>PVKU01000157.1:569327-686431 GCA_004027475.1 Anoura caudifer
CCCCCCCCCCCCCCCCCCCCCCCCCCCCCCCCCCCCCCCCCCCCCCCCCCCCCCCCCCCCCCCCCCCCCCCCCCCCCCCCCCCCCCCCCCCCCCCCCCGCACACTTCCTTGCTCCTGGGGGGACAAGTCGCCTTCCAGGAATGCTCTCCCCAGAGTTTACATGTGAATTCCCAGCCTGTGTCTAAACTGTTGAGTGTTGAGTCCTTGCGTTGGCTCTGTAAATGTCATCTTCCAGGAATGGCCGGTCCACTCCAGCCTGGAGGTGTCTGTTCTGAGTCTGGATTCTGCTGCAATGCCCAAGGCTCCCAGTGCAAGGAGCCTGCACGTCCTGTCTGCATGTGCTGGACAAGGACAAGGTGCCAGCAGGCCAGGTCTCATGGCATATGGTGGAGGGGAGGAGGCGGGCAAGGGGCCTGAGAGCCTGGGAGGGGCCTCTAGAAAGAGGTGCCTAGGGCCTGAGGCCTAAGCTATGCTGGGGTCGTGCTGTTCTGTGATCTTTGACCCTCATCCTTGGCCTCTCCTCAGTCCCTCATCACAGATAGAGGTGCGGCCAGCTCCACGTGTTTGTGCATGTGCTGTTTATATGTCCACAGTGTGTGGAGTGTGTGAGCTTATGTGGGTGGTCCTGCCAGACCTTGCTGTTGGCTGTCGCCCACCGTTCGCCTGATTAGCTTCTTCACTCAGGGGTGGAAAAGTTGCCAGAGCCGGAGAGGAGGCCCCACCAGACCTGCTTTGCCTAACAGCTACACCAGGCGGCCCCATCTGCCCTCCTGCCCTCCACCTGCCTGGAGGGTCCTCATGCACCATCCCAGCCCTTCAGGGAATGAACCAGGCAGCCAGTCAGGCCCCCCTTTTCAATTCTTGACTTCTGCCCACAGGTCTCCTGGCTACTGGTGGCACCCCATCAGGCGCTCCTCCTCTCATTACTTTTCTATCACCCCCTTCTCATCCTTTCAGATTTAGCTTAGACGTGGACTCCTCCAGGAAGCCCTCCCTGACCCTCCTCAGTGCTCTCACAGCCTGCAGGATCTATGAGGGCAGGGCCCATGTGGGATTTATTACAGGATTTATTTCCAGAGGCTAAAACTCAATACATCTTTTAAATGAATGAAACAATAACCTCAGTGGGCTTCACATTTCTTATCCGTTGAGTGAAAATACTATCTGACAAACAGGATTCTGAAGAAGCTTTGGGAGAGGATGTAAGAGAATTTCCTCTCTCTGTGACTGACACACAGCAGATGCCCCTGCCCTTTAATGTTTATGGATATGCACTCTGTTCTGTTTAAAACTACTGCACATTTTTGGAGTCCTTTTGGCCCCAAAGTATGACTGGCTTGTAGCTCAGGTCTCCACTCAAATGTCACCTCCTCACACAGACATTCCTTGACAACCCCATCTAAAGTAGCCCCACCCACCCCGACACTCCGCTCCAATAGTTGTCTTATCACAAACTGAGCTTTATTCTTTACTTGTTGATCAGCTGTCTTTCCCTCTGCAGAATGTGAGCACAGCGAGGAGAGAAACCTAGGCTGACTTTTCCATTCCTGGGGCCCCAGTGTCCAGAGCCATGCCTGGCACGTAGCAACTGGCCAGGAGTTTCCAGGGCCAAGGCTGTGACTTCTCTAAGGGACAAACACCAGAATGTGTCTATGTATGGGACAGAGGATGGTGAGGCAGCCCTCCCCCTCTCCCATTGTAACCCTCAGGGAGGTGATGGCCGTGGGGGGCTCCAGGGCTCCCACCCACATTCCATGAGGGGAACTGGGAGCGATGCTGTCTCCAGGACTGTGGCGGTGCAGGCCACCTGAGGGCATACGAGAGGGGGCCCCACTTTTGGCCCTGTAACCCCAGGACACTGGGGCTGAACGCAAGCTTTCTCAGAACCCCTGAGCACAGTCCATCTGCGGGCAAGGATGGGCTGGAGCACTTCTGCTGTTCCCCACTTTGGAGGGACCCCCCTGCTGCTCTAAGCCCAGGCTTGCCTGCCATCGGTGCCATTTCCCCCGCTGTGTGTTGTCTCCTCCTCTCCTCACTCTTGCCTCCCTGCACCCAGTGTCTGATGGGCCCCTCATACCTTCACTCTCTGTGGGCACCAAACCCTCACACATCCAACTTCAGTGGTGCTGTGAGGTTCCCTGTCTCAAGGTGCCGGGCCCCCAAGGCCCGGCACCTTCAGGGCTTCTGTCAGCCCTCACCTCCACCCCAGCCATCATCCTAAGCATAGGGAGAGGGGGTCCAGAGGAAAGCTGCCAGCGGCTCCCACCTGTCCCTGCTGAGGGGCATTCTAGCTCTCTACACGTCTCCTCTGCCCCCGGCTAAGGGGCCCCAGTGCCAGAGAAGCCTACTTGACTCTGGTTCAGGTTGTGGGGAGGGCAGAGAGAGTTTGCATGGACCCAGGCCCCTGCTCAGTCTCAGTAGGGTTACCCAGCATTGAAACGACTTCCTCTACCAGATCAAGCCCCCCACCCTGTTACCCTTGGCCCCGCTCCCTAGACTTGGGTTGCCTACAATCACTGCCTCATCCACAGACCTGTCAGCACCCCCATTCTAGAGCTCCCAGTGCTGGCAGGGCCCCCGAATGTTTGCACAGGGAAGGATTTCAGGGCTCTGAGGTTTGTGAAGCATGCTCTGCATGGTGCCCTGGAGCTAATCTGTGTGCGTGTGTGCACATACATGAGCTTGCACGTGTGTGTGTGTGTGTGTGTGTGTGTAATGGGCTACACACTAGAGCTCTGGGCCCCTACTCATATTTTGACCACAAAACCTCAAACTTTTTCTTTGATACCAGTGGGGACTTCACATAAGTTACTATCTAAACAAAAATAGCCATTACCTTTTGAAAAGGTTTGAAAACCATGGAAACTAGACAAAATTCATATTACATATGGGGAAACTGAGGTTCAGGGGAGCAAATGGCTTCTCAAGGTCACAGTGGGGTCCATAGCAGAGCTGGTATCATACCATGCCACCTGGCTCATAGGCTGGTGTTTTTGCCAAGACCAGGCCTAAATGTCCCTCTCAGGAGGTGGCAGGTGTGGGCGGAGTGCCAGGGTGGCCCCATCCAGAGAAGCAGGTTAAGGTCACAGCCTCCCTCCCTTGGTTCTCCTGTGAAGTGCCTGAGAGAATGTTGCATTGGAAAAGTCACTCAGCCTTTTTAACTGAAAGCCTTTTTAACTGAAGGCTTGAGGTTTTGGAGTGAGAAGGGCAGGATGAGGGAGGAAGAGTGGGGGCCAGGGATTCATCCTCTGCGTCACTCATACTCCCTCCCCCAATTAAAGCACCAAATGCCCTCCAGCGAGCTTTTGCATTCCACCGTGGCCACGCTGACAGTTCTCCACGGGAAGAAAGGCTCTGCGTGTACTCCCACTGCAGCCCCCGTCCCACTGGGAGCAGCCCCCACCCCACCCACCCCATGCACCTACTTCCAAGCAGAGAGAGCTGGAGTCCAGATATGGATGGGGCTGTGTGACTCTGAGGTGATGACTTCCGGGGTAGAAAGGCTGTGAAGAAGGGGGTTGGTATTTCTGTCTCAGGGGTCCTGTGGACAACCCCCCACCCCACTGGCAACAGCAAAAATGGCACAGTAGGGGGCTCTGTGGCACTCACTGTCTCCCATAGTGTCCAGTTGGGCACCAGGGAAAATGCTACTGAATGAATGGATGTGTCCATCCTCTTCCACAAATACCCCCTCCCCCCTCCCCATACCACTGTCCTTTAGAGGCTACAAGGACTGAGTTATTCTTAGTGGCTTTCATTCATCAAAGCGTGACAAACTGTCCTGGGAGGAATGCCTGGGCACCAAGAAGAGCCAGACAAGCAGGGTGGGGTGCAAGGGCCCCATCTGAGGGGAGGAGAATCCAGTGCCTTCAGGGAGCCCTAGTCTGAGGGGAAGACACAGCCCTGCCCTCGAAGCTCCCTGTGACAGAGGATGGTACCCTTATACCCAACTTCCCCAGCCCTCAGTGAGATCTCAGTCTGAAGGGGGAATTCCAATATCCTGCCCTCAAATAACCTCTGGCCTCCTGGCAGAAAACCAGCCGTCATTCTATTGGAGAAGATATGGCACATACCCAAGGGAAAGATTGAAACTCAAGATAAAAAAGGGGTACCAGAGGGGTATCCAGAAGCATGTGCAGCCATCACTGCTGTCACCCTAAATGGGGAGCCTAAAGAGGGGCTCCCACAAATACCCACCTTGGCACCACTTACGGAGAAACATGCAAAGATTCCAAATTGGTGGGAATGGCACAATCTGAGGTCCTAGCAGCTGAGGAAAAGGGCACAGGCACAGACTGAGCCGCCTGCTCTAAATCAGGGGTTTTAAACCCAAATGCCTTTGGGGACTAGTCTGGCCTCACTGACCTTTCCAACAGGGAGGGCAACCGGAAAGCCTACACTGTCTGCACTCTCACATTCAATATAAAAACCACATATTCATTGCAGGCCAAACCTCACTAAAGATTAAACTTGGCCAAGGCCACGAGTTTGCAAACCCCTGGATATCAGGAAAGAATTCCTGAGAGAGGAGAGGTCTGAGCCTGGTTTGGAGAAAGAAGCTGACAGCCGAGTGGCTCTGGTTCAGTCGCAGCCACCAGGTTTGGCTCCTGTGCCTCATGGCCTCCTCGAACCCTTTCTGTGATGGCAGACTCCAGCCATTCTTCACAAGCTCCCTTGTGACGAACAGGCCACAGCTGGTCGGCTGCCCAGGGCTTCAGGTCTCTGATGGGAGGATATCACCTTTCTTTGCAGGAAAGTAATTCCCCTGCCAGGGGAGGGAGCCTTTGGAGCGGTCGGTCGTAAAGGCGCGTTAAAATCGCTGATCCGGAAGTTTTGGCTGGGTGGCCTTCCCTGAGAGCTTTTACTTTTCTGTGCCTCATATGCAAAATGGAGATACTGTTGCCCTCGTGCCCTAACCACCCCTCCCCCTAACAGTTAACTTTTCAATAGGCCTCGGTGTTCCTGTCAACAAATTGGGTCCCTGTCCCCTTTCTACTCTCCCAGATCCTTCTAGCAGAATTCTTGAGAGCTAACTGCAGGCTTTCAGGAGGAGGGTAGGGGCGGGTGCCACAACTTCAGGCCGGGAGTCGGGGGGGGGGGGGGCTGTCTCCCTGAGTCCTGCATCTCCTCAATCACACACCCTAAAAGCGGGTCTCATAGCTCTCTCCTGGGACCTAGGGGCAGTCTGGGAGGGCAGCAGGAGGCGGCGGCAGGCGAAGCCGCTGCGAGCGCTCCTGAGACTGGGGGACTGTTCCGGGACTAGGGAGGGGCGGCCTAATTACGGCGCATTGGCCCTGCGCCACGGAGCGCCGGGGTGAGAGTGGCGGTGGGTAATTAGAGCGTATTAGCCGTGCCCCTGCAATCCTGTAATTTCTCCCCGCGCTCCGGGTGTGTTGTAGGAGGTGAAGCGTTGCTGGGTCGGCTCTGAGTCAGACTCTTGAAAGCCCGGGTGGGAACGCAGGGGGCGGCAGAAGCTGCGGAGAAGGGGCTCCTGTCAAGGGGGGCACATCAGTGCCTTCCAGGGGCGTGGAGTCACCTGTCCCGGGACTCCCCGCACTGCACCCCACTTCCGCGGACATAGGGGGCGTGCTCAGAAGGGGTGTGGCCTGTGCCTCCTCCCTCCTCCAGGGGGCGCTCCCCGTCCCAGTGGATGTTCTCCTGGCCTTGAGTCCCCTGCACCCAGCCGTGTGGCCTGCTCCCTTGTGAGCAGGTGGACTGTGAAAGAGATGTAGATGTAATGGTCGAAACCGAGCTCTGCTCCCCAAATTCTGTTGGAGACGGGCAACAGACCTAGGATGGCGTTAGAAAAAAGAAGACAAAGACACCTGAAGAGAGTGGGACGCTTGTTCCAAAAGGGCCCTGAAATCAATTCTGGAGGAACAGGGAGGAGTCACCAGGCACTGAGGCTGGGAGGGGAGTTTATTTATTAGCCAGATTAGCCAGCATTAATGGGGGAGCGGTGGTGGCCGGCGGCGGCGGGGACATAGCTGGCATAGCTGGCATAGCGGCGGGGCCTCCCGCGGCGCGGGGTTCTGGCGGCTTCAAAGGGGCTTAAAGAGGCTGGTGGTGGCACTGCCACGGCCCCGAGGGGGGAGGACGTGGGCGCGGGTGGCGGGGGGGAGAAGGCTGCCATTGTGCACAGAGGGATTAGGGATCTGGCCTGAAAGGAATTTTAAACTGCAGTGAGCTGGCGCCCCAGGGCTCCCCTCCGGTTCCACCACTGCTGTCCTGAGCAACAGCATGAGCGTGTTGACGTATTTACCTGCATTTCCGTACCTGGGGTGTCCTCTCCCCTTCCTCAGATTGGAGACATCTAGGATAGTCAGGTTTGTCAAATAAAAACGCAGGATGTCCAGTTACATCTGAATTTCAAATAAGCAATGAATAAATTTTTAGTATAAGTATATCCCAAATGTTGCGTGGGCTATACTTACACTAAAATATTATTAGCTGTTTATTTGAAATGCAAATTCTTGTATTTTTTTCCCCAGCAGCCTTGGAGTCACCAAAATGTCTAATCCGTGTCTGCAGCACACTGAGGATTTCTTAAAAATTCAGTTGGGCTGTTATCTTCACCCTCAGACTAATTTTCTGAAGCTGGATGCCATGTTTCACCCTTCAGAATGGAGGTGGTACAGGTCTCTCTCATCAGACTAGGAGCTTCCTGAAGACCTGCGCTGAATCTCAGATTAGAGTTTGGAGGTCAATGTCTGGGGGTTCCCTGGGGCAGGATCAGTGTGCTTCTGGGAGAGCAAGTCTGTCTCCTTTCCTCTTTCCAACCAAGTGGTGGCCCCTCCCCCATTGGGTAGCTTCTGGCCTAATAGGGGGCGCTAGGGGCCCAGAGGACTGACCTACAGATGGATGGATCCTGTTTCTCAGGACGCAGGGCTGCACCTTCTCTGGGGTAGATACACCTGGGGACTTGGGGGATGGGATCCTCACCCTGTGTGGATACTGACCCAGTCCTGGCCCTTGATCTGGCAATGGAGGGCAGTTAGGCCCCAGCCAGAGCTGTGGCCAGCATGTAGGAGAAACTCCAAGTCTGATAACCCTCAGTTTCTGCCACGAAGGGACAATGTGGCCCTTGGTGGAGAAGGACCCTGCTCACCTCCTCTCTTCCCATAACTATGGCAGCCAAGTCCCCAACCTCCATCAGCCTCATTAAAGCTCACCACCCAGCCTTTGCTTGGGCTGCTGTCTCTGCCTGAGCACCCTTTCTTCCTGTGCTAGAGGGCTGATAGAAGCATCACTGTTTCTCCTGGATGCTCTGGCCTGCAGCAGGTATGGCCTAGTAGGCTTCTGTGTCTGGGGGTGTTCTGGTGTTAAAAGCCATCCATCTACGTCCTCCTTCCTCATCACCCTGAGCCACAGGGGCCAGAGATGGCACAAAGGCAGGGGTGGAGAAGATGGGAAGGTGGGAGGAGTAGAGGGCGAGGGGCAGCAAAGAACCCTCTTCCACCATCTCCTCCTCCTCCGGCCTCTGTAGCCCCTTCTCAAACGCCCTTGGAGCCTCTGAACTCTTTTCCCTTGAAGCTGAGGGAAGTCTGGGAGGAGTCCTTTCCCACGGTCACAGCCTCAACAACCCCATCCCCCCCAGCCCCTGCTCCTTTGGCCACAGCCACCTCAGCCTCTGCAGAAAGCAGCCCTGGCCCACCCCATCCCTGCAGGATCCCCTCCATGGACTGGGGTGCCTGTTTGTGCAGCCAGTGGCATCATCACCCCACTCCTCAGGCTGCCCAGTCATCAGGTCAGCAATTAGCTACTTCCTCTCTGGTGCATGAGGCCACTGAACGTCACAGCCCCTCCCCCAACAGCTGGCGGCGGGAGTGCTGGGGGGTGCCCCCACACTTTGTAGTTAGTGCCAAGTCTTGGCACTCACCCCACCATAAACTACTGAGTTCTGGGTTAATGAACCTCCCATCTACGGAGCTGGGTACTCCAGAGGTCAGGAGAAGCCTCCCCCTCTCCATGTCACCCCATCCCTTAGGGTAAGGACACTCCCGCTGCCTGGGTGGGGCGATGCAAGCTCAAGGGCACATGAGCAGCACAAGCTGACAGGGCCTGAGACTCAGGTGTTTTGTCCACAGTCACAGGCGGTTTTCACCAGGAATCTGTGAAACGAGGATGGTGGCAGTTATCTGGTCAGGGTGGAGAGATGGGAGGCCACTCTACAAGCGCCCAGACCAGCAGGGGGGCAGGCTCTTCATGAACACTCCAGGGGCTCACACCCTGCCTAGGCACGCTTCCAGGCACGCCTGACAGTGTGTGCCCTCACCTGTCACTGGTGGGCGAGCCCACCCAGAGGTACCTGCATGCCCAGACACCCCTCCTCCAAATGTGCACACAAATCCAGCAACACACTCAGAGAGGCAATAAGCTTGCTGCCACACCAAAAACAAAACCAGTAAACCACAGAGAGGTCCAGGGGGGTGGAACAAGAGGAGAGAATGCCCCAAATGTATCCCCTGCCCCCACGCCCCCAGCCCTGCTGTCCAGGGGGTCTTCCTGGGGGAAGACTGCACTGGGAGGGTGCATCGTGGGGGGAAGTTGGGCTTCAGTGTGAGGAGCGCTGATCTTGAGCATGGAGGAGTGGGGAGGCTGCAGATTTTCAGAGAAAATAAAAACATTCCAACACTTATAAATAGATGTGCAATCTTAAGCAGATAATTTAACTCCTTAGGGCCTGAGGAAAGCATCTGTCAAGTAGGGGTGATTTAAATGTAGCTGTGAAGTTTAAATGAGATAACCTACTCACAGCAGCCCTGCCTCCCCGTCCCCCCAGATGACATTACTAGTGAGGAGACCCTCCCAGTGTCCTGTTGCTGGGTGACTGGTTTGCCTGAAAGAGTTGCCCTGGAGAGATAGGCAGCCCTCATGATCCCGGACTTACCTGGCCTGGTGCTCCTCTGTGTCTTTCTCCATTTCCTGGGGTCCAACCCCAGCCCAGATGTGGGGAGTGATTGGGTGCTACTTTGGATTGGCCTGGGGGTGGGGCCTGGGAGGGGCTGTCTATCTGCCCCACCCCTAGCTGGCTGACAGAACGGTTAGCTGAGTGCTGGCTTCCAATCCCAGAGGGGATGAGTCAGCCAGCATCACCCAGTCCCGGCAAATGGGGTGCAGCAGAAGGGAGGTTGGGTGGAAGGGCCTTCTAGGAACATTCCTGGAAAAGGACCTGGGAACAGGTGCTGCCACCGGAGAGCCACAGCCTTGACCCACCAGTCTATGCCTAGCTCAACCAATAGCCTCGTTCTTGCTTCTCACAGTTCCCCTTCCAGATTCATGTGGCAAGGCCTGGGTTGCCCGCCTGCTGGCCTCAAGCACCTCTTCGACCCCAGGAAGAAGTCAGGTCTGCTGACACCATGCTGCCTTCTCACCCTCCTCAGCCTGTCTGGCAGGTTGTCTGAGCCGTGTCACAGGGGCACATACACGCACTCTCGTATACCTGTGCCATGCCACATAAGCACAACCAATGCGGACACATCCTTACAATACACACACACACTCAGTGCTCCCTCACAGTTGTGCCCAGTCACATGGACACTCATGTACATCCACACACAAACACACAGTCACAGTCAACACTGCTGGTTGCATTGCGTCCCCTCAAAGATATGCTGAAGTCCTAACCCTCCGTACCTGGGAATGTGACCTTAGCTGGAAAAAGGGTCTTTATAGATGTAACCAAGTTAAAATGGGATCTTACTGGATTGGAGTGGGCCCTAAACCCAATGACTGGTGTCCTTAGGAAGAGAGAGATTTGCAGACACAGTTATGGAGATACACAATGAAGGCCATGTGACGATAGAGACAGACACAGAGTGGGAACATCTGCAAGCCAAGGGGCACCAGGGGTTGCTGGCAGCCACTAGAATTGAGGAGGGAGGCCTGGAACAGACCTCAGAGCCTCCGTAAGAAACCACGCTTGCTGACACCTAAATTTCCAGCTTCCGGCCTCCAGAACTGTGAGAGAATAAGCTTCTGTTGCTTGAATCCCACCCAGTTACGGTGATTTGTTATAGCAGCCACAGGAAATGACTATAAACACACACACACAGAGGCCGGCTCTATGCTGAGGCCGGCTCTATGCTCAGTGATGAGGTTGGGGAAGTTCCTCTTGGGGGCTTCTCTGTCCCTGTCCTCCTTCTCTGGGACCAGTCTGCTGGGCTCAGGAAACTCAGGACCCAGGGAAGGAGCTTCCTAGTCTTTAACCTCTCCTTTCTTCCCCGGAGCTCTGAGAGAGGCATCCCCCTCACAATCTGCCTTGAGAGTGTGTGGCTGTGTTTTTGTGCACCACAAGATATGTCTAAGCTATGACCGCTCTAGTCATATTCATTAAAACCGGAAACAACCAAATGCTCATCAGCAGCAGACTAGACAAATAAATTATGGTTTAGCCACTCAATGGAAGGCTATTCAGCCACAGAAAAGGAAGAGCTAGTGCTGCAAGAACAGCATGGATGACTCTCACGGGCCTCATGTTAAACACACTGGGCCAGACACAGAAAGAGCGAGCTCTAGCTCATTTGTGTGTGGTCCAGGCTGTGGTGATACGAGTCAGGATGGTGGTTACCCCTAGAGGCAGGATTGACTGGGAGGGGCTTGAGGGATCCTCCCGGGATGCTGGAATACTCTATGTTTGATATGGATGGTGGTTACATGGGCATATGCATAAGCACAAATTCACCATGCTGTACCCTTAGGATCTATTCAATTTGGTGCACAAAACTTACACCTCAATAAAAAGTAAATTAAAATAACTGAGCTCTGGCTGGTGTGACTTGGTGGATTGAGTGCGGGCCTGCAAACCAAAGGGTTGCTGGTTTAATTCCCAGTTAGGGCACACGCCTGGCTTTCAGGCCAGGCCCCCAGTGGGAGGCACACGAGAGGCAACCACACATTAATGTCTCTCTCCCTCTTTTTCTTCTTCCCTTCCCCCTCTCTAAAAAGAAATAAATAAAATCTTAAAAAACAAAACAAAACAAAACAAAACAAAAAACTGGGTTTCCTGGAAGTCAACAACCGGAAGCCACTAGACAGCAGCATCTTCTGGGGCAGGTGGCTGCAGAGCTTGCCTTGTCCCTGTGCTGCACTGGTGTCCTTGGGCCTGGGGTCACTTGTGCGTCTGACTTTTCCAGACATCTGTTGACTGTGAACATTGAACCTGCTGCTGCCTGTGGAGACTTTGGGGTCAAAGCAGCCAGACCCTCCAGAGATGAGCCATCTCTGGGTGCAAATGGGGGATGCACAGGGTCTCAGTGCAATCTACGTCCTCAGTTAAAGACTGAATGTAAAGATTTCTTCCATAAAAAGCCTGCGACGAAGAACAATAGCGTCCTTTATTTAGCTTTTCCTATCTGCCAGACATTCACTAAGCACCTTCGACAGACATGGCTGTGTTGCCATTTCACAGACCAGAAAACTGAGGTTCTGAGATGTTGAATAAATCCCCAAGGTCACACTGGAAACTCAACAGAGGGGATTTGGTACAATAGGCCCTCATCAGAAGGGTACTCCCTGGGGGCAGGGCTGTGTCTCTCCCTCAGTGTGGGCTCAGGAGGGGTATGGGGGAGGAGCTTGTCTTGAGCCTCGATTTCATGGCACAGGAATGGCTTTCCTGGAGTGGCTGGGAAGGGGCTGCTGAGCTGGCTGTCCTGCTCCTCCTCACCCTGGCTCTCACCCCCAAGCCTAGCGCAGGGCTCTCCCCACAGGTGTACAGGTGTTCCACAGTTTGGGGTCATGGACCTATGGGGTGACAAAGGAAGGTGGGAGATCAGGGGGACCTGTTGTTTTGGTGGCTGCGCTGGGATCAGTGCTGCAGGCCCCCACCCCTTCCTCCCTTCCTGGCCTGGCCCAGTTGGAGTCAGAACCGCCACGCTGAGCTGTGTCCCTGAGCGTTTCCCAGGACCAGGTGCTTCTCACCCTGCCCACGCCTTGCCAGCAGGGGCAGGGTCATATGATGGGGGTGAGATGGCAGGTGTAATAGGAGCTGCATCCTCCTTGGCCGCCCTGTGACTATATTAAGTTCTGTGCCCTATCTCCACTCTCCCCCACCCCCAGGACTTTCCCTCTTCCCCCTAGGGATCCTGTGCGGCAGATTAAGGAGTCATTCCTCTCCCCCATCCCACTGTCCTAGGAAGACGGGGCAGAAGCCTAATGAGGTCAGAGCCAACGGGTGAGGGAGCTAGGGAAGTAAATTTAGGCCTTGGGTGCTGATGAGCTGCAAAGGGAAGCACCTGGAAGGGAGGCCACCTGCCCTTGAGGCCTGAGCACCCCTCATACTCAGTCTTTCCCGCACCAGCACCCACACACATCCCCCAGGACTCACAAGGACACGTACAGAACACACTCGTTGGAAGCTGAGAAAAGGTTTACACTCTTTGAGGCCAACCACATGCACCCTTGCACACATGCACCCCCAAGAACCCATTAGCACCCTTGTAACCCTGTTCAGGTGCTCCTGTTGGCACAACCACACATGCATGCAGACACTCATGCAGGCTTGCTGCCCCCCGCATTTACACACACACCACCCGCCCTGTTTGCTATTTCTCCTCGGTCTCTAGAGTCTTCAGCTGAAGCAGAGGGATCACTGGGGCTGCAGGAGGAGGGGGAAGGCAGTCTGGGGGCTACAGGCATTTGCACCCATGCCTAGGTCTATGGGCTCAGTCTCCGCTTCCCCACAATGGGGCTCAACACCCTGGGGGTAAGGGGCCAGGAGCCCCAGGAAGCCTTGCCTTCTCCCCAAGGTAAGGGCATGGGGCAGGACAGGGTTTATTAATAACCTCACTCCTGACTGGAAAGGCTTATGCAGAAGCCCCAACTTCAAGCCAATCAGAGCACAACTTTCCAGGAATGCCACCCCAAAGCAAGCCTTCCTCTGACTCCAGGATTATTTCTCACCCCTGACTTCATTCCCTTGGTGTGTGGGGCTCCTGCCAGGTTCCACTGGCTCTGCCCAGCAGGCCCGCTGTCACCTGGCAGCTGACATCTGCTTGGGCTGCTGCCCAGAAAGGTCACAGGGAGTCGGTGGTGGGGCCAGGATTAGAACCACTTCCTCTGTCATCCACTCTTGCTCCTTCCCTCTCCCCCAAACTGAGGATGTCTGAGCCTGCTCTGTAGGGAGTGCAGAATGGCCTTGCTTCCCACCCATGGCATCCTGACACTGCCGTGGCATCCCACTCCAAGGGGGGACGAGCCCTGAAAACAGAGAGCCTAGGCCAGCTAACTGGACTTATGACCTTAGGCAAGCAGAATGTGACCTGTCTGTGGCTCATTGTTGTCATTTATAAAATGAGGATAAAATGCCCACTCAGAGGTAGCTCTGAGGATGAGGAATGTGTGAAGCCTGGTATAAACTGTAAAGTGCTGTGCAGGATGTAAAGTAGACGGTATTTACGTTTTTGCCTCTAGCACTGGGTCCATTCCCACCTTCATTTCCACCACCCTCACACCACTCCTTCCCACCACCACTTCCTCTACGCAGTCATCATTCCGTCCTCGTCAGCATCCTCTCACTGCCCTCCTTGTGTACACATCCATCATGGCTGCCATGCTGTCACCTCTCAATCACTTCCAGAACATTTATTCTGTGCCCACTATGTTCATGGTCATGTGAGGGGTCCTTTGGAGGTTGCTCCTGCCCAGGGTCCCACACATGGGGAGTGGCCTGTGTCTCTCACTTCCCTGGAGCCCTGACGCACGGCCTATCTCTGCCCAGAACCCCCCCGAATCTACGCCGCACTCCTTCAGGGACTGCGGTGTGCTGTGGCTCAGTTTCATCCCCCCCAGCCCCGCCACCCCGGGGGCTGTGTGTGCTCATACTCGCACCTTTTGAACTATTCCGTAAAGTTGGTCTCTGACCTAATCTTTTATACCTGGCATAGTGGCTTGGGTCCCAATCCTGGCTCTGCCTCTTTCTAGCTGTGTGACCTGTGACAAGTCACTTTGCCTCTGTGTGCCTCAATCGTCCCAAATGTAAACTGGATTAATAATAGTTAATAATAGTCTCATAGAACTGTAGCGAGGATTCCCCGAAATACTTTACATATAGCACTTAGTACAGAAGCAGACACATAGCAACTGCTTGATAAATATTAGCTATTGTTGCTGTCGTTATTATTATTATTATTAGTAGCCCTTCCTTCCACCAATTTTTGGCACAAGGATTTGCATTGTCAATCAAAATGAACACATTAATGGATACACTCTGACTTTCCAAGGAAGAGAGTCTTGAGCTTTTCTGAGAACTGCATAGACCCCAGCCTGCTCCCAAGGCGCCTGAACTCTCTGGTTAACGGATGGGCAATGGTTGGGAAGGACCAGGCAGGAAGGCTGGAGCCAGGCAGAGCTGAGTTTGAATCTGGACTTCACCAGGTGAGCATCCATGGGTAAGTCATCACTTAACCGCTTCCGGCCTCAGTTTCCTCATCTGTAAAGTGGATCACTGTGCAGGGCCACTGAGAGGCTATCATCACCATGGGCATTGGACCCAGGTGCCACAGGCAGCTGTGGTTGGGAATCAGGCTGCTATATCCTTTGGGCCTCAACCTTCCCGCACATTCAGTGGACAATCCCGGGCAGGGGGCTTGCTCCCCCGAGTACATGGAGAAGACGCTGAGTGATGGGAAGTGCTCAGGAAAGTAAAACCCTGGAGCAGTTCCAGGGGCTGCATTAATGATGGTTGCCCCAAGCCAGGCCCAGCCTCACTCAACATGAGAAAACAAACACACTGAGGTCTGAGCTGGGCTTCTGGAGCGGGGCAGGGGCCCCAGGCCCAACGCAGGCTCGGGGAGGCCACTCCGTGCTCAGGTTCCCATGGGCACCCAAGTGTGGTCCATGGAGAGGAGCGGGCTGCTGGGACATGGCAGCAGGGGTGGCCTGGGAGGCCTACAGGCTTTCCTGGGGCCTCCAGTACACTGACATCTACACAGCTGTGGCCACCTGAGGATCGCCTGTGCACGCCTCCTCGGTGGTGCCCTGGCCCTGAACCCCCAGGGGATAAACAGGGGCAGCAACCGGCTGGCTGGTGTGTACTCCTGGTCCCCACAATATAAACTACTGGAACATATTTATGTTGTCTGGGCCTGGGCCCAGTCCCTGCCCAGCTCACAGAGGTCACACTGTGCCAAATGTCACATGTGTAGAGTAGCTCGATTCCTCCACGTGGTGGGGATGGTGGGTCAGGAAAAGGCTGGAGTGGGAGTGGAGTGGGGATAGGATAATAGGGGACAGAGACCAGAGAGAGGATTGCAAAGAGGGAGGAAAGAGCAAGCGCCACAGGGAGCACTCAGCAGCGCCTATTCCTAGAATGGCAGCTCGGAATCCTAGCATATCCCTGGCTTGGCCAGACCTAGGTCACTGTGCAGCCTTCCAGGGCCAGCGGTGGCCCCAGACTCTGGGGTCATGGAGCCTAGGACTCAGCCCAACTCACGACTGGCCTGAGAATTGGCCCACTAGGCCTTTCTTTGGTTTACTTTTCATTACCCTCTGCCAGGCACTGTGCCAAGTCCCTTGCTCACATTATCTCATTTAAGCCCTGCCGCCTGCCTGGGGCTGGAGCGGTGGCCGTCCTGTGACCCTGTGCTGAGCCAGGGTGTGGTGAGGGGAGAAGTGCAGCCTGAGGTGATGGAGCCTGGAGGTGTCGAGGCTGGAGTTAAAATCTGGATCTGTGACCGGAGCATCTTTGTTCTTAAGTGCCATGCCAGGCAGGCCACTGCCCTGGAGGGCAAAGTGACACCAGAGTCACTACTAGAACCCAGGGCTGTTTGAGTCCTGGGTCAACTTTCCTCCCATTGTACCAAAAACAGTGATGAAGAGACCCAGCCCTGCCCTCAGCAGATCTGAGGGAGACACAGCCCTGTCCTCAGGGAGCCCCATTCTCAGGAGGACATAGCACGGATCCCAGGGAGCCGTCTAAGAGGGAGCCCCAGACCACAGAAAATTACCGACTGTCCATAGCACTGGGGAGGCAGGTGGAGCCAGAGGGCATCATACAGCTGGACTCAGTGGGGGAAGGCTTCTGGAGGGAGGGGCCCAGCAGCACCTTTAGGAAGGAGGAGTTGAGCAAGGGGTGGGCAGCTCTTGCTGGCCCCGGAGTCCAGCGCTGCATTCCACACTGCCCTGATTAGGAAACAAGACTCATCTCTGCTCCTTCACCCCAGCCCCCCAGCCCTCGGCAGGACTGCCATCCTGGCCCTGAGCAGCCTGCCTGGGAGCGGCAGGAGGAACCCAACCGTGTGACAAGCATTCAGCTGGGAGCTGAGCAGTCTCAGGAATGACACCCAGGAGGGAAGGCTATTTTAATCTGGAAAGTTGCCGGCTTCAACTGCCCACCCCAAAATAACCTGGCTCCCGAAGGAACCTGCAACACTGTGGGCTGCTGCCAGCCTAATGGAGTGCTTCAACCCCTGCAACCCCACTCAGGCCACCTCTGCCCTCAGACCGGGCCTCCCCGCTCACTCATGGAGCCCTGCCCTGCAGAGGCTGTGTCTCCTCCCTCAAACTGGGGTCTTCCTCAAAGTGGACGCTATGTGTCTCATCAGATAGGAGCTCTGAAGTACAAAGGTTGTCTCTCCCCTCTCAGACTAGGACTCCACAAAATATTTGGGTCCCTGGAACTTGCTTCCTTATGGAAATAGGGGATGGGTGGGCTCCAGGTGGCCTTTTCTTCCTGGGCTGCATTAGAGGGGATGCCCTTGTGAAGGAGAAACTGGATCCCCTCTCCTTGTGGCCACAAGTGCATTTGGCTGGTGGGCTCCTGTGGGCCCTGGGTCGTGCCTGGCAGGACCAGGCTGCCCTGCTGCTGGGGGGTTCACATGTCCGAGCACCAGCCAGCCACCTGCTGCCTCCTGCCTCCCAAAATAGGAAAGCATTGGCCTTCTCCTGTTACCAGCTGTATGCCCCACTGCCCTTGTCCTCAGGATGGGGCTCTTCCTCGTCCCTGCCCTGCTCCTCCGTGGGGGATGTGGAGGGGGTCGACCCCCATCCTGACTGTGCTCAGAGCTGGACGAATGAATGTAACCAAAGCAGGGATTGTCCTGTTCCTGGGCTGGGTACCAGATGGGGAGCGGACCCGCCAACTTCAGTGTTCCTTATAAAAAACAGTATCTACTGGTCCTATTGAAAGGGCCCTGCTGTCCCCTGATCCTCTTCTACCCCCCACTCCCCTTCCCAGCATCCAATGAAACTCCTGGTATGGAGTAGAGGCTGAGGGTAGGAGTTGACCCCAGGAATATCATTAACTACTGCTTATTGAGGGCAGAGAAACTGAGGTTCCAACTTTGAGAAGACATCCCCATTCACACACATTCAATCTCCCCTCCATTCATTTTACAACCATTTTAACTGACCTCTTACTATGTCCAAGGCACTGTGCCCGTGCTCTCCACGAGTTAACCATGTTCAATCCTCACAACACCCTGTTGAGAGGAGTGCTGTTGTACCATTTAACTGCAGAAGGAATGAGGCCCAGAGAGGTTAAGCAACTTGCCTAAGGTCACATGGCGAGCAAGTGGTAGAGTTGTTATTCAGACTCAGGCTACGACATTTGCTGTCTTTTTTTCTCTCTCCCTTTTATTCTGATGTTTTATTATTTTAAAAAAACCACTTTAAGCATTCAGACAGAGAGAATAAACAATGAACTTGCAAGTATCCATGTCCAAGTTAGAATAATAAACATTTTGCCAGGTTTGTTCATCCTTCTTTGTGATGAAATAATTTAAACTAAATTATGGATGTTATGACATGATGCCCTCAACCACCTCAGAATGTGCCTTTAAAAAACTCAATTTTCTGTTAAACCTGCATGCCATTTGCACACTGACAAATTAATTTCCTCCTATCATGCAATACACAGACCACGTTAGACTCCCTCCAATTAAACAAAATCATCCCTGGATTCTTGTCACTCTAGCACACCGCCGCTGAGGAGTGAGGAGACCAGGTTGAGGGAAGGTCTTTGCCAGCCGCTGTCTCTTACTTTCTCATGGGGACTTTCTCATGGGGACACAGTCCCTTCCTTCTCTTTTCCCCATTGCTGGGGGCAAGGTTTCTAGACAGGAGAATAATAAGAACCTGAGGGACTGTGGTGGGTGGTGGAAGATGTGGGGGAAGCTTAGGGGAGCTCCTTGTGTCCTGGGGTGGTGATGGAGGGATATGAGTATCCTAAGGGGCCTGGGAGAGCCATGGCCTGGCAGTGGAGACCTCAGCAGGGATCGGAGGCACTGGCCCTCCTGCCAGGGTCTTGGCTGTCCCAACCAAGTGGGGCCTTGGGCCTGGAAGCCCCTCCCCCACAGGGTCCCCTCTTCACTCTGGGCCCACAGACCAAACAGCCCACTGGCCTGCCTCAGCCACAACAAAAGCTGGAGGAAGGTCAACTTATCGGGTCTCTCCTACTCCCTCACCCTGAGGGCCTGCCTTTCATCACTATCAGATTCTTTGGTGAGGGAAGTGGTTGACAGGATAGAGCAAGGGCACTTCGAATGGAAACCCTGCATTTTAACAGGATTTGGGGAGAGCCTGAGGCTACAGAAGTGACAATGAAGGGGCCTACCTAAAAGTTGGTTCTTAAGTTCCCTTCCTACTCTCTGCTTCTGCTGTCCTTAGCCTTTGGTGTGGGTGGGAGACCGAATGTAAAGCAGAGATGGTTTTGGTGACATTTTGGTCTTCACTCCTGGGATGAGATTTAGGCGTTCAAGGCCACTGCACCTAACTCAGAGGAAACAGAGGTGGTATTTCTCCTCAGACTGGGGTTCCCTGAGGACAGGGCTGGGTCTCCCTCAAACTGGGGGTCCCTGAATGCAGGGCCATATTTCCTCTCAGACTGGTTCTTCTTGAGGGCAGGCCCATGTGTCTCCCCACACAGGGGCTGTTTTCCGTATTTGGGCTGGGACATTTTTGAGCTTCTTCAACAGACCATGGAAGGCCCCTCAAGATCTACTTTCTAGCTCCTAGTCTCCCACATTCGATTCCAAAGTCCCTCTTTGTCTGGGAGTATCTCACTACGGGGGTAGATCAGGCATTCTATCAAAGCTATTTTCAATTTTTTTCATCTCTTGGCATACATAAAGTAATCACTAGAATTCTGCAGCACATCAAAAATATACATTTTTGCCAATCTGATAAAAAATAAGTATAGTTTTTATTCATCATACTACATGTCTATTGTTGTGATGGCTGCCATAATTTTTTATTTTGCAATCTGAGGGGGAAGAGGTCAGTGGCCCTGACTAGTTAGATATTTTATGTTTTAAAAATTCTTGTAGCACCGCATTCAACAATACATTAAATAGATCATACACCATGACCAAGGCTGCAAGGATGGTTCAACATTTGAAAATCAGTAAATGTAATACATCATATAAACAAAAGCAAAGACAAAAATCACATGATCATATCAATAGATGCGGAAAAAGCATTTGATAAGGTACAGCACCCATTTATGATAAAAACACTCAGCAAGGTAGGAATAGAAGGAGCATTCCTCAACATAATAAAGGCAATATATGGGAGGCCTACAGCCAACATTATACTCAATGGGCAAAAACTAAAATCTTTTCCACTAAGACCAGGAACAAGACAAGGTTGTCCACTTTCACCACTTCTATTCAATATAGTAGTGGAAGTCTTAGCTGCAGTGATTAGACAAGAAAAGGAAATAAAAGGCATCCAAATTGGAAAGGGGGAAACAAAACTATTATTGCAGATGACATGATAGTGTACATAGAAAATCCTATAGACTCGGCCAAAAAGCTGCTTGACCAAATGAATTTGGACAAACAGCAGATACAAAGTCAATATCCAGAAATCAAAGGCATTTTTGTATACCAACAATGAAACAGCAGAAGCAGAAATCAAGAAAAAAATCCCATTTGATATAGCAAAAAGAAAAAAATAAAATACCTAAGAATAAACCTAACCAAGGACATAAAAGACCTGTATGCAGAAAACTACACAACACTGAAGAAAGAAATCAAGGAAGACACAAACAAATGGAAACATATACCGTGTTCATGGGTCAGAAGAATTAACATCATCAAAATGTCCATACTACCCAAAGCAATTTACAGATTCAATGCAATACCTATTAAAGTACCAATGGCATATTTCACAGACATAGAACAAACACTTCAAAAATTTATATGGAACCATAAATGACCTCGAATAGCTGCATTAATTTTGAGAAAGAAGAGCAAAGTAGGAGGGATCACAATACCTGACACCAAACTGTATTACAAGGCCACTGTAAACAAAACAGCCTGGTACTAATGTAAAAACAGACATATGGACCAGTGGAATAGAACAGAGAGCCCAGAAATAAACCCAAGTCTCTATGGTCAATTAATATTCGACAAAGGGGGCAGCAACATAAAATGGAGTAAAAATAGCCTCTTCAACAAGTGGTGTTGGGAGAACTGGACAGCTATGTGCAAAAAATGAAACTCGAGCACCAACTTACACCATACACAAAAATAAATTCAAGGTGGATAAAAGATTTAAATATAAGCCGTGACACCATTAAAGTCCTAGAGGAGAACATAGGCAGGAAAATCTCAGATATTTCATGCAGCAACATTTTTACTGATATGTCCCCTAAAGCAAGGGACATAAAGGAAAGAATAAACAAATGGGATCTCATCAAAATAAAAAGCTCTGCACGGCTAAAGAGAACAGCATTAAAATAAAAAGAGAAACAACTGTATGGGTAAACATATTTGCCAATGATATCTCAGACAAGGGTTTAATCTCCAAAATATATAAAGAACTTACATGACTCCACTCTAAGAAGACAAGCAACCCAATTAAAAAATGGGCAAAGGACTTGAACAGACACTTCCCCAAGGAGGACATACAGAGGGCCCAGAGACACATGAAAAGATGTTCAATATCGCTAGCTATCAGAGAGATGCAAATTGAAACCACAATGCAATACCACTTCACACCAGTCAGAATGGCCATCATAAACAAAGCGACAAACAACAAGTGTTGGAGAGGTTGTGGAGAAAAGGGGACCCTAGTGCACTGTTGGTGGGATTGTAGACTGGTACAACCACTATGGAAAGCAGTATGAAATTTTCTAAGAAAACTAAAAATGGATCTACCTTTTGACCCAGCAATTTAGGATTATATCCTAAGAACCCTGAAACACCAATCCAAAAGAATCTATGCACCCCAATGTTCATAGCAGCACAATTTACAATAGCCAAGTGCTGGAAGCAACCTAGGTGCCCATCAGTAAATGAATGGATCAAAAAACTATGGTACATTTACACAATGGAATTCTATGCAGCAGAAAGAAAGAAGGAGCTCCTACCCTTTGCAACAGCATGGATGGAACTGGAGAGCATTATGCTAAGCGAAATAAGCCAGGCAGTGAAAGACAAAGACCATATGATCTCACCTTTAACAGGAACCTAATCAACAAAACAAACAAACAAACATAATGTAACCAAAGACACTGAAATTGAGAACAGGCTGACAGTCACCAGAGGGGAGAAGGTAGGGAATTTCAGGGGAAAAGGGGAAGGGTTTAGAGCAACAAGTATAAAAGACACATGGACAAAAACTGGGGGGGGGGGGGGGAAAGGGGGGGGGGGGGGGGAGGGCTGGGGCAGTGGGCAGTGGGGAGGGATGGGAGTAAAATACAGAAAACTGTACAAGAACAGCAATTAAAATAAAAAAATTAAAAAATTCTTGCAGCACATCATTTCAAAACCTCTGTTCTGGAGAAGGAAGGAGGAGCCCTGGAGGAGGCCCTCTCTTCACCTCCTGCCTCCGAATCAGAGGTCACATCCAAAACCCTTAGAGAAAGCTGATTCTATATCCCACTGGGCAGTGGGCCCCGGCAAGACTGTCCCACTACTGCTTCCCACTCAGCAAAGTGAAGGCAAAACACTTCTCGGCTTTTCCCTGGGATCCTGAGCAATGAGAAGCTAGGGGTCTTCCGAGGGGGCTGTGCTCTGAAAGGAGCCACAGTCAGCATATATGGGGAGCCTGGAGCTTCTAGAGGTACCGGTGAGGGAGGGTTGATGTTGATCAATCTTCAGGAAACCCCAGTCTGAGGGGAGACACAGCCCTGCCCTCAAAGAGTTTACAATCATTAAGGGAGACATCCTTTCAGCCTGTACTCACTATCAAAGCAACATTGGGAGGAGAGCAGAGAGGGGAGGACAAGGAAGGCTAATGGCTATGGTCCTAGTGATAGGGAAACTCTGAGTTAAAGATTACAGCCTTAGTTGATAGGCTTAAGTGATGAAGGCATGTAGAAAGCTATTGTTCCAGCAACTGGTATGCATGACCATGTGGTTTAGGAGGTGGACAAGCAATTCAACCTTTGTGGTCTGCAAATGATGGAGATGGTATCTGACCCTTTGTGTCACAGGGAGGGAACCCCTATGATGCAGATAATGCTCCTTGACTGACAGAAAAAAAAGTCCTAGGAAAATCTCCACAGAGCCCTGAGTTGTGTGGCTCAGTGGATTGAGCACAGGCCTGCAACTGAAATGTCCCTGGTTTGATTCCTAGTGAGGGTACATGCCTGGGTTGTGGGACAGGTCCCCAGTTGGGGGCGTGCAAGAGGCAACCGATCATGTTTCTCTCACACATGGATGTTTCTCTCCCTCTCTTTCTCCCTTCCTTCCCCTCTCTCTAAAAATAAAATAAAATCTTTTTTAAAAAATCACCACCAGAGTGTAACTCTTATCCAACTTTTTTTTTCAAACCCCTTACCTACCCTTTCTTTTCCTTATAAAAAGGTCTGCTTGAAATGAGATGTTAAGATGGTTTTTGAGGGTGCATATCCTCTCGTCTTCTCAGATCACTGGCTCTCTGAGTAAAGAATCCATAAATATTCAATTCTTGTCTCTACTTATTGGTTCTAGTAGTGATAGGCAGCATGAATGCCAACTTTTCTGGTTTCATTTCCATTGACTCTTTTCAGATTCCTGACAGATTTCTGTCCTTAGCCAGGATGGGATGAGATGAACTTTCTGCTCAGATCCTTGTGGGCTTGTTTCACATTATGAAGCTGATTAACAGGAATGCCTGGGGCCTCTTCAGCCCTTGGAACTTTTTTTTTGTTGAAGAGCTAAGCCCTACACCTGAAGCACAAAGGTGCTTGTCATTGGCAGCCATTTGATTAGTCACAGTCCTTTCCCATCCATTATATCAGGTAAATCCTACACAGCCACATGTTATAATGTATCTCTGTTTTAAAGATGGAAAAGCTAAGACTCAGAAACTTGAGAGGATGCCTGGAGCCTCATACCCAGGAAGTGAGAGAAGCGCAGTTGTGTTTGGCTTCAACTTGTATGTTCTTCTTAGGACCCAAACTGGGGAGGGGATTTCTCCTCTGCTCACATGCAGACAGAGCTCCATCCACTTCCCCCCACCCCAGCTCATACAGTCCCACTGGGGAGTGTGAGGATCAGCCGTGGGGTTTCTGGAGGTCTGAATCTTGGTGCCTTTGGGAATGCGCTGTGGATGCTTGGGGAGATATCACAGAGGGTTGTGAGGCAGGGTAGGGAAGAGAGGAGAGAGGGAACCTTACTGGTCACCATTGTGCAGTTGTTGGGGGCTGCCTAGAGGAACAAAAGAAACAATCTCAGCAAATAGCAACAGGCTCTGTGACCAAGCAGTCTCCACATTCATTGACAGACTCTACATGTTGACAGGTCCCACAGTGGCAATGGTGATAGGGGATCTTGGAGTCCTGTTGGCTGCCTGGACTGGGGGTCCCTGGGGTGGGGATATGGAGGGTCCCTAGAAGCTGCTAACTGCTTCTACTTGTAGACTCTCCTCCAGTTCTTGGCTCCGCACATTGTCTTCACGTCAATAGAGTCGCTGCAATTTATGGTTCAGGATTACAGTCCCGTGTTACGACTTAGAATAGTTGTTAGGAATTAAGGTGCTTTCTGTTTTGTGTGATATTACAGGGCTGTGTCTGGTAGAATGGGCAGGGAAGCCTCTGTTCCAAGAAATAACACTTTGGGGTGAATTCTGGCTGATTGGTTGACCTATGCTTATGAACCTAAGAAAATGTTTTTTGTTTTTTTTTTTTTTAATTGTAATACTGCTTGGCTTATGTATAATATGGACTCAGGAGAATGCTGGAGGCTGAATGGATTTTTAAACTACTGTATTATACTGTAATTAGAGTTATTTTGTCAAAGGCTAGGGAAATGGGATGAAATACTTTATGTACAGGCTTTTATGACTTTACATAATAAAGATGCAGAATTAAAAGGCAGTAAATTAATGGTGCACAAAAAAAGGGAATTTGCCTATGGCAGATAGCAGAAGCTCAGAAGAGAGGGACCAGGATGATGAGGATGACTGCTACGAGCATGGTCAGGGTTTCCACGTGCCCTCCAGACCTGGGGTATCTTCCTCCTTACTCAGCTGAGAGAGATGAAGGAGGTTAGCCTGAACTGGTTTCTCCTTCCCAAACCCATCAGGGAACAAAATTTGGTGGAGGACAAACCCGTATGGGGGCAGGGCAATCATATTGCGAGGGAAAAAGGCACTGGAAAAAGAAGTGCCCCAAGTGAGGGGAAAGGAGGCCAGAGTCTGAGAACTCAGGTAAAATTAAGAGCGGGAGGACAAATTGTAGACCTTTTTGATTGACACTGGAGTGACATATTCCATGGTCAATAGAACTCTAACTGAGATGTAACTGGAATTTCTGGAAGAGCTG
The DNA here is from genome assembly GCA_004027475.1 of Anoura caudifer. Classification (NCBI taxonomy): domain Eukaryota; kingdom Metazoa; phylum Chordata; class Mammalia; order Chiroptera; family Phyllostomidae; genus Anoura; species Anoura caudifer. Next base: position 594,019 of record PVKU01000157.1, read on the forward strand.
AAAGCCAATTTCTCTTGGAGCCATTAGAATGTACTGTGGGAGATACAGTTTTCCTCTTCTAGGAAGGGATTTGTTGTCAAAATTCCATGCTCAAATCACCTTCTCTCTGGAACAACAGCCGTATCCACAGGTCCCTCCAGAGCATGCCTGACAGTTCCTCGTGAAACCATGGGAAGAAGAAGGAAAGTGACCTAGCCAGAAGAAATTGAGAACCAGGTAAACCCCATTGTGTGGGCTGCTGGAAGGCCAGGGAGGGCTAAGTGAGCCGCCCCGGTAAAGTTGGCTTCAAAAGAGAGGAGAGGACTCCCCATAAGAGGCAGTACCCCTTGTAAAAAGAGACCCTAGAAGGAATATGCCCAATAATTCAGAAGTTTCAGGAATATGGACTCATTCAGCCCTCCTGCTCCTCATACAGTACAAGATTTGAGAGCTATAAATGACATTGTACAGAATAGTGTACCAGGGCACAGCCTCTGGAATTTGTCCTGGGCTTAAAAGATGTTTTCTTTTGCATTCCAGTTGACCAAGACTCTCAGCCATTGTTTGCTTTTGAATGGCAGGACCCGGAATCTCAAGTCAAGACTCAGTACTGCTGGACAGCCTTACCACAAGGGTTCAAGAACTCCCCCATGATTTTTGGGGAGACCCTGAACCAGGACTTAAAAGATCTATTAATAAAACTAGAAGAAAGGACACTGTTAATCATTTGGCATCTTGTGGCTACAAAGTACCCGCAAAGAAAGCCCTGATTTGCTAACAAGCAGTAAGGTTTCTTGGGTGCCTGCTTGAATCTGACAAAAAGAGTCTTATTGGACTTGTCAAAGAAACTAGATCACACTGTCCAGGGGTGGCTAGCTTGCTTCAGAGCTGTGGCAGCTACCTGTTAGCTTTTACGGAAAGCTGAAAAGTTTTCCTTGGGATACCCTATCACCATTTATGAAATTTGTGGCTCACTACCAGAAGGATGGGCAAGTACCAAGCAATTCAAAACTGTGAGGAAGTTAAACCTTGCCTTCCTTCTCCTGGAGCCCAACTCAGCCGTGCTAATGCATGATTGTACTGAAACAATTGATGAAGTTTATTCTAATGCATGATTGTACTGAAATCATTGATGAAGTTCAAATGAATTCTAGAATTAATTTAAAAGACAATGAGTATGTATCTGGAAGGAAAGAGGACTACTAACCTCCAGTAAAAAGGAAATTCAGCATACAACAAAAAATTTAAATTATTAGAGGCTGTCCAGGTACCTTTACAGGTGGCAGTTATGCGCTGCCCTGGGCATCGGAAAGAGACACCAAAGTGACTAAAGGAAATGATCTGGCTGACTGAGCAGTGAAAGAGGCTGCTAAAGGAGTGTTTATAATGCCTTGGGTACCTGTTCTAGACTTGTCACAATTCAACCCTGAATATTTGACTGCAGACTTAGAGAAAACTAAGAGCTGAGGTTTTAAATCACTTATATTAAACCACAGCTCCTAGGTCCTGGAACTTCTAAAGCCATGCATGCCAGAAGAAAAATCCTAAGATAGATCCTCGTCAGAAAGAAAGAAGGGAAACAATACCCAGAGCAGTGCCTGTTTCAGGACTTGCAAATAGACTTCACCCATATGTCGAGGGTCCAAGAATGAAAATATTTATTAGTCTTTGTTAATATCTTTTCATGTGGGTAGAGGCCTATCCTACTAGAACTGAGAAATTCTCAGAGGTAATGAAGGAAATATTAATAATTCCTCACTTTGGCCTACCTAACAGCATCCAGAACAATAATGGACCTACTTGTGTTTCAGAAATTAATGGAAAGTTAGTAAATTTTTAGGAATCAAGTAGGACTCTACACGGCGTGGAGACCTCAGGCTCTGGGAAGGTAGAGATGATGAATCACACCCTGAAGAAAAATGTAGCCAAACTGTGCCAAGAAACTCATCTCTGTTGAGATGAAGTTTTACCTATTGCCCTGCTCAAGATAAGGGTGGCTCCTTGAAATGGGATTCAATTGAGTCCTTATGAAATTGTGTACAGGTGACCATTTCCAGCTATAATTGGAGTGGGAGACGCATATGTAGATCAAGAAATGAAGGTAAAGAATTATGTACAACATCTAAGTCAGACCTTAGATGTGATTAATAACCTTTGTTGTATTAGAGAGCTCTCCCCCACAGCTTCACCACCTTCCTTTGAGCCTGGAGATAAGGTGCTACTCAAGACTTGGAAGACAGGATTCCCCAGAGCGCCAACTAGAAGAAAAGTAGACTGGACCTTGGGATGTCTGACATTTATAATTGGGATCCTATGGTAACTCTAAGGGACAGGGAAATTTTTTCTTTAAAAATAGCTAATGTAGCCCCAGCCGAAGAGTGTGCAAAATTTGTCAACTGTACTTTAAACTGTTTTGTGCTTTCAGCAGATGTAGAGATAAATTGCAACACCACCACTAACATATTATGCCTTTAGTCATGTCAAATTGCCTACAGGATGGTTTGTAGTATGTGGAAGGACTACTTATTCAACAGCAGAATGATTACTTCCTGAAGAAACTAATCCCAAAGCAAAGAGATAATTAAAAACTAACAGTGGGGAACTCAGTAGTTAAAGATTTTAGCTGTAGTTATAGTTGATAGGCTTAAGTGATTAATGCATGTCGAAAGCTGTTATCCCAGGAACTGGAATGCATGACCAGTGACTCCAGGAGGTTGAGGAGCAATTCAAACTTTGTACCTTAGGGGTTCTTTTTGTTGTTGTTGTTGCCTCTTTTTTTATTATATATATTGTTAATATATGTTATTGATTATGCTATTACAGTTGTCACATTTCCCCCCTTCATTCCCCTCTACCCTGCACACCCCCTCCCACCCACATTCCCCCCTTTAGTTCATGTCCATGTGTCATAAGTTCTTTAGCTTCTACTTTTCCCACACTATTCTTGCCCTCCCTCTATTTTCTACCCACCATCTATGCTACTTATTCTCTGTACCTTTTCCCCTCTCTCCTCCTCCCACTCCCCTGTTGCTGACCCTCCATGTGATCTCCATTTCTGTGGTTCTGTTCCTGTTCTAGATGTTTGCTTAGTTTGCTTTTGTTTTAGGTGTGGTTGTTAATACCTGTGAGTTTGTTGTCTTTTTACTGTCATATTTTTTATCTTCTTTTTCTTAGAGAAGTCCCTTGAACATTTCATATAATAAGGGCTTGGTGATGACGAACTCCTTGAACTTGACCTTATCTGAGAAGCACTTTATCTTCCCTTCCATTCTAAATGAAAGCTTCACTGGATAGAGCAATCTTGGATGTAGGTCCTTGACTTTCATGGCTTGGAATACTTCTTTTCAGCCCCTTCTTGCCTGTAAGGTCTCTTTTGAGAAATCAGCTGACAGTCTGATGGGAACTCCTTTGTATGTGACAGTCCCCTTATCCCTTGCTCCTTCTAGAATTCTCTCCTTCATTTTAATCTTGGCTAATGCAATTATGATGTGCCTTGGTGTGTTCCTCCTTGGGTCCTACTTCTTTGGGACTCTCTGAGCTTCCTGGACTTCCTGGAAGTGTATTTCCTTTGCCAGATTGGGGAAGTTCTCCTTTATTATTTGTTCAAATAAGTTTTCCACTTGTTGCTCTTCCTCTTCCCCTTCTGGTACCCCTCCAATTCGGATGTTGGGACATTTAAAGATGTCCTGGAGGTTCCTAAGCCTCTCCTCATTTTTTAAAAAATTTTTGTTTCTTCCTTGTTTTCTGTTTGGTTGTTTTTTTCTTCCTTCTGGTCCACTCCATTGATTTGAGTTCCAGTTTTCCTCCCATCACTATTGGTTCCCTGTGCATTTTCCTTCATTTCACTTATTGTAGCCTTCATTTGTTCATCTAATTTGCGACCAAAATCAACCAATTCTGTGAGCATCCTGATCACCAGTATTTTGAACTGTGCATCTGATAGGTTGGCTATCTCTTGGTTGCTTAGATGAATTGGCTGTGGGGCTTTGATCTGTTCTCCCATTTGAGCTTTTTTTTTTTGGTCTGGTTGCACCTGTTATGTAGTGAGGGGCGGAGCCTTAGTTGTTCACCAGGGTGGGGCAGCCCAGTTGCTGGGTTGTATGTGGGGGCAGGGTCCGAGAGGGAACAATGGTGCTTGCTCCACTCTCTCTCATATTTCAGTCCCTTCTACCGTTTTCCACAAGCAAATTGGGCCCTTCTGGGGCTGGTTCCCATATGGGTGGGCTTGTGTACATTCTAGGACACTGTGGGTCTCTCCAACGAACTCTCCTGTGAGGCTGGGAGTCTCTCCCGGCACCTCAACCCCCACAGGTGTTTCAATCAGTGTTTTTAGGTTTTACTTCCCAGAGCTGGGGCCCTGGGTTGCAAAGTCTGCCTCGCTCCTGGTTCCTTGCTCACCTGGATTATCTGCACGCAAATGTGGGACCATCTGGTCAGCCAGCCGCCTTGCACGGCCTCACTGGGTCTGCCCGTTGCCACATTGCACCCGGGGTCTGCTAGCTGCCACCTGAATGCCTGGGGCTCCTGCATGCCAAGGTCCACCAACCTCTGCTTTTTCCTGCCGTGACTCTGCCCCTCTTACCAGTCTGGATGAATGGTTGTCGGACTTCCCTGCAGTTCAATTTTCTGTTAGTTCTGGTTGTTTTCTTGTTTCTAAATCTTTGTTGTCCTTAATTTTGGTTGTACAAAGAGGCACAGTGTGTCCACCTATGCCTCCATCTTGGCCTGAAGTCCCCTTAGGGGTTCTGTAGGCCATCAAGATGGTATCTGAGCCATTGTGTTCCAGGGAGGGAACTCCCTGGGAACGTAGTGACGCAGATAAAGAATTGTTGATCAGCAGGTAAAGAAATACCAGGAAAATCTCTGACAAACTGCAACTCTTATCTGATAAAACTTTTTCCAACCCCATACCTACCCTTTTCTTCTCCTTATGAAAATGTCAGCTTGAGTTGAGATGTTAAGACAGTTTTTAAGGTAAATAACTTCCTGTGTTCTCAGATTGTCTGATATATCACCCATAAAGATCCAATCCTTGTCTCTACTTATTTGTTCTGGTAGTGACAGGCATCAGGAACACAAACTTTCCTGATTTCAATGGGAGTGAGGTGCATTATGGGGGGCGGGGGGGGGGAGATACATTGTGATGCAGAGCCACTAAGGAAAGTTTCCACTCACCATAGAAGGGAAGGCAGTGATTGGCTCCCAACAGTGGCTCTACCTTGGTGAGGGAGTCCTGTAGGAAGACAATCCTTGTCCCCTCCTCTCACAGCTCTCTCCAGTGCCCTCTGCCTGGTGCCCGCCCCCTTGGCTGGTTACAGAGGAGCCAGGGCAGGGGGACTATGATTGGGTAGTCCATGAGGGATACTGGTGGGAGTAGGCATGCTGAATGGGGAAGTTCTCTCATGTGGAAGCCTGGCCAGCTGGGGAGTGGGATAGTTCTGGTCTCAGGTAGCCATGGGGAAGGCTGGAAGACCAGTCCTCCCTGGCCCATGGTCCCCTGAGCTCCAGAATGTCTTAGCCTGTCAACCTCAGCCTTGGGAGCAGGGGTGGGAGTGGCAGGTGGTGAGACAGGCAAATAAGCCAGGACTAATGGTATAGGGAAAGTGAGATAATTAAATGGCCAACTGCTTTACAGTCATCTAGTAAATCACAAAATCTTATCTTTCCTAACCAAGGACCTGTACAAGCAAATGGTTTATACTTCTCCCACCCAGAGGGTAAATAGCTTAAATCTACTCAGGGAGACAGATACCAGAAATCCAATTAGTGCCACTTGTGTGCCAACCACACCCAAGGATGGGTGAAATTAGGAGAATGAATCTCACTTTGGCACATCAGCATAAAGCTGATGAATATTTTATTCAGATCCTCCCCTCAAACCTCCCTTAAACTCCCAGCCTTTAAAAGCCCCAAGAGAAGGATCCAGCACTCACTCTCCCTCTTGCCTTTCCCTTCTACCTCTTCTTCCCCCCCTAGGCGAGTTACCTTTGCCTTTCTCTTTCCTAAACTCCACAGGCGGGCCCTTCTCCTGCTTCTGTAACTTGTTTCCTGAGCCTATCCAGCCCAGCTGGCTCACTTCTACTATGTCTGTAACTTTCTAAAGAAACTTTCTCTTATAATTTGAGTTGTTGGCTCTGAATTCTTTCTTCACCAAACTCAGGAACAGAGATCCAATTTTGCCGCCAATACTGTTGGTAACAGGAGCAGCAAACTTTTCCAAATGGAAAATGATGAAATCTTTCTGGAAAACGGACTTTCCCAGGCTCGGGCGGGTACAGCTGACAAGGGGAAAGCTGAGCCCTGTGGGCAGACAGGGAGTCCAGAGGCAGGGAATCCAAGGCACTTTTCTGTGACAGAGTCCTGGGAAGCCACTCCAGAGCTTCCCAGAATGGCCTGCTGCTGTGGGCCACCCTGATGGGGGTGGGGGTGGGAGAGTGGGAGGATGAGTTACCTCAATCTATGGTCACTATAGTCTGTGCCCAACCCAGCAGCCAGTCTTGCTGTGACAACAAAGTCAGTTCTTGTCTTTTCTCTGCTCACCCCCAGTAGCACTTAGAGTCAAGGCCAAAGTCCTTACTATGACCAGTAAGGTCCTTACTGTGACCCCCACTCTACTACCACTCAGCTACTCTGCTGTAGCTTCCTTATGCCTCGGATGTGCTGGGCACACTCCTGCCTCAGGGCCTTTGCACTGCCTCTCCCCTCTGCTTGTATGTTTTTTTCCCAGATGGCTCACTGCCCCCCACTTCCTCAAGGTCTTTGAAGATCACCTTCTCAGTGAGGCCTTTCCTGGTCATCCTAAGTGATACCACAACCTGTTCTCCCTCCCCACCACAGCCCCTGCATCCCTCCTTCTGTCTTACCACACTTCATTTTTCTCCAAATCTCTCACAGTCTTCTAATATATTTGTAGCATGTTGAAGGGCAGTCTTCAAAAGATATGACCACATCCTTACCCCTAGAACTTGTGAATATGACTGTAGTACCTCCCCCTCTTCCCAATTCAGGTCCACCTTGAGCCTTCCAGAATGTGATCTTATTTGGAAATAGGGTTTTTGCAGATCCACTTAAGTTAAGGCTCTTGAGATAAGATCATTCTGAATTTAAGGTGGGTCCTAAATCTAATGACTAATGTCCTCATAAGAAGAGGAGAAGAACCCGGGCTGGTGTGTCTCAGTGAATCAAGCACGGGCATGCGAACCAAAGGGTTGCCGGTTGGATTCCCAGTCAGGGCACAAGCCTGGGCTGCAGGCCAGGTCCCCAGTAGGGGGTGCATGAGAGGCAACCACACACTGATGTTTCTCTCCCTCTCTCTCTCCCTTGCCCTGACTAAAAATAAATAAATAAAATCTTAAAAAAAAGAAAAAGGAGAGAAGACGCAGAGATAGAAGAGAGAAGCCCATGTGAAATGGAGGCAGAAATTGGAGGGGTGCAACCACAAGCTAGAGAATTGGCTAAAGCCAAGGACTGCCAGGAGCCCCCCCGAAGCTGGAACAAGCGAGATGTTTTCCTCTCAGACTGTGGACCTGCTAAACACCTTGCTTGCAGATTTCCAGCCTCCAGCACAGTAAGAAAATAAGGGTTTTTTTTTGTTTTAAGCCACCAAGTCTGTGGCAATTTGTTATAGCAGCCACAGGAAACAGATGCAACACTTATAATACACTCATTAATTTTTTTTACTGTCTATCAACACATTCCTCTCATCCTACCACCCCCAATCTGAGCACCAAGAAGACAGGGATTTTTCTTTATTTGCTCACTAATAAATCCCTTGTCTAGCATAGTGCCTGGCATATAGCAGGTGCTCAATAAATATTTGTCAAAAGGAGTGAATAAATTAGATGAAAGCAAGGAATGCAGGAATGGATGTGGGGGTATGGCGCATGGGTCCTCAGGGCACCGACTTGGCTGCCAAACATCTGGGCCATCTGAGTTCAGCTCAGCGTGTCGGGAACTCAGAACCTGTTTAAGGAAGCATCTGGAAGAAGAGGAGGAGGAGACCTGGGGTCCCCTGGGACACCCTCCCCACCCAAGGACAGGTGGCTTCAGCTCTCTATGAGGCCTCAGATTTGTGACGGAGGCCACTAGGACCTTCCAGCTAACTGCAGCTGATGAAGTGACTTAATCCCAGCTGAGACTTAGAGACCAGCCAGGACAACCCCTGAACTATGAGAAATTAATAAACCATTGTTGTTTTAGGCCCCTAAGTTTGGGAGTGGTTTGTTTGCAGCCATAAAAACCTGGGAGGGCTGCATCTCTGAGGTCCTTTTGACTTCAACATGGTAGGACTTTTGAGAGCCTAAGCTAGAAGCTGGTTCCCCAGGGAGTGTGAAGAGGCACACACTCCAGACTCTGCAGATACAAGGTCTTGAGCTGAAAGGACTTCGAGATTTTAAATGTCCAGGGAGACCGTGCCTAGTCTCTTCTCTGCTCCATCAGAAAGTTTCCCTCTTAGCTCACAGGCCTCCTCCCAGCTTCAGTCCCAGCCCAGTTTCTAGGGCCTGGACAGAGGGTAGGGCAGAGCCAGTGAAGGTGTCTGGAGTGGCTGGCAGTCAGTCCCCTCTCTCAGTGTGCTCCCTGCTCTGGAGAGGCCATTGGTGAAACGTCCTTCTCCAAACATGGCCCAGAGACACCAAAAGACGCCATGACACGGAGAGCAGCCAGTTTGACCAGCAGGTGCCTAGTGGGGCAGGGAATGCTTGTTTCCCGCTCTGGGATGGCCCAGTGCTCAGTCTGGCATCTGGGAACAGAGAAAGCTATGAGGCACAGACAATGGAGAAGACAACACAGAGGATAATGGCCACCCCGGAGCCTGATGGTCCTGTGCTCCTGCAGCCAGGGCTGTCCTGAAGGGGTGGGAGGGCTGGGCAGGGCAGGTCTGAGCCTGACCCCCAGATGCCATGCCCACCCCCAGGTGTTCTGCTAACTGGCCTGGGGACTGCATGGAAGGGGGGGTCCTCCTCATTTTCTTTTTTAAACAAATTTATTTATTTTAGATAGAGGGGAAGGGAGGGAGAAAGAAAGAGAGAGAAATATCAATGCTCGAGAGAAACATCAGTTGCCTCTCATACATGCCCTGACTGGGGACAAAACCCGCAACCCAGGCATGTACCCTGACTGGGGATCAAACCCAAGACCTTTCACTTTGTGGGACAACGCCCAACCAGCTGAGCCACGCTGGTCAGTGTAAGTCCTCCCCACTTCTGACCCACTTCTTCAGGGTGGCTGGAGTGTTGGACTAGAACCTGAGCGGTGAAACAAGACCCGGGAGGTAACTTTGGATGGCCAGGACCTCAGTGTCAGGGTTTCCCAAGAGACAGTACCTGCACCATCCCCTAAGTTCCGGGCCCAAACAGCCCCTTCTAGGCTGCCTCTGGCCTCTGAAGACAAAGTCCCTGTGGCCCCTCCTGGGGGATCCTGGGCCTTAGGAAACGGCTGATTGTCACAAGAGCTCCTGCCTCTCACGCAGGTGACACCCACCACCCTTCTCCCCACCCGGAAGCCCAACCAGGGCAGTTATATGCTGTGGGGTGGACACGCATGTTTTGGCTGAGAATCTTCCTTCTCTTTTGCAAGGCGTGTTTGTTTCATAAGGTCACCCTCTGGCGTTACCATTCCTTTCAGACCTCTGCGTGGCCCCACCCACCCCAAGGTCCAAATCCCAAAGCCCTAGCTCAACGGGGATTCTCCATGTGACCTTGAGCAAGACACTGTAGCTTGTCCTAAAAGGGAGGTTAGAAACTTCCTCAGAGCTGGCTCTCTCATCACTGCCATCCTAGGGTTCTGCAGAAGTGGTGTTCACAGGTACCTCTCTTCCTCCCTCTTCACCGTCCCTCCCTCCATCCTCCCTTTTGCCCTCTCCTCTCTGAGGGGAGATCAGTGCCCTTATCTATCGGTGGGACTCATCATACCCACCTCGCATGGTTGGGAGCGTTAAATGAGGAGGTGGGGAGAGTGTCTCAGGGCCTGAGCAGAGGGAACCCGCAGCTAAGAAAGTGCCAGGCCTGCCTCGCCTCATTTCTGCAAGTGGTGGGCCACCTGCACGCCCCTCCGAGCCTGCTCTAAGCCTGCATGCACATTGCGTGCCTTGGACACCTGTTCTCTACACATGGCATGAGGGCCTATGTGAAGTGTGTGCTTGACTTGCCTGTGACAGGTAGTGTCTGGACATGGCATGAAGGTGGCCGGCTATGGGTAAACAAACCCCCTCTCTCCACTGCAGCATGAACATGGACGGTCTTCCCTTGTGCAGTGGACAATGCCTACCTTGTGCAAGTGAGAAGGAAAAGTGGGTACTTGTAATTGCTGATTTGGGCAAGGCCCCAAACAGGCTTGGAAAGGGCCAAGCCACAGGGGGCCTGGGAAGCCAGTGCCAATGTCTGGGGCCTAGGCATAGGTAGGCAGGCGGGTGCTGGGGGTGCGGCCCTGGGAAAAGAGCTGGGTTGCTGAGCAGGGAGAAAGTGGAGGAGCCCGAATGAGCTGCTTGAGAAATGAAGTGAGGCTGGCTGGGCAGGAAATAAATGCGTGTGGAGAGGCTGGGGGGTGGGGAGGGTTGGGAGCGCCAGGCTCTGCAGGGAGGGCTCTGGCGGCAGTTTCAGGCAGAATGGACTCTGCTTCCTTCCTTCCGGGCCGAGGCCCCCTGGAGAGGAAAGCACTTAAGGAGCCAAGCCAGACTGGTCCTAAGCTGGACAAAGCAGAGCAGAGTCTGAAACCTTGCTGCGTACTTGGAATTCACTCACTTCCACACTGACGTCCAAGTTCTGAGCTTTCTCTGGCTGTAGGAAAATATTTTTCACACTCTGAAAAGCTGGCCCTGCAGGAAGCTGCTGATGCTGCAGATGGCTTGATGAAGGCAGCAAAGTGGAGGCCTATACTGGCCACTCGGGGCCAGGTTCCTCTGTGCCCCTCCACTTTCTGTAGTCCCTGCGGTGGCAACCTGCTCCACACAGGCTTTCTGGGCTTCACACAGTGCTGCCAGAGTGTGCCATGCCTCGGCTGGGGGCCTCCCACCTCCTGCTTGAGGCTCCTCCCAGGCCCTGCGTGTAGACACCTGCGGGACCACTCAGCGCTCCAACGCGCTCACCCCAGAAGGGAGGCCTATGGGAATGAACAGTTCTTGCCCAGCGGAGAACCCAGTGGATGAGTGTTTCCCCCTTTTGCACTCCGGGGCAGACAGCTTCGAGGCACATTTCACAAGGTGCTTAAATAGGTCCCTGCAGGGCCGCTAGTCTCCCACAGGGATGGCTAATGTCATAAAATATCCTGGCGTTGGCTGGTCCCCATTCCCTGTTTCACTCTGTCCCCTGCCCTCATCCATCACCCCTGTTCCCTGGGGCCACTTCCCAAAAAAACTATCCGCATCCCAGCCGAAAGTCCACTCACGCTCCACTTTCAGGGGAAATCAGGCTAACAGAGAGGTGCATTCTCTGAAATTTAAACCTTGGGGCCAGGGAGGGAGGTGAACAGGAGCATGGCCTATGGAAGATTTCACATTATAAGAGTAATATGTATTATAAGGCACAGCTCTAGGCCAGCCCCTCCCTGTACAGAAGCCCACAGTAACGATGAGTTGACATTGGCCTTGCTGTTCCCATGAACTCTACTGGGCCTGAGTATCTCCCCAAGACCCTGACACCCTGAGGAAGAACCTCATGGCTGGTGCTCTGAATAATTAGCATATTTTACACCAGTAGCAGATTCAAGAACATGTGCTCTCCAGTGGGATCTACCTTAGGGAGAGTCCCTAAGTGGTGGTGAGTCTGTCTAGCTTGGTCTCAGTTAGCCCCTAGAGGCAGGGCCTGGCCTCCTTCATCTGACCCTTCCTGCAAGTAGCACAGGTCTTTGATTGGCAGAACACAGGCTCCTGCTCAGGACTCATGCAGGAAAAGACCCTGCCCGTGGATACCATCCAGATGGGGGCTCTGAGACGATCCTGTGTCATCCTCTGATGCCTGCAGGACAGCAGGGCTGGTGTCCAGGGCTGGTAGCCTGGAGCCAGGACCTAGGGATGCAGGAGTGCTGGGCAAAGCTGGCCTGATCTGGGGCCTTGCTTCCGACCCCACTCCAGGGGTAACCCCTGTCGGCTCTGACCTCTGGAGTATGAGGAAGCACTGGTTTCCTCCCTCCTCCCATAGACTGGCTGGCACTGAGCCACCAGACCTCTCCGTCTCCCCATGCGCAGCTTCTAACTGGAGTGTGAGGGGAACCTCACTATCTCCATCCTGAGTTTTTCTCCCTCTTCTGTATAAGTTACCCTACAAGCCTCTCCCCACAGCTCCCCACACCTCACCCACAGTACATCTCAAGGTGCTCTGAGTGAATGGGAACAAAAGAAAGAGAGGATGGGGAGTGAGGAACTCCTGCTCGGGGGCTATCTGCAGGGAGCAACACTGGGCTAGAACCTTCTGTAGAACAGACTTCTGGAGGGGGAACCTCGGTGTTGAGCAAGCTGAACCCTCCCTGCTGCTATGAGGTTGGAATGACCCAGATCTGAGGAGGAGTCCTCCCCCAGAGCCCAGGGCCGACCCCAGGGTTTGGCAACAGTGTCTGTGGTGACCTCAAGGTCTCCTCCCCTTAAACTAAGAAAAGTGCAGAGTCTGGGCCGACATGTGGGCCAAAAACTGCTGGGACGCGGATCTGAGGTTCGTTTTCCCATTAGGCTGTGTGGCTTCTGAGCCTCAGTTCCTTAGCTGTGAAATGGGGATAGTGATGGGAGCTGAGTAAGGTTGGTGCCAGGAGTAGCTGAGGTAGGTAATGAGCACAAAAGGTCTCCGTATAGGTCACACCCTTCTCTCCCCTGTGGTGTCCCACCCCTGTCTACTGGGTAAACTCCAAGGGACCAATGTCTTTTTTGCAATATGACATGCTCACTGAATACAGAGGGACTGTTGACCTTGCTCGTCCCCTCCTTCCCAGGTCCCAGGTCCTCAGCCTGGTGGCTAGAGGGTGCTCTGGGAAGGGTCCGGGCAGAATGACAGGGCTGCTGCTGGCCACCTCTAAGGCAGCTGACAGGAGTAAGACAGGAAGAGGGGTCTCTCAGGGCTGCATCAGGATGGACCCTTAGACCCCCAACCTGGTCAGGCCTAGGCCTCGCCCTGATGTTCATTTCTTGGGCAAAGGCCAGGCCTCTTGCTCCCCTCACTTCCTGTCATTTCCTGTCATGACCTGACAGCAGGAACACACCATCTGGACATCACCACTGGTGGAACGATGACTTGATTCGGCTGCATCTAAGCTGTGGGAGCGGCTCCCCCTGAATTTGACCTTAATTTGTCTTCTTCAATCTATATGTTGACCAAAAAACTTTTCTGAGTGCTTCCTTTTTGGGGGAGGGAGTGGGATCCCAGATTTGCACACTTTGGGACCTGGCACCTACCTAAGCTTGGGCTGTTCTGTGGTCAGGAATGCCCCCTCTACTTGCCAGGCCAATGCCTCTGATTGTCCAGCAGCTCCAAGGCAGGTGGAATGGACTGATTTCGACTGCCACGGTGTCCCTCCCACAGCCATCTCTTCTCCACTGTCCAGCCCTCTCCACCCCACGATTTCATAGTTCAGGCATCTCCTCTCTCTGCCTGTGTCTTAACTCCTGGGGCCTCATCACCCTGACGGCCTCTGCTGCCTCCACTCCCTCCTGAAAGGGACAGCAAGGCCAGAGGTGGGTGCTCTAGAGCAGGAGTCCCCAACTCCTGGGCTGTGAGTGAAGCTCACTTGAGCTGCACCTCCTGCACACCCCTACCCCATGCCATCTTCCACGAAACCAGTCCCTGGTGCCTAAAAGGTTGGTGACTGCTGCTCTAGAGGATATAAGTGGCCTATGTTATTTTCCAAAAATGGCCATGACACAGTTTTCCATCCTGCATGTTCTCAAACCTTGGCACATCCCTATTTAGGGGTAAAGTCTAGTCCCCTTTCCCTTGAATTTGGATGGGTTTGTACCCAGTAGAAAGTGGCAGAAGAGATACTGCATGTGCTGGTCCAGAAAAGATGACAAAACTTCCATCTTGTTGGCTGGAGCCCAGAGGTTGCCATGCTGTGAGGAAGCCCAAATTTGTGGCAAGGGCCTGAGGCTACGTGTGAATAGAGAGATGGCTGGCGAGCCCCCTCCGCCCCAGTTCCAGCCACCTCTGACTGAAACTGCTGCAGAAAACTCAACCTCCCCACCCCCTCCCACTGAGCCCTTCTCAGGAGGCACAGGGAAGCTATAAAATGACTTGTTTTAGTCACTCAGTTTGGGGATGATCCATTAGGCAACAGCAGATAACCAAGTAGGGTGGAAGCTTCTTTGTGGTGGGTGTGGGAAGAGTGCTTCCTGGCCTGGCTCTGGAAAGTCTCTGCCGCTCCCCAGCCCTTGCATGACTCTAGGCTCCTGGCTTCCCCACCATGGACATCGATTTCTTCTCTGAACAGCAAAGGGCCCTGACTCTCTGTACTCTGAGGCTGTTCCCCACACTGCTGGGACAGTAACTAGTCCAGATAGCACACTTCTCACTGCTTACTGCGTCTTCCACATCAAAGCCTGCTCTTCCTGAAGGTCCAGGCCCCCAGGCACCGCCTCCTTTAACAAGCTCCCTCATTGTTCTCTAGCAGGGTGCCCAGCACACAGAACAGCCAGCCCCTCCTCTATCCCACTCCACGGAGCCTGGGTCCCATGCCACAGATGTTAGGAAACTGGCCTTTTTCTCCAAATGGGTGGTAAATGCTTGAGCCTCAAGGGCTGTCTTCCTCCACAGCTTTAGACCCAGTGCCTGTTGCATAGCTGACCCTCCTCTCTTACCCCTTATTAAACCAGTTAAATGAATGCATGAATGATGTTGGCCATCAGTCTGTCACTGAGCACTTACTCTGTGTCAGGCACTGTGCTAACCTCTTTACAAACATCAACCTAATCTTCATAAGAACCTTGGGAGTTGGGCAGTATTTTCAATCCCATGTTACAGTTGAGGAAACTGAAGCACAGGAAGGTTAAGTTATTTGTCAAAGATCACACAGCTTGCATGGCAGAGAGAAGACTGGAGTCCAAGGAGTGTGCTCTTAGCCACCACATTATGGCACATTTGATCATCCCATTTTGTAGATGAGGAAGCTGAGAACTGAAGACTTTAAGCAAGCCACCAAGTCACAAAGCTGGTAGGAAGGGTAGAGCTGAGATTTTGATTTGATTCTGTCTGCAAAGGTCGGTGCCCCAACCACTGGGCTCCTTTCCCATAGCGGGGACTGTCATGCCTCACTCTGTGCACGTGGATGTCATCACATCCTGCTGAGAGTGCAGGCGGGGGACACAGAGACAGGATCACAGCCTGGAGAGGAGCTGTCGTCCCTCCAATTGGATGGTGACAGTGCCATTAGGGGCTCTGGGGGCCGTGGGCATGAGCAACCCTTCTGTTCAGTCCTGGGCAGGGACTCTTTTCCGCAGGGAGGACCACAAGCTGCCAGATATGGCCATCCTCTCAGCCCTCTCCACCCACTTTTACTTTCCCTCTAACCAGATGTGAAACATCTTGCCTCACTGGGCATGCATCTCCTCCAGGCTGTGTGAGGGCACTTTTGTCCAAGAAGGGTCAGTGACTCAAACAGGGTCTCCCCTGAAGCCAGACAGGGCAGGGGTCTGCTTGGGGCTGCCCTCACTTCCCACTTTGCCAAGATGTCACCACACTTGCTGTCGCTGCTTGCTCTGCGGTGGCCTAGGCCCGGGAGCCTTTCCGGGACAGCACATTCCAGGCCCTGGCCACAGCTATGAGTGAGCACCACTGCGGTTGGCGCGCTGCCTCAGAGCCAGCTCTTGATGTCAAAACTCCGGTCTCAGAGGAGCTGTCTGTGTGCCCTTCACGCCCCCTGAGCGGGTGGCAGGAGGGCCATGGCCCGGGATCTGGGTGCCTGGGGCTGACGGCATTCGGGTAGATCTGCTGGGAGAAGCGCTTGGGGTGAGTGCAGTGGAGCAATCACTTAGGGTTAGAGCCGTAGCAAGAAGTTTCATTAGGCTCCTGTTTTTTCTATGCTGAAGAAACAAAATGCCTCCCTTTCCGTTTATTTGGGCAATGAAGTGAGTTACTGAACCAAGAGACTTGTATGAGCATGTTCGGAGTAGCACTATTGATGACAGCAAAAACTGGAGACCGCCCAAGTGCCTGTCAGCCACACAGTGGGTGACCGGGCTGCGGCCGTGGGGCCACATACTGAAATACTACGCAGCAGTCAAGAGAGTGACCCACCCTAGTGCAATAACATGCATGAATCTTGGCAACGCAGAACTGAGATGAAAAGGTCCCAGGAGATTATGTACCACATGTTCTTTTTATAAAGTTAAACATCACTCAAATAAAAAAATAATTTCATGAAATCCATGTACATGCACTTCCACTCTGTAACACATTAAGTCAGGGAATGATGAACGTGGCATTCAGACAACAGTTACTGCAGGTGTAGGGATAGGAAGTGGAATGTGGGGCCATGTTTAGATGTGGTTTTTGTCAAGAACTAGCTATTGTTCTGTGTGGTGGTTTTGTGGATACTTATTAAATTATTAAAACCAACTAACCAATGTAAATAAAAGTGAGCTGTGCACAGACCTGAACGAGTGTCACGGACCAAGGATTCTACAAGCTCGAGATCTAAACAGAGGAACAAAACAAAACACAACACAAAAAACAGAAGGCATGAACTGGGAAGGATACCCCCTTTTCCCCTCAAAGGAGGAGGCTTCGGGAAATGCTTGAGTGGCGGAGAACAAGAGCCTGGCAGTCTGGAGGCCCACGGGTTCCAGCTCTGGGACCCTGGGAAAGGCGCCGTGTTGGTTTTCTATTGCCGTGTAACAAATGACCACAAACGTAGCAGCTAAAAACCACACTCGTTTGTTTTCTCGCAGTGTCTGTAGGTCAGAAATCTGGGTGCAGCATAACTGGCCTCTCTGCTTGGGGTCTCACTGGGCTGAAATTGGGGAGTGGCTGGGGCTGTGGTCTCAGCTGGGGCTCCCCTCTACCAAGTTCCTTGCCGCTGTGAGACTGAGGGCCTCAACTCAGAGGCACAGCTACTGGACCGTCTCCACAACAGGGCAATTTGCTTTTTCAAGGTCAGTGAAAGAGCATTTCTGCTGCTTGGAATCTCTCTGACGTCTCCCACCTCTCTAGGCTCTCATTTAAAAGGCAACCTGATTAGGTCAGGACCGTCCAAGAAAATCTCTCTTGTGATGAATTCAAAGTCAACAAGTTAGGGGCCTTAACTGCATCCGCAAAATTCTTCATTGTGCTGTAGAATGTGATCTAAAACCAGGAATTTACATTTATACTTATAGGTCCTGCACATACTCAAGGGGAGAGGGTTTATGGTGTGTGTACCTCCAGGGTCGGGGGTCTTGAAGACCCTCTTAGGAAAATGCTTATTACAGTTCTTCCCAAGTCTTGGCTTTTTTTCCTCCATGAAGTAAGGAGTGTAGTCTCCACCCTGTAGGGACTGTGGAAATACTAAATGAGATGACGTATGCAGAGGTGCTGTCGTTCATTCGGAATATTTGGGGAGGGCCTGCTGCATGCTGCCTGCTGTGCTACATGGACGTGGTTTCTGCGCTCATGTGGGTGATCATCTAATGCAGGAGACGAGCATTGTCTGAACAAATAGAGACCAAAGCCTGATCTGTATGATCTGCATGCTGCAAAGTGCACAATGTTGCCGCAAGAAATCAACGAGGATCTAAATAAAGGGAAAGGCATACTGTATGCGTGGATTAGAAGACTCAACAGAGTAAAGGTGTCAATTTTCCCAAAATAGATTGTAGATTTGACACAACACCAGTTAAAATACCAGCATAATTTTTTGAGGGGGTAAATATTAACAAGCAAATTTCAAAATTTTATGGAAGGGCAAAGGAACCAGAATAGCTAAAACAATTTTTTTGGGAAAAAAAAAAAGAAAGTAGGAGAAATCTACTCAATTCTAAGACCTCGTATAAAACTACAGTGTGGCATTGGCAAAGAGATGGGCACATCAGTCAGTGAGACAGAATAGAATGTCCAGAAATTGATCCACACAAATGTGATCAATATGTGCAAAGGTACAAGGGCATTTTGGTGGCAAAACAATAGTTTTTTCAACAAATGGTGTTGGAACAACTGGTTACTCATAAGCAAAAAATGCAAGCCAAACCCAAACAAAACTAAAAACAAACACAAAAACTTGAGGTAAACACAAAGATGAACTCAAAATGGATCATCTATCTAAATGTAAAACATAAAACTATAAAATTTTCAGAAGACAACATATTTGAAAATCTCCATGACTTGGGCTTGGGCAGAGTGCTTTATAAATGATATCAAAAGCACAGTTCATGAAAGGGAGAGTTGATAAATTGGATTTTATCAAAATTTCAAAGGCATGCTCTGCCAAAGGCATTGTCATGAGAATGAAGAGACAACCTATAGGACATGAAAAAAAAATTTGCAAACCAATATCCAAAAAAGGGTTTCTATCCAGAATATCCAGGGTGGGGCAAAAGTAGGTTTATGGTTGTTTGTATAGAAAATAATACAATAATTAATAAATAGTGATACAAGAATAAACTCTGTGCTTTGCATACTCACAACTGTAAACCTATTTTTGCCCCACCCTGTATAAAGAACTCTCAAAACTCAGCAGAAAATAAGCCACCTAATTAAATAATGGGCAAAGGACAGGTACAGACACTTCACCCAAGAGGGTATAAGGAAGACAAATGAACAAGATATGCCAAATCATTCTCCATGAGGGAAATTCAAATTGCAACCATGATGAGATACTCCACATACCTACTGGAAGAGCTTCATGAGAGTATTGACAAAACCAAGTGCTGGCAAGGACGCTGAGGAACCAGGACTCTCACGCACCACTGATGGGAGGGTAAAATGGTACAGGCACTTTGAAAAGCAGTTTGCTAGCTTCTTGTAAAGTTAAACGTAATTTTATATGACCCAGCCACCCACTCTTACATATTTGCCCCAGAGAAATGAAAACTTTTCTTCATATTAAACCTGTACATGAATGTTCATAGCATCTTTATTTGTAATAACCAAAAGTTAGAAACAATTCTAAATGTCCTTCAGTGGGTGAATGGTTAAATAAAATGTGGTACATCCACACAATGGAATACTATTCAGCAGTAAAAAGGAACAATGGTGAGTGACACAGGCAACAACTTGGATGGATCGCAGATGCTTTACTAAATGAGAGAAGCTAGTCAAAAGGTTATATGCTGGATGACTATTTGTTTGATAGTCTCAAAAAGACAAAATTATATTGATGGAAAACAGATTAGTGGTTGCCAGGGTTATGGGTATGGTGAGGGTGTAACTAGAAAGGCCTAGTACGAGGGAGTTTTTAGGGGATGATGGAATGGTTCTGTATCATGGAGGGGGTGGTAGTTACACAAATCTATATATGTGTTAAATTCCTAGAACTGTACATTGGAAGGAAAAGAAAGTAAGTTTTACTGTATGATAATGATAATTTTAAAAGAACAGCAAGAACACAGCTGTAAGAGGTGCTTGGGAAACAGGTTCATATTTCTAAAGGGTTGTCTGTGTCGCGTGGAGCAGTTGGCACAGTCCGTAGAACTTGACAAATGCTTAATACATAAACAGTAGCAGTAAAGCAACAAATGGATTATAAACTCAGTGAGTCTAGGAAGTAATGTTGCCAAGACACTAAGCACAAAATTCTTCTGGGAAGCAAATTCCTGAAGTAAAGGCAAGGTGCCCAAAGTCAGACCTGCCCTGACACAGCTGGGAGATGGGATTGCCCCCAGGGTGGGAGATCACAGGTGGCCTGCAGGCTTGGAAAGGCTGACTTCAGACACCCGCTCCAGCGTGGGACCTGGCTCAGAGATGCCCAGAAGAGCTGGGTCTCCATGGGTGAAGGAGAAGATTCAGCTCTGAATAGAGATCCTGCTCCTTGTTGCTCACTTCCCAGGTGGCCCTCAGCCATGACCTACTTTTCCTACCTGTCCATGCAGGTGAGCTCCCCAGCCCATAGCTAATTTTACCCTAGTGGGATCCCCAGCTATTTTTACCAGTCCAGCTGTGTGGGAGACTTGGATTGTAGAGCTGGGGTTCCTGCTCACGTGGGAGACCCTAATGGGCATGTTCGTCCCTCCACACTGTGAGGACCAGTTTGCCTTCCCACAGCCGCCTCTGCCCCAGGTGTCTCTCCTGCTGCAAAACCTGCATGAGCTCCTCATTGCTGCAGGATAAAGTTCAAACCCTTCATTGGACATCCAAAGCTCTCACTACCTGGGACCCATCTTCACTTTGGCCTCAAGTCTCTCCACACATCATGGCTGGCTCGCCCAAGGAGCTAGCCAACCCAGGCCCCTTGCCAGATGCTGAAAAGGCATCTCAACTTTTTACCTGTACATCTGCTGCTGGGAATGTCCTTTCCCTTTCACCTCCATAGGCCCAGTGACAAAGCCACCTCCTCCCCTCCTCCACGGAGCCCTCCTTGATTCCCTAATTGACAGGGATTGTGCCCTCTCCTAGAGAACTATTGTCCTAGGAACTCTCATCTTGCCCTCTCTGTTCCTCTGCTTCAGAGGATGTGTCTGTGGGTCTCTCTGTCCCTCGTTGGGGCTGACCCTTGCCCACCTCTACCCTGACACAGAACATGTTTGAAAGATGGTAGTGTGCTGCGGTCTTTCCTACATACTCCAGGCTGCCTTACGTGCCTGGGCTCTGTGGTGCTTGGCCTCTTTGGGTTAGGGCGGGGGCTCTGCTACCTTCTGGCTCTAGGCTCTCCACCTCAGTGAATCAGCAAACCCTTCCCAAGGCCTGCAGTGGGCTCAGCACTTTTTAGAGAGCTCTGGGAGGGTGTGGGGAAAGAAGTCAGAGAACACACTCATCAGGGGAGCGTGGACAGGCAGACCTGAATCTCCAGGGACTACAGACATGGTAAGTCATGTTTGGGGTCCCCTAGAGTTCTCCCACCTCCCCTCTAGTTACTGCTCCATCTTTCTCCTCTTCCTAGAGAATGCCCCCCCCCCCCCACCAGCATGGCCTCTCTTCACTGTCCCTCTTACCCCACAGCCTGGCCCTGGTCTCTGCCCTCTGCCAACCTTGCCAGAACCTAGTGGGCACCAGATATGCTGGATGTCATTGAGTTCTGACCTTCCTGGCCTGCTCAGAGCCTCTGAACGCTGACCTCCCATGTTCCCAGGATGCCTTTTTTCCTCTGGGTCTCCTCCTCCATCTCCTTGAAGGACTCCCACCTCTGCCTGTCCTGGAGAGGTCAGAAGTCCTCCATGTAAGACAGTTGCCTCTGCTCTCCCTGAACCCACTCAAGGCCTCTACTGTCAACGTTGACCTCCAAATCCTTGCTTCTACCATAGGCCTTTTTCCCTGAGCTCCAGACACCACAAATTCTCAGGGTCCCTCAAACTTACCATGATCTAAACTCATCACCTTCCTCCAGAATCTGTTCCTCCTCTGCTCCTCCCGGCCCCCCACAATCTCGAGGTTTCTCCCTCTCCCTGCTGACTTGGCTTCCTAAGCACTGCAGGGCTGGCCTCCTGTTTCTCAATTATGTAGCTGCTCCGGCCTCCTGCCTTCCCCATTCCCCCTGCTTCTCCACTCAGCAGCCTGCACAAACCAGGCCAGACCTTCTTTAAACTCTGCTGTTTGCAAAATGGAGTCCAAGTGTCTTAGGAAGGGAGCCAGGCGTGCCTAATGTCAGGGAAGCCAAGCTGCCAAGGTGCACATCCTGATGGCTATGTGACCCGAACAAATGACTTTCCTTTTTTGGAGCCTCAATTTCTGAATTTGTTGGGTGCATGTACCCCCAGGGTAGCAAGAGAACTAAATGAGATAATAGGTGTAGTGGGTCTAGAACTGAGCTGGCCACAGTGGACGTGGGCATCAGTGTGGTTAGTTAGCTGCCCTGTCTCACCAGGCTCTCTGCGGCTTCAACCTCTGCCTCTTTCCAACATGGCCACACAGCCCGGCATCCGAGTCTCCATACCTCTGACCTTGCTTCTCCTTTTGCAGGAGATATTTCCCTTCTACCTGCCCATCTAGCAGACAACTCACCAACTTCAAGGCCCACTGTGAATTCTATCTCTTCTAAGCAGCCCTCCAGAGGACCACTGATGCATTCCTAGGGCTCACAAAAAGGGAGAGGGACCGCCCACCCACCGTGGGCCCCTGGGGCCTGGGCCTGATTCCTTCTTGTGGTTCTAGCATCCAGCACTATATCAGTGCCCTGGGGGGCGGAGCAGGAGGTCTGTGGGAATACTCATGAGAGTCTTGGGGACCTCTCAAGCCCCAGGAGGGATCTATGACATAGGAGGGGTCTTCCAGTTTGAAGGCCTGGGAAAGTAGGGCTGTTCACGAAGCAGACTCAGTTTACTAGCATCCGCAGGGGAGGGCTGGGTCCCCTCTGTGAGGGATACAGTGCTCTCTCCCTGATGTCACATAAGGCTCTCAGCACTAACAGAGCTAGGCCCCTCAGGGAGCTCACTCAGACCCCGGGGGTCTTCAGCCCCTGCATATCAATACACCTCTGGAGAGGGGTAGGGAATATGGAGGCAGATGTGGGTAGGACAAGGAAGCCCTCACAGTAGAATGTGGGAGAAAAAAAGCTTTCTTCAAAGTCAAAGCTTGGAGTGGCCAGAAGTGCAGAGGAGACACATGTAGATGGCCTTTGTCCTGCCTAGTGGCTCAGCAGAGTCTGCAGAGCTGTGCTGTCCAAATAGGCCCTGTGGCTATTTAAATTAAAATAAGAGCAAGTAAAATCCAGCTCCCCAGTTTCATGATTCATATCCAAGTGCTTGAAAGCGACATGGGTCCAGTGGCTACCACATTGGACAGCACAGACACAGAACTTCGCCAGCGCGGCAGGAGCTCCAGCCCCGGAGTCAGCACTCCTCGGGAACCTGCTGCTGTGCTGCGCTCAGCGTGGGCAATTTACTGGGCTTCTCTGTGCTTTGGGTTCCGCTCTCAGTCGGGCTAACAATAGTCATTAATACGATTACATGAGTTAAATGCATGTAAAGGACTTGCAATAAACAGCACCTGGTATGTGGAAAGGGCCTGTCAGCCTGCTGGTAGAGCCTGTGCCACAACATTAAAAATAAGACATCGTGTACTTTGTGGAAGGGCAGACAGAACTCAAATATACCAGGAAAAGCGACCCACCATGCTGTCTCCCAGCTACCATGTCACCCTGCCTTGTGTGCTAGGATGACATTGCCACTTCCCTTCTGTAGGAGACAGAGAGGACCTGCTGGAGGCCAGCGAGGTGTGAGAGGAGAGCCCCACTCTGGAGCCAGGCCCGATGAGTCTCCAGCTCCTTATACAGGCCCCACGACACCGCTCCTTGGTGGTGTATGCTGCTGCCCTATCCATCCCGCCATTTGGAAGTCCTTCCCCGTGTCTGGCCTCGGTCCCACCAGCTGCAGTATGACCCCTGTACCTAAGGCTGCCCATGCAGACAGCACAGGAGAGGGCTTTTGTATGATCTATTTCCAGAAACCATCCTCACTTGGAAGTCAGTTCATCCTGATGTCTAACCCCACTCCCACCTACCATGTGGTAAAGCCTGTCTCTTCTTGCCTGTCTTTGGAAGACACAGAGCATTTCCTTCAGGGCTTCCACATCCTGCAGAGACAGGGATCAAGGCTTCACCGCTCCTGGCTTTCTCTCTGTAGGGAGCCCATGGTTGCACAAGGTGGGCTCAGCGCCAGCCCAAACAAGAAAGCACATCCTAGCCCTGGCAATCCAGTAAGGCAAGGTTTCTGGCGAACCCTGTGCTGTCCGTTGTACAGATGGGAAACTGAGTCCCAGAGCAAAAAAGGGGTTTCCCCCAGGGCACACAGGCTGGTCTGAGGTGTGATGTTCACGGCAGTCCTCTCTCCAGTCTGTCCGAGCCTCTAGGAAAGCGTGGGGGGTTTGTAGCATCCCAGAGCCAGAGTCAGAGGTGGAGGAAAGCAGCCAGAAAGAACTTGCTGCCAATAGGAAGTGAGAAGCACTATGGAATGCACTTTCCCAAGGGCATTTAACTAACAGATAGGCAAGGGAGGCTGCCTAGTGCAGTGGTGCTGGTTGTCTTCTGTACGAGGGGCAGGAGGGAGGATGCAATTCCAGTGATTCAGACCAACAAGCTCAAAAGGCCGGTGCGGGGGGTGGATGCTGGGGACTAGCCATCCTTGAACCGTGCTTTGCCAAGGTTTGGCCTAGGCTGCCACACCCTTGCCCCTAACCTTATCTGCTCTGTACCTCACCCTCCTGGCCACCCGGGCTGCCTCCCGTCTCCTATGATTGAAATCTCCCCGCTGCTCTCAGAGCTGACCTTCCCGCCTTTAATTCAATCAGGAATCGTAAGCCCTTTTAATTTAGGAAATAAAAGGCTGGCTGCTGAGCTGGCTGCCCCTGATTGACGGGGGCTGCCAGCATGGCCAAGCTGGCCTGGGGAGGGGGCACAGACCCATGACCTCAGCCAGCCTCTCTGGGGCAAGGATGCTCCCTGGATGCCTGGGGAACAAAGGAGAACTGCCTTCTTTCTGGCCTCCAACAGAGGAGGGGCCAAGGCCACATGGTGGGGGGTGGCTGCCGGCTGGCCCAGAGAAGCTGTGGAATGTCAAGCTCTCACTGCAGCCTTGGGGACTTGGGATAGACATGAAGGAGGACTTCCTAACCAACTCATTTATTTCCTACCTTAGTCATTATGTGACTCTGGTCAGTGTTCCAAAGTGCCACAACGACACATCTTTCTTTTCTGAGAAAGTAGAAGAGCCAGAGGAATTGATGCTAACTTTTCTGGACTTCGGTTTCTCATCTAGACATGGGGACGATCATAGAACCCAGCCATAGGGCTGTTCTGAGGATTGAATGGGTTAACAAAAGCTCACTGGCACATAATAACCTCTCATTTAATTATAGCCAATAATATTCTTAATGACATTACTCTGCTAGGGGCACACAGAGGACTCCATCTCTACTTGGGGGTGGCAGAGACTTGGGGGTGTTCAGGGCCCTGCTCTATTTGTCTCCCAGGAGGAAAGACAAGGGCAGGCTCCCCCAGGGCCTAGTCCCAGTCCCTGGGGAAGCAAGATAGGAGAGTGGAAAGCTGCTAGCTGAGGGTTAGAATTGTAGTTGAGCAGTTTGACTCTGTGACCTTGGCAAAGTTGCCTTACTGCTCTGAGCCTCAGTTTCCTCCTTTGGAAAGTGGGTTTGTAGCACTTACTAGTAGGATGTTTTTGATGCAGTAGGGACTGACCTGTAGAAGGTGCTCAGAATATGGCACCTCCCTCCCCTAAACCCCAGTCAAGTGCTCAGCAAAGCCGATCCAAGTGGGAACCCCTATCGCCCTGTGATCTGAAGCTGAGCTCTGAGCAGCCACTGCCTTTCTTCTGTTTAACCATTTTGCTTGATTCCAGGACCTCCCCGGTCCTGCCTGTAGCCAGGGCCTGTCCCAGAGGCTTCCACTGTGGCTGGCCTCATCCCCTTCCTGAGTTGCTCCTGTGGAAGGAACCACCTAGTGCAGACCCAGATGGAGCAGACCCAGATGGCCTGCAGCTCCCTGTCTGCATGCAGCACAGTGCCTGGTGCAGAAAAGATGCTTGGAAAGGCCTCTCCCAAAACTCTGACCCATCCTCCTGACCCAAATGTACTAGAAAAGCATGTTCTATAATATCATTCTTTGTTCTCAATAAGCAGTTCTATAGAGTTCCTATACGAGTTTGGAACTGAAGGCAGGAGTCACAGTGGCCACCCACAGAGCTCCAGGCTTACCACTGCTAAACTTGGGGCTGAGATATAGACCCCCCACTGCCCTGGGAGGTAGGGATTGCATCGTGAAGTTCAGGACACTGAAACTTGAAGACATTGAGTACCTTCTCCAACCTGCCCCAGGTGTGAAGCCACAGTGCTGGGATCCGACCCTAAGCCCTCTAAACACTGGGATGGGCAGGTCACAGAAGTCTCTAGCATCTGATGTTTCATTTGATCTCACAACGACCTTGGGGTGATGCCAAGTACGTAGTTGTCGTTATTATTATCCTGTCATACAGAAGAGAAAGTGGATGCTTTCAGGTCACTCAGTAAGTCAAAGATGGGACAGGAACTTGGACTCTGACGATGTCCCAAGCACTGACGCCCCCCAACCCCTCTAGATTTAAAGCAGTCTCTTACTCCTGACAGCCAGTGTTCCAATTGGATGATTCCTTCTTTCACCCATTTGGCAAATACTTATCAGGTGCCTACTCTGTTCTAGTCCCTGTGCCAGAGATTAATGCTGAAAAAGCCAGAGTTTGGTCCCTTCCTGAAGCTTACCATCTTTGTGAGCCATAAAGACCAGAAACAATCAGTCACACAAAAATGGTAAAAATGGTACTAAGCGTTGTTCCTGGGGTGGGGTGAACTGTCAGGGAAAGTCTTCCTAGAAACACGGAGATCTGAGGGCAGGCTAGAAGTTTGCCCCTAGAAGTGGGCAGAGCGGCCCAGGCAGAGGGAACAGCGTGTGCAATGGCCTGGAGGCAGAAATAGGCCGTACAAGTAAGGCTGGGAAGTGCTCAGACGAAGAGCGAGAGGAAAGGGGCCAAAGCCTGCAGAACCTGGAGGATCAGCCTTGATCCTAAGAGGAGGGCCTCAGGTTGGTTTGCATTTCAATTCAGAGAAGAGTAGGTTGGAGCAGGTTGAGTGAATATGGGGACCACAGTCAGGAGCCAACCTTAGTGGTCCAGGCATGGGGGGCCACGGTGGTGCTGGAGGGCAGAAAGGAGGTAGGGGAGGCTAGCTCCACTGACGGCCTCTTCTCCCTGATCCCAGGGGCTTAGTGCAGTGGCCAGGGCTCATGGTACCCTGACCCCTGGGCAGTGAAGTGCTGGTAATTAACAACTGGCTCTCTGGGGGAAAGTCTTCATTTGTAGACTATCAGTGGTGTACATAACCAACCACACCATGACTGATTTCAGTCCACCAGCTTGAAGTCAACAATGAGTCGTTGCCCAAGCAACATTACAGTTGCCCAAGCTGGAACAAAATGGCTCCTACACAGGTCTCAGAAAGGCGGTGGTTCCAATGTCATCTGCACGTGTCTCACCTCTCTGTGCAACTCTCACGTACATGTTTCCCGGGAAAGGGTGAAGGATGAATAGGGAGGGGTTAGGGGGAGGCAAGGAATTAGTAGAAATGCCACCCCACCTCCAGTCTTCCCAGGGACACTAAGAGATTGATACTATTGTTATCTTCACTTTCTAGATGAAGAAACTGAGGCACAGAGAGGTCAAAACTTGTCCAAGATCTCACAGCAACAAAGGGCGGAAATGGGAGCTCAGACCAAGTCAGCCCAGGGTGATGCTTGTGTCCTCCTGAATCTCTGTCCTGATGGCTGTGAGCTGGCTAAAAGGAAGGGGTGAGGAAGAGTTGGGATGGGTGGGACAATGAATGGAGGATGGGCTTGCTAGGAGGAATGCGTCAGGGGAGGAAGTTGGGTTGATGGGGTGTCTGAAATTCTCTGGCCTAGAACCCTAATCCTGAGGGGGTGACCGCTAGAAGTTAATTTGGGGTGAAAGCAATTTTTGAGGGTGATCATAATCTTACTACGCAAATACCCCTTGGAGAGGGCGAGTGCCCCTGGGAGAGAACTCTACAAGCTGGGCTGCTGGGCAGAGGTAAGGTGCCTCGAAGCGCCCCTGTCCCAGCCCAGGTTCCTGCTGCAGGATGGGGGTGCCAGGTCAGAGTCCAGGCGATGGCAGCTCTCTCCTGGTTTGCCAGGCAGGTGACTCCAGGGTCCAGCATCTCAGCAAGGACCTGGGAGCATCAGGTCAGCCCAACGAGCTTGGAAACCCTTCTCTACTGACTACAGGGGGTGCTGCACCCCTCTTAATCCCTGCAGCGCCTGCCCCACCCCCTTCCAAATCCGAGTCGATGAATTTGGAATTGGCGAATCTCCTTTAATGCAGGGCAGATTGGACCAGGTTGGCAGGAGCAAGGATAGGGCTCTGGCCCAGGGCTTGGCAAGGGATGAGGGGTACAGACGAGATCTCTGGAGGTTCCAGGCCCTGGATGGCACGTGGACAGTTCTCCCATCCCCACATCCACACTCTGCTCCTCTGGTACCAACCTCTTCCATCAGTTCCCCTCACTTCCTCTCTTCCTTGCACTGCTCAGAATTCCATTGCACCTTTGACATTTCCTTTTCAAAGTTCTTTCTGGCCATGGGAAAGGTGAGTCCTGCCCGTGTCCCGAAGAGTAAGTGTCTTCTCTCTGGGTCTCAGTTTCCCTATCCACACAATAGAGATAAGTTGTTCTAAGACTCTGGAAATTGATGAGGCAGTCTGCATAGTGTGGGTGGGGGAATTTCAGCTAAGCACACAGTAGGTGTTTTATGGATTGGTTTGGTGGATCTGCCTGGACCAGGAGTTGGGAATGAGAAAGACACTGAAGCAGCAATGGGGCAATGGGCCTGTGGTCCAGTGGTCACCTGGGGATGGGATGGGAGTGGCCCCTCATCATTGTCCCTGGACATCTTGCTTCATTGTTACTATTTTTATACCCCCTAGAGAGCTTACATTGCTTCCCCAACATCATTCAGCTTGTAAGTGACAAGGATGAGATTTGAACCCAGACAGCCTGGCTCCATGGCCCGAGTCTCTAATCATTAGACCACATGTCCGTCCTGTAGTTGAATTTAGTGATCTCCAAAGTAGGGTTCAGGAAAAATGACTAGAAATTAAGATATATTTATTTTATCTCATCCTTTAACATTTCTTTTTTTTGGTAAACATACAAGGTCTGTCCAGAAAGTATCCTGCCACATAATATGAAAAATAGAGACATTTATTGAAGAAGATACAAGGAACATTGTACATAGGACAATGTACATAGGACAGTCCCCTTCAAAGTAGGCACCTCGGGACCTCACACAGTTCTTCCAATCACCATCAGCTGTCCCGTCATATTTTCCTGAATCTCATCAATGATCTGAAATCTCTTCCCTTTCAAAGGTGATTTTAGTTTTGGGAAAACTAGAAGTCCCAAGGCACCAAATCTGGGTTGTAGTGGGGCTGAATCACCTAGGTGATTTGATGTTTTGCAAAAAACTCTACATGAAATGTGATGCATGAGTGGGCATGTTGTCATGCTGAAGCTGCCAATCACCAGTTGCCCATAGCTGCAGACTTCTGAATCATCCAAATAGTTTCCACGGAGGAATGTTCAAGCTTAATGCAAAATCTGATGCAGATTTGTTGCTCTACTCGCTCAGTCAGTTTGAATATGACAGCTACACAGTACACGTGCTCCCTCAGTGGCATCTACCACCCCCATTGACTAGGACAGTGAGGTTGTCACTGTTCACACATGCACATTCCAGTCCTCTCTCCTTGGCTGCCAAGTTACATGGAGGTCACGCAAACTGTTCTCATTGTATTAACAGTGGTTGGACTCTTTCCAGACAGACCTCATATATTTTATATACAATACATGCATATAATTCTAAAAGAGCTTTACTGAGTATGATTTACATACCATAAATTCACCCATTTTAAATGTAAAATTCGGTGATTTTTTGTCAAAGTAGATAATTGTGCAACCATCACTGCAGGATATTTTAGGATTATTTTAGGATAAAATAATTTTAAGATATTTACGTCCCCCAGTCAAAGAGATTTCTCCTGCCCATTTGCAGTCAGCCCTCGGGCCGCTGTTAATCTACTTTCTGTCTTTATAGATTTGCCTTTCCTGGACATTTCATATGAATAGAATAATCTACTACGTGGTGTTTTGGGCCTGGTTTCTTTGACTCAGCATAATGTTTTTGAGGTTCAATTATGTTTTAGTGTGCATCAGTATTTTGTTTGTTTTTATGGCTGAGCAATATGCTGCTGTGTGCATATACTACATTTATTAATCCATTCACCAGTGGAAGGTCATCTGAGTGGTTTTCACTTTTTCGCTCTTATAAATAATGCTACCATGAACATTTGTGGGTTTTGTGTCAACATCTTTTCATTTCTATTGGGCATATATACCTAGGAGTGGAATTGCATCATATGGTAAATTTATGTTTAACTTTTTAAAAAACTGCCAAAATATTTTCCAAAGCAGCTGCGCCATTTTATATCCCCACTAACAGTGTACGAGAGTTCCAATTTCTCCACATCCTCACCAATACTTGTTATCATCTGTCCTTTTCAATTAGCAATAATCGCACTGTGGATAAACCTCATTGGCTACGATACTGACACGGCACACAGCTTGTCCTTTTGATTATAGACGTTCTAGTGGGCCTGAGGTGGTATCTCATTGCAGTTTTAACTTGCATTTCTCAAATGACTAATAATGTTAAGCATCTAAGTGTCTAATTTGTTGGCATAAAGTTCTTTAAAGTATTCCCTTATTCACCTTTTAATTGCTGTGAAGTTGGTAGTGATGTTCCCTTTTACGTTTTGATTTTGGTAATTTGTTATTTTTCTTTTTCTTGGCCAGACTAGCTAAAGGTTTGTCAATTTTGTTAATTTTTACATTTTAGCTTCATTATTTGTTCTTATTGCTTTTCCATTTTCTTTTTTGTTTTTCTGTTTTCTATTTTGCTTATTTCTGCTCTAATCTTTATTATTTCCTTACTTTTGATTGCTTTGGTTTTACAATACTTTGCTCTTCTTTTTCTAATTTCTTCCAGTGGAAGTTTAGATTATTGAATTAGCATCTTTTTCTGGTATAAGTTTTTAAAACTATAAATTTACTACTAATCACTGCTTTAAATGCATCCTACAAATTTTGATAT
Source organism: Anoura caudifer (assembly GCA_004027475.1). Taxonomy (NCBI): domain Eukaryota; kingdom Metazoa; phylum Chordata; class Mammalia; order Chiroptera; family Phyllostomidae; genus Anoura; species Anoura caudifer. Next base: position 624,736 of record PVKU01000157.1, read on the forward strand.
GTTGTACATTGTGGTCATTTAGTTCAAAATGTTTTAAAATTTGCTGTGTGATTTCTTTTTTGTCCTATGAGTTATTTAGAAATGTGTTGTTTAATTTCCAAATACCTGTGGATTTCCCACATTTTCTTCTGTTGTTGTTTTGTAATGTAATTCTATTGTGGTGCAAAACAGTTTGTATAATTTTAGTTCTTTTCAATACATTGAGAATTGTTTTATGTTCTAGCATAAGGTCTATCCTGGTGAATATTCTTTGTGCACTTGAAAATAATGCATATTTTCCTGGTGTGGCTCAGTGGATTGAGTGCAGCTCAGTGGATTGAGTGCTGGCCTTCGAACCAAAGGTTTGCTAGTTCAATTCCCAGTCAGGGTTCATGCCTAGGTTGCAGGCCAGGTCCCCAGTAGGTGGCATGCGAGAGGCAAGCACACATTGATGTTTCTCTCCCTCTCTTTCTCCCCTCTTCCCCTCTCTCTAAAAATAAATAAATACAATTTTTTTAAAAAGAAAAGAATGTGTGCTGTTGTTGAGTGAAGTGTTCTATACATGGCAAATTAAGTTGGTTAATAGTGTTGTTCAAGTCTTATATATCCTTGCTGATTTTCTGTCTAGTATTTCTATACACTATTGAAAGTGTGATACTGAAGTTTCCAACTATTATTGTTGAATTCTCTATTTCTCCCTTTGATTTTATCAATTTTTGCTTCATGAATTTTGGGGCTCTGTTGTTAGGTGCACACGTGTTTAATTTTTATGTGATTCTGATTAATTGACCCTTTCATCATTAAAAACATCTCTCTTGATCTCTAGCATCATTTTTTGGTCTTAAGTCTATTTTACCTGATATTGGTATAGATACTTGAACTCTCTTAAGTCTTATTTCTTGCATGGTAAATATTTTCCATTCTTTTACTTTCAGCGTACTTGTGTCTTTGGATCTAAAATATCTCTTGTAGGCAGCATATAACTGAATCTTGTTTTTTCAGTCCAGTATAATAATATTTAAGTCATTCATATTTACTGTAATTATTGATATGGTTGGATTTACCTCTGCAATTTTGTCTCTTTTTCTATATGTTTCATGTCTTTTTGTTTGTTCCTCTGTTCTTCCTTTTCTGCCTTTTCTTGTGTTAAATAAATATTTTTAATGTACCTTTAATTCCCTTGTTGTTGTTGTTCCTGTATTATATTTTTGAGTTATTATTTTAGATGTTATTCTAGGAATTATAATATATAATTTATCAAAATCTATTTCTGATTAATACTAATTCAATTGCAGTAAATTATTAAAACTTAGCTCCAGTATAGTTCCATTCCCTTCTCCATACTTGTCTTATTGTTGTCATGTATTTCATCTATTTGATAATAGTGTTATAATTATTGTTTATACCATCTAATGTATTTCTTCATGTGGATTTAGGTAACTATCAGGTGTCATTTCCCTTTCACTCTGAACAACTTTAGTGTTTCTTATAAGGCATGTGTGCTAGCAACAGAGTCTCTCTCTTTGTTTGGAGGTTTCTTTATTTCACCTTCATTTTTTTGAAGAATAGTTTTACTGGATACAAACTTCTTGGTTGACAGAGTTGGATTTTTTTCTCAGCACTTTGAGTATGCCATTCCACTTCCTTCTGGCCTCCAGTGTTTCTTATGTGAAATCAGTTGTTAGTTTCATTGTGGTTTTTGTATGATGCATCATTTTTCTCTTACTACTTTCAAGGTTTTCTCTGACTCTGTCTTTCAACAGTTTTACTATGCTGTCTATGAGTATTTATGTGTTTCTCCTAGTTGGATTTAGTTTGAATATGTAATTCAACGTTTTTTTATCAAATTTGGGAATTTGGGGGTCATTATATCTTTAAATATTTTTCTATCTCTTTCTCTCCACTTCTTCTGGAGCTCCCATTAAGTGTATATTGGTATGTTTGATGATATTCCACAGGTCTCTGAGGCTCTGTTCATCTTTTTTTCCATTCCGTTGTTTATTTTTTTCCAAAAAATTTTTATTGTATTTTTTTCTATTACCATTTAGCCCCCATATGACCCCCTCAACCTGCAAACAACAAAATTTCTCAAGATCAAGGTTTCAGGGATCTATAAACTATGTAATACATGAATATAACAATAGCACAATGGCAGACTGCAGCATGTTACCCTCAATTTAAACGTGGGTTATAGTAATGTCCGATATAACCCACCTCATTCCCAGTGACTTGGGCCATATTACTTTGCATCTGCTTCCTGCTCTGGTAAAATCTGTGTTAAGTGAGTATTAGTGAGAATGGTGGAACTTTTTAGTTGAGAGATTTTTGTTGCTGTTTATTTAAATCATTTCCAGAATCTAGTCCTTTGCTTAAGCCATGAGATTTCATGTTCTCTAGGTGTGTTTTCAAAGTGGTTGTCAGCTTTGTGCTTTGGTAGGGTGCATGGAAAGCCCCTAAGTGTACATAGAAGGGAAATCCCTGGATCCTGGGGGGCAGATGAAGTGGGGGGAAAAGACATTGTATTAGAAAGATGTAGAACTAATTTCAGGATGGAGACCCTGGACATCAGTCCTGGATGATGCGGCTTGACGGTAAGCACAATGTCAATTCTGTTCTTTACATTGGATAATTTCAACTGATCTACATACAGGTTTGCTCTACCTGCCCTGATTGGTGTGGTTTAGTTGGTTGGGCATCATCCCACAAAGCAAAAGTCTGCTAGTTTGATTCCTGGTCAGGGCACATGCCTGGGTTGTGGGTTGTACCCCAGACAGGTTGCATACAAGAGGCAACAGATTGATGTTTCTCTCTCACATTGATGTTTCTCTCCTTCTTTCTTCTTCCCTTCTCATCTCTCTAAACATAAATTTTAAAAAATCTTAAAAAAATTTGCTGATTCTTCCAGCTCAAAAATGCTGTTGAACCTCTCTAGTGAATCTTTTATTTCAGTTATTGTTCTTTTCAACTCAATTTTCATTTGTTCTTTTAAAAAATATGTAATTTCTGTCTCTTTATTGATATTATCTATTTGATGAATCATTTGATGAGTCTTTCCTTTAATTATTTATACATAGCCTTCCTTATTTCTTTGAACAATTTATGATAGCTCCTTTGATGTCTTTGTTTGCAAGTACAACATCGGGGCCCCCTCAGAGACAGTTTCTATTCACTTTTCTGCTTTGAATGACTCACACTTTACCATTTCTTTTCACATCTTGTAGTTTTTTTTGTTGTTGTTGTTGAAAACTGGGCATTTTAGATAATACATCGTAGCAATTCTGAATTCCAATCCACCACCACCACCAGAATTGTTGTTAGTTTGTTTAGTGACTTGTCTAGACTAACTCTATGGAATCTGTCTTCCTCACAGTGTGAGGCTGTTGATATTCTGCTCAGTTTCTTTTTAAAAATTTTTAAAAAGATTTTATTTATTTGTTTTTAGAGAGAGGAGAAGGGAAGGAAAAAGAGAGGGAGAGAAACATCAATGTGTGAGAGAGACATCGATCAGTTGCCTCTCGCACACCCCCAACTGGTGACCTGGCCTGCAACCCAGGCATGTGCCCTGACTGGGGATTGAACAGGCCACCTTTCGGTTCCCAGGCTGGCACTCATCCCACTGAGCCACACAAGCCGGGGTAAATTTTTGTTTTTATTTTTAAGCCTGGCTTCCTCAGCATTGTCCCAAGTCAGCATAGCTCAATGTTCTGCTACTGGTTGGTCCGAAATTGTGCTTAAATACCTCGATGCAGCAGGGCCTTTCTACCCTGCCAATGCGTCTGAGTGTGGGTTGTGGAACATATTCAAGATTCAGGGAGTTTAAAAATCTGCCCCAACTTTACTCTCTACGTGCTTAGCCAGGGATGAGTTAGAGCACTAAGGCCCTCTCTAGTCTCCTCTTAATGTGCATGTAGCCTTCCATGCCCCCAGGGATATGTGGGAGCTTATCAAGGCTCACTAGGGCTTGCTTGTTCCCGGATATCCCTGTTAAATGTCTTGCTGTTCTGCTGATTTGTTTCTTGCCCAAACTAGTATTATACTTCAGGCTGGCAGCAGTGTTGGCCTTATTGTATGTACACAGTTTTAAAGAACTGATGCATTTTCAGCAATAAGGGTGCACCATGAAACTAATTTGGCAGGCGCTGGTCTAGTTTTGGGTATCTCTAACTGGCTTGCCCCTGTTGGGGGCTATATCTGGATTTTGAGCTCTGGACCTGGCACCCCTTGAGTGGGGTGAGGGGGGCCACTTGAGAAGGGCTGTTGCAGCAACATGATTCTCCAGAAGGCACCTCAGGGACAAGTGGTGGTCATTCAAGGTGGTTGAACTTGCCTCTCTAGGGCAGCCGACTCTGCCCATTCTGGCTAGGCCTTTGCTCCCACAGGGATGCAGGCCTGGCTGCTCCGTCAACAGGCCTGGGGTGGGGAGCCAGGTGCCCTCCACACTGGCTTCCAGTCACTGGAAGTCTGCCAGGCACTCAGGAGGAAGATTTAGTGGAGCCAAGAGAAGGATCAATTCCCTCCAGGCAGGGCTGCCAAAGAGGAGGGTCACCCAGGAAGTGACTGGCTCCTGCCCCAGAAGCTGAGGATGGGGAGGGCTGGGGCCTGCGGCCTCCTCTGTCCCCTGGATTCTCACTTAGAGACAAGGAGTCAGAGAGCAGTGCCCTCCCCCTGGGTACTGCCCCTGTCCTTGGGGTGGGCACACAGAGAGGCCCGTGCCAGTGAGCTGAAGGTCAGTGTGCTCGGCAGGCATCACGGGTGGGAGGGGTGGAGGGCAGAGGGGAAAACTGGGCTGACAGTCACGTACACTGATGTCACTGGTCACTCCGCCTCTCCGAGGTATCACTTTCCTCATGGTCAAGCCTCAGCTGAGTTCAGGGGGGCAGTCACGTCCCATCCAGGGCTTGGCTCTCAGGCTGCTCACTGCTTTGCCTCTGGGGCTGCTGAGGTCAGCATGGCACTGCCCAGCACTGCCTAGTATCCGTGCAGCTCTGACAGTAGAGAAGGGGAGCCCAGGGAACGGGGAGAGTGGCAGGGACAGGTGTCTGGGGTCTGGGAGTGGCCAGGCTGCTGAGAGGGTGTTCCAGGGTGCCTGGGGGACCAAGCTGGGTTTATGTCACAGGTGAGCAGTGGCACAACTCAGGCGCTTCCACTCTGAAGGGGTGACAGCCCCGTCCACAGACAATGCCCAGCCTGAGGGAGTGGGTAGAGCTCTTGGCCTTGGGAGTCACTAGCCTGATGGGAGGGATGGCTCCTGTCCTCAGGGAGCCTCCGGCCCAATGGAGGAAACACGGTCCCTGCCTGCAGGCACCGGGGCTGCGTCTGAGCAGAGCATGGTGGTGGCGATGGTTGGAATCCCTCCCCCCTTCTCTCCATTAGTGTAAGCTTCCAGGTCACCTAGAACAGATCCTTTGAAGGATCCCTTTCCTGGACACTGGGGAGACAGGGCAGGTGACCCAAGTGTGACCACCCACATGCAGGAGGGAGGGGCTGCCAGAGCCTAAGTGCAGACAGACAGCGGCGTCCTGGTGTCTGAGCTTGTCCTCGGGGCTGGTCCAGCAGAGGGAGCTGACAGCCAGCAGGAGCTGAGGCAAACTGTCACTGACCCCTGAGATGGCCTTCAGGAGCTCTGGCTGCCCACCCAGGGTGGGGCATTCACCCCATAGCTGGAGCTGGAGTGTCAGCAGCGTACATGGGGGCCCCGGTTTCCTCCGCCCACCCCAACGGCTGGTCCTTCCCCACCGAGACCCCTCCACAGGTTTTACTCTCTTTCAGTTAGGCCTAGAAAGATCGTCCCACTGTCCCCAAGGGTAGGTAGCAAGCAAGAAGGTGAATTCTGCTCCCTTGCTTACTAGTTCTGTGATTCTAGGCAAGTTACATAATCTCCCTGGACCTCAGTTTCTTCGTCTGTAAAATGGGCTGCTGCAGAAAGTGTGTGAGACATGTTTGGCACCCAGTAGCTGCCCAGTTAGGGCAGCTTCCCTTCTCCTAATTCCATTCCTCTTTGTATCACTGAGGGGGCATGTCCCTGAGCTGACTCTGGAGGCTGGGGGTGGGAGAGTGTGTGGAAGAGAAAGCCAGCCAAGGGTCAGGTGGCGAACCAGAGCAGCTTCCTTTGGTGATGAGAGTTGAACGGGGTTTGGGGCAATGCTCCCTCTCATGAAACTGCAGACACACAAAACTGTAGCCAGAATGAGGTGTCACTAAGGGGGTAAAGGACATGACACCACTGGCTCTTCGCTTATCATCCTGCCTAGCAACCCTTGCATTCATGTGCTCCTAGGGCTGCAGGTCAGCGCCTCCTAGGACTTACTGGCCTCCTGCCACCCCATCAGTGCAGAGGTCTCCTTGGGGTATGCAGGTCTCTGGGTGTTCCCTCCCTTTCCTGATCAGCATATTGACTGCATGTTTAGTATGTGCCAGGTGTTGTTCTAGGTGCTAGGGAGACAACAGTGAGCAACACTGATAGAGTCCCAGACCTACAGAGCTGGCATCCTAGTGGAGGGTTAAAATATCAAAAATAAGTGTATGGGAGGGTAGTAAGCATTCTAGAGATAAATAAAGAAGGGATGAAGGATAGGAGTGTGGGTATAAAGGAGTAATAACATTATAACAGAGAGGTCAAGGAAGGCCACATGGAGAAGGTGACATTTGAGTAAAGACCTGAAAGGGGGGCGTGTGCATAACTGGGGGAAACATTTCATGAGGGAGAAGAGCATGCACAAAGGCCCTGGGGTGGTAGCACAGCTGACTTGTTCGAGGGACAGCAGAGGGGCCCGAATGGGATAAGTGAGAGCAAGAGTAGTAACACATGAGGACGGAGAGGTAGGAGGGACCGGACTCTGCAGGAGCTGAGAGGTCATTGTCAGGACTTTGTCCACGGAGTAAACATGGATGCAGAGAAGGAACCCGGGGCATTTCCTTTGCCCTGACGGGCAATGGGACGGTAAGGACACACCACCTGGTCTCTGCTCCGTTTTCAAATACACTCGGAGAGAACCAGGCCTCTGGAGTGATGTGGCTGACAAGGCCTTGCCTGCTCTTTTCCACGTGGGGTCTCCTGCAGGATGTCCCTGCTGGCTGCTGGGTGGCATTTCTGTGACTGGGCCATACCACACGCCCCCTCCCCTGCAAATGCACACACATCTCAGACACCCAGCACCTTCAGAGGCTGAGCTGTGTGTCCAGGCTCCCAGTTCCTGAAATCCAGTGTCTTGTCTGAGGTCGTTCTCTTTCCTCCCTGAGCCACACAAGGAGGCTCTCACCCTTTGTGGGGGCTACCCTACACCCGACACAGGGCGGTGGGCTTGTGGACCTCAGCCGAATGACCCCAACCTCAGGCAGCGGTGGGGACTGGCCTAGAGCCAAGTAATAATACTGAGGACAACAACAGAAATGGCAGCAACTCCCACTTATCGAGCACTGACCCTGTGCCTGACTCTGTCCGAAACACGTCCCCTGCATTATCCCATTTAGCTCCAGAGACCTCCATGTGCCAGCTGAGGGGACTGGGGCTTCAAGAGTTCAAGGCATTTGTCTGGGGGCACTTCTGGGTGCCTGTCCTGGGTCGGGGTGGAGGGCCTGCAGAGCTCTGGTCCAGAAATACCCCTCCTGCTGCTGCCCTGGAGCAGCCCAGCAGAGGGGTTCAGCCCAAGGCACCCCATCTCCCATGAGACCTGAGCTAAGCATGTCAAACTCCAGCACCACCCTTCAGAGAAGAGGCCAGGTCCTGGGCTTGGGAGATGTGAACTGCCACTGTCCCTGGCTGCCTGCCACTGCAGGGAGAATGGAGGTGGCTGTCAGGGCTCAGCGCCCCCAGGGCGCTTCTCTGGTCTGCCATGGCAGCTGCTGCACACCCTTTATCTCCGGGCTGGCCCACCGGGAAGAGGCACTGTCAGCAGGACAACCGCAACCTCCCCACTCAGGCTGAGACCGGTCTCCCATCTGCAGAAAACAGAGCCAGGGGACTCACAAGTGCAGAGGAAGACCCAGGGAACCTTCTAGAGCCCTGTGCCTCCCACCCTGGTAGAGGAAGCTGAGAGCAGGGTCCTGCTCGCTCTGAACTCTGCTCACTCCAGCTTCAGATGCTGTCTTCTGCCCGCCCGGCTCAAGGGAGGTGAGACGACAAGAGGCAGAAAAACTGCAAAGTGGCAAAGTGCTCTGCAAACTGGGTTTTCACACAGTTTCACCACCTTTCACAGCTGGGTGGTCACGCTCCACGGAACTTGAATGCCTGGGAGCCATCCCTCCCACATAGCGCAGCTCACCTTCCCCTTGTCTTCACGCAGGACCCCCGAGCACAGGGATGAGCCCGGGGTAAGGCAGGACTTGGGTGCAAATCAGCTCAAAACAGGACCTGAATCAGAGCTAGTTCTCCTTCCTGAGAATAGCAGGACAAAAGTGGGTGAGGGGTGGGGAGCAAGGCCAGGTGGGTGGGGTGCTTTTGGAACAATAGAAAGAACCTGGACTGGGTTTGTGTCCTGGCTCTGCCTAACTGCTCCTTCCTCCTGTTTGCCTTCCTTTGGAATGTTTGAGGGCAGAAGTGATGCCTTCAGGAACACTAGCTCAGGCTACGCTGTCGGACCATGGTTCTGTGTCTCAGACCCAGAGCTGGCAGGAGGGGAGCACACGCTCCTGATGCAGAGGTTGTGAAACCGGCCAAGAAAAAACCTCACAAGCGGCCAGCCCCAGCGCCTCAGCACGTGCAGAGTTTACAGCCAACCCATCGTGGTCTTCATGTGTCTCCCCCAGGGCAGGAGCTGGGTCACATTCCACTGTGTTCCCAGAGCCTGGTGCAGCAGAGGGCCCACAGCCTATCCGTAACACTGGATTGTTGAAAAAATTTGGCCAAGGTGAATGGGTCTTTGCTTATGGGAGCACCAGCCGGAAACGACTGTGGCCTTGTCACTGTGAAGGCTTGCTCAGCGGTGAGCCCAAGGCAATAGGCCCATGGACGATGGGCATCCTGGACTCCAGGAAAGGAAGGATCCCAGGGCTTTACACGTTGGAAGGCATCGAAAGATGCAAGGCGGGGAGTTGGAGCCCTTCCCAAACCATTACAGCCAGGCTGGGGTGGAGGGAGGAGGGTGAACCTCAGGTGGAACTGGGGATGGAGAAGGTACTGAAACAAACTCCATTTTGAAAGTCCGTATTCAAAATCTGGTAAAATGAACTCTTGGCCTAATACCAGCGCGTGGCTCACCCTGCCCAGAGTGATGACGCTGAGGCGGCGGCACTCAAATCTCAGGGATAAAGACCTCAGACGGCGTTCTTTCTTTTAGCTTTGTTGGAGTAGGAAATAGGCCCACCACTCTTGGCAAAGGGGACAAACCAAAGCAGAGAAGAGTGAGCCAGTCCTAGCAAAGATGAGTGATGTCAGGGTGGAACTGGCCACCTTCATGGGGCTTAAGTCTGGGTCCGTAGGGAGCTTCATCTCCACAGCACAGACTCCGCTACAGAGGGTGGGGCTGACTGTGTTCTGTAATTGGGAATGAAAGACTTCTGAGCTTGAAGCCAGTCGCTTGGGAGTTGATTATTTAGCATGTGTATTCACAGATAAGGAAGACAGACTGACCAACAGACAGACAGACAGATAGATAGCAACAGAACCCTACTGCAGACAAGTAACTTCATATATTCTCACAACATGGAGAGGTGGGTTTGGTTTCCACCATTGGGCAGGTGAGAAAACCGAGGCTTCTGGAGTTTAAGTGATGTGTCCGAAGCCATCACTCACAACTAGAAACCAGCAGATCAGCATCGCAGCTCTGCTGACCACAGAGACCAGAGGTTTCCTCTCCAGACCCTCCAGCTGGTCTGCTTGTAGCAAATGATGCCATGTTAGCCTGCCTCAGGTCTCTCTCCCATCCAGGTGCAGGGCTGCTGGAGGTGGGAGTGCTGGGTTTCTGCCAGGAGGGTGACAGAGACTGTTGGGATACTCTAGTGAGGCTGGTTCCCTGACGACAGCAGGGACATCCTGGGGTGACAGCTGATGAATGGACACCTGAAATTCTCTGCAGGGGTTTCCAACTTTTGGTGTCTCTGGGCTACAATGGAAGAGTTGTCTTGGGCCAAACATTAAATACTCAAACACTAATGAAAACTGATAAGCAAAAAAAGAGTTTTAAGTAAATTTATGATTTTGCATTGGGCCGCATTCATAGCCATCCTGGGCTGCATGCGAGTTGGACACCCCTGCTAGGGCTCACCTCAGGGCCCTCATCCTTGGCCCCACCCTGCTGGACATTTTATCAATGACTTGAATGGAGGCATGAGTGGCTGCCTCCCCTGCTTGCTGATGACCCACAGCTGAGAGCAACAGGCTCAGCAGCGCAAAGAGGATTCAAATCGGCCTGCCAGTGCCAGCAAGAAAGGGCAAACCCAATGAGAGAGATCAGCAGTAAGCAGAAATGGCAAAGCCCAGCTCTGGGGCAGGAACAAAATCCAAGTCAAAAAAGCATGATGTTGAGTCTACAGAGATGCTGGCACATGTGTGGAACGGCTTGCGTGCACAGGTAGTCCCAGCAGCATGGTCTGGAATGCTGCAAAGGACCGGAAACAACCAAAGTGTCCACCAGTGGGGGACAGGTTAAATCCCTTGGTTAGATCCACTCAAGGGAAGGCCATGAGCTGGCACAAAGCACCAGGCAAGGACTTACGTACTGATAAGGGAAGTTCTCCAAGACAGATGGTTAAGCAGTAAAGCAAGGTGCATGACAGTGCACTCTGAGAGTGGAGACTATGCTGTCTTCGTGCAATCCAGAATGTGCGTGTGTACCTATGTCTGTACAGGTCTACCTCCGGAGGGTACATGAGAAACCAAGTAGGTGTTTGGGATCTCACTTTACACTGTGTGTCCTCTGTGCTTTTATTTTGTGCCATATACTTGTGTGTGTGTGTGCGTGTGCGTGTGTGTGTGTGTGTGTGTGTGTGTGTTTAGGGAGGAATGGACAGAATAAGGTCTCATAGCAATTTTACTGAAAAAAGCCCTGGAAGTTTGGCTGACCATAAACACACTGAGAATTGCTTTTTTAAAAAAAAAAAATGCAACCTTGATCTGAAGTTATATTAACAGGAGCATAGGACCCTGGCTGAAGGAGGTACACTTCCGTCTACACTCTGAGCTGTTCGGGCTGTACCCAGAGTGTGGAGCCTGTCTGAAGGAGCCACGCTGGAGGAGAAACACCGGAAGCTGGACCAGAACTGAGGGACAACTTGGCTACGGTGGGAGCAGGGTGGAGCGAGGAAACTTGAAAGAGACGCGGAGATGCTGAAGACATGGAGGGTCAGCGAAGGGCTGGGATGTGGAAGTAGAAGGGACCCAATTATTTTATTTAATTTTATTTGTTATTTTATTTACTCCAAAGAATAGAACTGAGATCAATAATTTGGAAGGTACAGGAGATAAATTTTGGCCTCAGGAAGACCTTTCTAATCATTAGAACTGAATAATATAATATAATATAATATAATATAATATAATATAATATAATATAATATAATATAATATAATATAATATAATATATAATAAGTACTTTCTCACAATCAGTACAGGAATGAGTTCCATGTCACTGGAAGTATTCAAGTAGTCACCGATGACATCTATCTAGGATGTCGCATTAATAGAACAACTGGGATCTGTATGGCCTCCCTACAGGTCTATTAAAGCTGAATCTACTCGAAGTCTAGAAATCTGCTTTCTTTTATTTATTTATTTTACCACAGATGCAGACAATTGAACTACTTATACTTCTGTTCACAGTATAATGCTGGCCTATTCAAATACCTCTTGAATGTTACCTTTTCTTTGATTTTTCTCCTTCACTCCTTATCTCCACTCCTATTCCCCACCATCCCAACTCCCTACCCCATTCTACATGCTTATACAGGTCTTTAAATAGGTATCTTCTTGCTGTAGTGGGCTGTGTTGTTTTCTGCATGCTCTATAATTCATATAAATGATTTGACGCCGTAACTCTCCTCTGTTTCTGACTTCTTTTGTTCACCGCTGCTGCTGAGGTCTGTGCATCCTCGTGCGTGCACCTGGCTTGTTCCGAACAGAGCCACGTGAACAGGGCTACCACATCTTGTTTGTTCTCTTAGGGATGGACACTCAGGCTGCCCCCAGCTCCCCACTGCCCTAAATTCTGTTGTCATGGGCACCCTGTACATGTTACATATCTTCTTTCTGCCTTGTGTGATCATTCCTCCAGGCTATGTGCCCATTTGTGAGATTCTGGGATGCAGGGTGTATGCATACTTCCTTCCACTAAATACAGCCAGATTACTGCTTAGAGAACAGATATAGAGGCATACCTTGTTCGTTGCACTTTGCTTTCTTGTGCTTCATAGATGTTGCTTTCTTTCTTTCTTTTTCTTTTCTTTTCTTTTTTTTTTTTTTTACAAATTGTAGGCAAGACCCTCTACCAGCAAAAAGATCTTAACTCCCTTTATGCAATACTCATTTTATTGTTGTTGTCTGGAATTGTACTCACAGTGTCCTGAGGTGTGCTTGTATCAGTTTGTCATTTCACCTGCAGGACACAAGAGTTTCTTCTCCCCGCATCAGAGGTAATCCACCTTTCAAATTTGTGCCATTCGGTTGGGTGTGGGGAGGTATACTGCTGTCTGAAGCGTGCATCTCTCTAATGATGAGTGAATTTGCACATTTCTTCATATACTTGGCCATTGCACTTCCTTGTCTTGTGATGTGTCTATTCATGTGCTTTTTGCTCATTTTTAAATTGGATCTCCTGTCCTTTTCTTGTTGGTTAACAGGGATTCCTTGACTATTTTAAGTTTTAATCTCTGGCAGGTTTCAAAGTTGTGAATGTCTTCTCTCAGTCTGAGAATTTTTTATCTTAGCAGGTATCCTAAGGATCAGTATGTCCAGGAAGCCCCAGGGTAAATATACTACCCGAGATCATTTCTAATTCTGCCACTGCATGCTTTTAATATTTTGGGGCTTTCTGAGAAGTTCCCTTGTCACTTTTGTGAGGGGAAACAGAGGCCTCCAGAAGGGTGAAGTCAACAGGGCGGTCATTGTGAATGTGGATGTGAAGTTGGGTACCGGGTACACCGGGACCGTCTCTAGGAGTGTGTCGTGCTGCGAAGGTATTCATGCGACATCATCACCCAGACAGGTTCGTGAGATTCTTCGGAGGGCGATACCCAGTTAAATTGTATAAAGTCTAGAATATCTCATTGTTCAGAAGTGATTGTCAATCCACTGGCATTTTCTCAACAATAGAAGCTTAACTCTTTTATCTCTGTGGAAGTTTCAAATTTGACTGCAAAATTTTAACATTCCTCCCTTAAGAGGTAGTGGAAGGAGGTCTGTGATTCTCCCCTTAAATCTGGGCTGGCTTTAGTCACTTCTTTGTGCCCAGTAGATCTAGGAGTGACACTGTATGTCTTCTGAGACTAGGTCAGAGAAGGCCTTGCACCGTCTGCCTGGCTCCTTTGGGACCCTCACCCTGGAGAAAGCCAACTGCCATGTAAGATGTCCAGCCACCCCGAGACTGCCATGCTGGAGAGGACACACATAGGTGCTCTGGTCCACAACCCCAGCCAGGCTCTGAGCCAACAACCAGCAGCAACGCCCAGCTGTGCGAGGGAGCTGTCTCGGATGCCCAGCCCCAGCTGACATGTGGCAGTAACTGTATGAGAGACACACAGTGAGAACTGCCCAGCCTAGCCCTTCCTGAATTCCTAACCCACAAAATCATGAGACAACAAAATTGTCGTTTATACCACTAGATTCTGTAGTGCTCTGTTATACAGAAATAGTAACCACAACAACCTCCTGAAACATAAAATGTAGTTTCTTTAAATCTTTGCTGATAACTCTAATACATGTAGCTTTTATGGGTCTGTTTCTATTGTCTATTGTTTCTGATATTTTAAAGATTATGTTACCTAACTTCTCATGTATGCGGGTCTTTTCGATTTGTGTTGAACACTGTATTTAAGGAGTTGTTTGTAGGAGTAATTGGAGGCCTAGAATAATGATACCTTCCTTCATCTGTGTCTGCCAGCTGTCTGAGCCACTAATACAGAATCACTGACTTCGGTTCGAAGGACTGAGCGATTGGAAATGGAGCCGTCTACTTCTGGTTCGCCCTTAACTCCTACAGGACAGCCCTTCTGGGGTGTTTCCTCAAAAAGAGGGAGCTCACCAAGTCCCATCTCTTGATAAGCCCGGAACTCCAACCCGGGTCCTTTTATCTCCTCAAGGCGGAACAACACCACCAAAACTGTTCTGCTTCTTGGACTCCGAGCCAACCCCTCCTGAATGGGCAAATGACCTCAGGGGAAAAGCGGTCCCAAAGGCCACTGTTTCTTCTCTAGATCTTAGTTATGACCCAGAAAGGCCTCACTATCTTGTTAGCTCCCCGAGGCCTTCAAACAGATTTTTAAAATATTTTCTCCAGCTGTTCAAGTTGTCCTCAGCGGGAGCATTGCCCTAAATCACTTAGTCTGCCATTGTTAACTCTCATCTACTTGATTCTTTAAATGTCAAAAACATAAAGAAGTATGAAATCATGTTCTTTGAAAATCCTTGTAAAAAGTACATCACGCTGTCTTGAACTTTCTTAAACAGAGATTGTCCACAATCCGATTTCACTCAGGGCTCGCATTAAGAATATACTCTACTGTAGCTGAAGCCCGGCGATGGCCTCAGGAGCTGGGGTGTGCCATCAGCCCCTACCCCAAATAACTCAAGATTGATTTAATTTTTCAGTTCTTGGGTTTACTTTTTGTTTGTGCTTTACCACCTGATACCTTTTGCTGTCAATGATAATATCTTTCCTTAATGACCTTTTTCCCATTCTGATTTTATTCCTTCAATACACATGTAAATGACATAACCAAGCCTACCGGAACAGGAAGGTAAGAGCAGATTCAGGTAGGGAGGGGAAGGATCAATAGGTGAAGTTCTAAAGTTTAATTGTCAGATTCTTGTCAGACAACTGTCAGGAGCATCTTGTCTCTGCTTAGAAGCCTTTTGATCTCAGATCCCAGCCCAGACGGGAGAGGCTGTCAAGAGTATGGGCTCTGGATGAGTGAGGTACCGCTGCCCCTGCCCCAACTTCAGTAGCCCCGCTGCAAGCAGGGAGTTTGGGACATAAACAGTGCCCTAAAGCAGATCAGGGGCTTTGCCCAGCCCTAGGCTGCCTTCTCTTTGTTTCTGAGGCCCCACCCTGTCTCCTGGCTAAGGAGACTCAAGAAATCCTGGCAGGGAACACTGTTCCCTGCTGCCCTGCGGAGATGACCACTTCATGGAGAGCAAGGGAGGAAGGAGGAGAAAAGTAAAAAGAAAGGTCTTCTTTCAGGCTTAAGATGATGTGGAGTGGCTGCCCCACGGCCTGCCAAGAGCTGACTCACCGGGCTGGGACAAGGCGCTACAGGTGCACTCGGGCAGCAGACAATGGGCGCCTGTTGCAACAGTCCCACACCCGAGACAGACCACCGGGGTCAGGTGGAGACAGCCTCCGAGGGAGTGTGGGGGCCGGAAGAACAGGCGAGAGAAGGCCTGGCTGGGGAAGCTGTCCTTGGTCAGCCTCCCCAGGGCCTGGCTCTGACAACCATGGGGATCCTACGATTTCATGGCCAAGGGACAGGAGCACTGGACTAGGCATCCAGGACCTGGTGTAGGGTGACCTCTAATGTGGACCTCATTCCACATCCCCCCGCTCTAAAGTTCTGGTTCTGATTGCCACTGGTAACATCAGAGAGGGCATACATACTTCCAAACCTCATTTTCCCCTCTCTGGGCAATCAGATCCTTCACCTTCACCTTCAGTATCCCTTTAAATCTTTACCGTCCTTTGAAGTAGGTGTCATTATTCGTCCCACTTAACAGATGAGGAAACTAGGGAACACATGGCCCTACAATGCGCAGCTGAGAACTAGGTTTCAAAGCCAGAGCTGTGAGTCTGGAGCTCATGCTAAGCCCTGCATCAGGCAGCCACCCGAACAGCCACCCAAGTGACCCAATGCCCATCTTGGCAAATATGGTGGAGGCGGTGGGCAAGTGGGATGGTCAGAAAGCTTCCTGGCGGCATGAGAGATTGAGCAGCTCGTGGGCAAGGGAACTTGGAAACAAAGAGAAGGCAGTCTGGGGCTTGGCAAGTATGGGAAGGGAGGGCTGGTGGGGTTTGGGAGCTGAGATTTGGATCCTCAACTGAGTCCTGCGTTCAGTAGATTGCGGGTAGGGAGGAAGGATGAGGAGGGATGCTTACTTCCACCTCTCTTCAGCCCTGGGAGAGAGACCTGGGACCCTGGGCCAGGACTGCGTGCCAGGGCAGGCTGTTCACTGCTCTGTCCGTTGCCAGCTGTGTGGGCTTGGGCCAGTTGTAGAGACTTTCTGGTCTTCAGTTTTCTCATCTGTGAGATGGGAATTATAATAGGAACCTCATGAAGGTTTTTAACATAATGAGATTTAATAAATGAAGTGACTCACGTAGAGGATTCGAACGGTCCTAGTACCCCCTCACCCATACCTTCTCTCCTCCAGGCTACAGATTCACTTTTCTGTCTTTCCTCAGAATTCTCCCTGCTGGAGTCTCTGATGTGCCCTGTGGCCCAAACCATCCCTCCCCATCGGAGTTAACTCCCTGAGCAGCCAGCTCCTTCTTACCTTGCCCCCCGTCGCCTCCTCTCCCCGATGGGGCCCATGGTCCACCGCCTGTGTTCTCTCACTGCTCTGCCAGTGGGACACCCATCCGGGAACCCATGGAGCTCTTTTTCTGCCTTTTTCCACTGCCAGGAGACAAGGTCTAAGGTACCATAGCTGAGTGTCTAGAGACCCAGGTTCAAGGTGAACTCTACCTCATTTAACGGTTGGGTCAGCCTCAGCCGTCACTGAGGTTTCCTCTCTGAAAAGATTGTGGGTCAGCTCCCACGGGGTCACTCGGGGTGAGCTGAGATGGTTCCGGTGTCTGCACTCCCTGGGGACCGAGGGGCAGATAAGGTGGGATGGAGGGATGGAGGGAGAGCTGCATGCATCTCCCTCCCTCCTTCTGTGCAGAGGCCTCCCAGAGTCCTTTGCTTGGGAAAGAAACCATCTGCCCTCCCTTGTCAGAAGACAGGGCCCTGATAAAGAGTTAGGTGAGCAAATCCAGCTTGCATGCTAATCCTTCCCCGCTCTGAGCTGGCCAGAGAGAAGGACATAGTGAGGGCCCAGCCCTGGGAGCAGTCATGTCTAGACCTCAGCTATCAGGCAGCAAACGATTAGCCAATTAGCCTGGAGGAAACCAGGTCTGGCTCCTGCGGGCTCTGGGCTGCACCTCCCAAGAGAGAAGGGCTTATGGGAGTGCTGGTTTAGGTGAACAGGGGCTGCTGTGGGGCCATGCCCAGAGCCCACAGCATACGTGGAAGAGGGAGTCTTTCTGTCTGCCATTTACAAGGGAGGGGACAGCAGGGCCCTGCATGCAGTACCCCAACCTGGCCTGCCGGGTATGGATCCTGTAATGGCAGAAAGGACTCGGCACACAGCCAGTGCTGGGTTGAGGTCAGCCACTGTCATTATTACAATTGCTATTATTGCTTCTACCATGCGTTGATCATCTATAATGTGACATTATCCCAATGAAGTCATGTTATTAATACCACTGTAAGGATGGGGAGAAATTGAGTGGAGGTTGCAACTCAGGTCTCTAAAACATGATTTCTCAAATATTACTCTTTGCTGTGACTGTGCCACCCTGGGTCATTGGGGCACTTGTTTCAAATGCAGATTTTTCTAACCCCCTCAAGGCCTGCTCAGTCAGGATTTTTTGGGAATGGGGACAACCCCCAGAATCTACATTCTCAGTGAGTCCCCTACCACGCGCCCTCACACAGGACTGGACTGCAGGAGATCTGTGGTCTGAGTCTGAGAAACCCAGACTCAAGAGACCCCTCTGCCTTCCTCCCCTCCCCCAGGGCACCTGCTAAGACGCTGGGCAGGGGAGTCTCACTCATTTCAGGGGAGGAGGGTTCCTCTCAGCCACTTCGCCCTCGATTTCACTGAGGAACACTCGGTGCCTCTGGATTCCCTCCAGAGATAACAAACTGGTAGGAGGGCAGGCAGGCAGGTGGGTGGCATCCCTCTCCAGCCTCACCTTGGGCCCAGCCCAGTAGCCCTGCATGAATTGCTTCTCTGCATCCATGACAGGGAAGGTCCTGAGAGGGCCCTTGGCTGGTCTGAGGCCACTCAGATCCCAGGAGAGGGGAAACCTTCAGACCAACAGGTTCCCGAGCTTGGGCCACCCACACCCGTGGGCAGCTCAGTCAGGTCTGTTTCTCATCAGCCTCTCTGGGCCTTAAGGAAACCAAGGCTTGAGGGTGGCCAGCAGCCCTGTGGTTTTGGAAGTAAGAGGAGGCCAAGTCTTTGAGTTCCCAGGGCCTCTGCATTCCTAAGCCTGCACAGGCAAGCGTGTACATACGTGCATACACACCCACGTGTGAATGGGCAGGAGCACATGCACCATGCACTTAAGGCTCAGGCTGCAGGCCTGAGAGGGGGCCCTGGGCTCAGGGGTGGTCTCTTACAGGTTTTGGCCACCAGGGACACCGAAAAGCCTGGTCTTAGAAGGCCTCACTCTGGCTGGGCGTCTCCCAGCTCCTTGCTTCCTCCTTAGGCTGCTCGGACTGGGACAGGGGAGGCCATTGGCTCCAGCATCAGCTCTGAACGGTTCTCCTTTTCCTAGCTGCCCTAGAGGGGCTTCCCTTCCAGGCCAATGAGGGAGCCTCAGGAGGTAAGAAGAGCCTCCATGGTGAAGTCTTCTCTGTCCCCACAAAGTGAAGAACGAAACTGGCATGTAAGGAGCAGTCTTGCAGGCACTAGTCTTGCTGGGGCGGGGGAGGTCAGGCAGTAATGTCTGGGTTAGACCTGAGCTGATCACTGCATGTCACCTCCCCACAGGTTAACCTCAGACCGGAGCTGACTCCCACCACAGGGGCTGTGCCTAGGCTCCTGCACCCCTGGGCTGGAAGGTAAAGGCCCGCAGGGCCTAAGGCTTTGGGTGCAAACCTGATCATCTTGCCCTGCCTTTCCGGGAGTTGAGCCAAACTGACCACCCCAGTCTCCCCTTTCCCCCTTGAATTTGGGGGTCCACAGGCTACCAGAAGCTAGAAGCAGCTTTGAGATCTCTCTGAAGGCTGGGGCCTCTATCCCTACATTGTACATCCAGGGCCAGCACGGTGCCAGCCCCACGGTGGGTGCCGATGCACCCCTTTTGCTCCCAGTCCCTTTCTATGTATTCAGTTTCTTTCCCCCTTTCTTTCCCTCTCTATGTCTCAGACCTGGGACACCCCCAGCACTGATGAGTCTGATTAGGACCCCCCGGGGATGGGCACAACTTGAGCTTCCAAGGGCTTCCCCATCAGAGGCAAATCCCGGAACAATCCCTGAGATGAGACTGAGGGCTGCTTCTCATTAGCCTATCTGGGCCTTGAGGAGATGGAGGCCTCACTGGCCAGTAGGGTATTAACTTCTTGAGACGAACTCCCTGGAGGGGGCGGGGGGGGGGCTGGGAGAAGGATGCTGGGGAGACCACTTAGGAATCAGAACTTCCCTCAGGGTCACTTCGGGCAGAGCCCCTGCCCTGGCCACCTTCAATGCTGGCACTCTTCCAGCCCTCAGCACCCACCCTCTTCCTGGGGTGAGGGCTGGCCTCCTCAGCCAGCTCAAGGAGCCCTGCGCTGGGCCGATGCTGGGCCTGGTGCTGAGAGATTTCAGGCTCTGCCTGCTAGCGGCTGGCAGTCTGGCTCGGGAGACGCCCACTTCCATAGAGAGATGGGCAGCAGGCTAAGGCTCAGGAGGTGGGGCAGGCAGGGTCAAATGCAAATCATTTCCCTCAAAGATGGCCTATCTGGCCCTGGGTGGGAAGCTGGACACACAGTGGGACTATCACAGGGCACTCCCACAGGGTGAGGGGCAAGGGGTAGGCCTGCAGGTGTGCAGAAACAGCCCTAGGCTGTGAGGTCAGCAGCTGTGGGTTTGAGAGCTCAGCTTCTGGCCCGGACGCCTGGGTGTGTCCCTCATGAGCTGAGACCGTGGGCAAACAGTACCTCTGTGAAACAGGGAGGCTGCTAGGCCTACCTGGTAGAGCTGTTATCAGAATTAAATGAGTTTCTTGATGTAAAACATTTGGAATAGTGTCCGGCATACAGTAAACCCTCAGTTAACATCAGATATTATTGTCATAGACTCAGGTAAACTGAAAGTCACCCTGAAAGGCTTTTATTAACTGTTGACATTTGGCTTCCTCCACTGGACTCTGAGCTCTGCAGGCCCTTTATCCCCTATCCCTGGCACATCTCAGGGACTCAGAAATATGTGTTGAAATGAGCACAATCTCGAGAACAAGCGAATTAGGTAGAGTAGGCCTTCAAGAGAGACTTCCTGGAAGAAGCAGCACCGGGACACAGGGCCCCACAGAACTGAGGAGGATTGCCCAAATGAAGGCTGAGATGCCTGTGGCTGGGTTGGCATCAGGGGAGGCTCTCAAGGACAGGAGCTGAGCCAGGCCTGAGGGGATAGGGAGGAGGGGGCCAGAGGGAGACTGAGCTGGCTGGAGCCTGCCAGAGAGGGTGGACAGCCACGTCCTCTGTCCTGGGTCACGGGGACTTGAGGCTGGATGAGGGCTGCCCCTGAGTGAGGACGATGGCAAAGGGGCAGCAGGAGGCACCCAGCGCCTTCAGCTTAGACCCATCTCCCTCCTCCACCCAGGCACCCGTGGGCCGTTTATGGAGCCTGGAATTTTGTTGTCACTGGGAGAAAAACCAGCCTCACTCCACAGACCCCTCAAACGGTGGACAAACAAGTGTTGGTGATAAGAGGATTTTAAATAAACTTCCCTACGAGAGACTTAAAAGAGGAAAAGCTTGTGAGTTTTCTCTTCTCCCCTCCCCACCCATCCCCCTTTCTCTTTTTCTTCCTTTTCTCCCTCCCTCCTTCCTTCTTGTCTTCCTTCTTTCCTTCCTTTCTCCTTCTGTCTTTAGTAACAGCCCACCCAACAAATAAGAAACCAAAACAAAGTGTAAGCAACTCCCCCATCATGGAGTCATCCCATGCTGAACACTGAGAACCTATAAAAGGTTTTATTGACCCAAAGAGTCCATAAAAGGGTCATCACATCCATTCCCCTTCCTTCTGTTGCAATCGCATATAGATCCCCATAGCCGATGCCCCATTTCCCTCAGAGGCGCCCCATGGCCTCTGCTCTGGCCCCTCTGTCCAGCATCGGGCAGCACCGTAGGTATTATGATCCTCAGGCAATGGAAGGCCAGGTCTAGACTTTGAGTGCTGACCGCTGACGCATGGAGCAGGTGAGGTTGTGTTGAAAGCAAGTTGGGATGGATGATGGGGAAAGTGTCACTGAAGGGAAAGACACAGCCCTGCCCTCAGGGAGCCCCAGTCTGAGGGGAGATAGCCTATGCTCTAAGAAACCTCCAATCTTAGGGAGTCGATAGATAACTGCACAGTGGATGGGGTGGGGTGGGCCACCCAAGTCTGTATCACATAGGTGGGTGAGGATGATTGTGTATGAAGCTCAAGTCAAGGAGCAATGGAGAAAAGCTGTCCTCTCTTAGTTCCCTCTATTCCTTTTCTATCCCCAGACTGACTGACCAGTAGGGAGGGTCAATGGGATCTTGTGTCCCCTTGGGGCAGGGGAGAGTCAGGGCTGGAGAAGCAAGAAGTTGGGAGAGGTCTGCTGAGTGGCCCTCTGGAGTCTGGAAGGCAAATGACCACAGGAGATAAGCCCCCATGATAAGGGGCAATCAAGCCACCTCATTTAGCCAAGAGCTTGTTGGAGACAAGCTGAGCCTTGCGTGGCCCAGGATGTGTGTAGTCGGGAGGTGGGGGAGCGGACATGATTCAGGAGCTCTCGGCCAGAGGTCAGGGCTGGTGGACAAGAGGCCTTTGGAGGCAGCTCCCCAGCTCTTTCCATGCCCTAGCATAGGAGCCTCTCTAGTGGGACCTCGTTAAGATGGAGATGGTGGGGATGGAATGGAGTGGGGGATGGTCTGGATTCCCAGCAGCTTTTTGGCTCCTCCCCCAGTCACATCATAATGAGTGTGAGCTGACTGGCAGCAGGCATTTTCATTGGACGCTCACCAAAGCTCATAGGGACCAGAGGGAGGCTTCCAGGGGAGGACTAGTGTGAGCCCCTGGCTGGCAGAGTTGGCTGAGGCCTTTCCACAATAGGAGGATCTTCTCTGGGTCCTGGATGATGAGCTGGGGTTGCTGCCTGCATGCATTTGCAAAAGTCAATGCTGGAAATACTCTTATGGTAGAGAGGGGAAGCTGAGGCTCAAGGAGGGAAAGGGCCTTACAGAGGGTCACACAGGAGTTGAGAGTTTCCAAACTGTCTTCCCTCTTCCAGGCTGCAGAAGAACTGCAAAGTGGAACACGCTCTGCTCTGTGGGTGCATATACTTGTGTGTGTGCGCGTGCGTGGGTGCTGGAGGCCTGCTCTGCAGGCCTAGTGGCTACAACAGGCTCTGGAAGGGGTCCCAAGCCCAGCCCTGTCCAGGGCCCTGACCATCTGGTCAGCTGAGGCAACTCACATGGGATAGCCCCCAGACTTCCAGGCGACACTCACTCATCACTCCATTAGCTGCTGTTCAACCGACCGTCCACAGGCGGTTCTCATTCTGGCCTGGCGCTGCCCTAGACCCAGCAAAAGCATCAAGGACACAGCTCAGCTTACAGTCCCCAGGGACCTGTCGAGCTTACAGCAATTTCAACAGGAGCACAAAATGGCCAGGCAGGCAGATTAGCTCTCAGGGAAATTGTGTTTAGCTTTCAACAGGCAATGCCACAGAAAAACAGTGAGATTGTCTGCAGCTGGAAATGTCTTCCCTTCCAGAAAGGGGAGCAAAAGACATGGGGACAGCCAGCTGGGGAGGCAGGAGTGATGATATAAATCAAAAATTCCTGAAATGAATATGGATAGGAACATGTTTTATACAAACATATGCAAATAGACAGGCAAATCTACCCCAGGGTAGGGAGGATATATGCAAATCAGGGCTCTACAAAGTCCTGACAATGAGGCTCTGTGTTCTAATGAATGGGACCCAGGGATCCCCAAAGACGTCTTTGCAAAGAGCTTGGGTCCTCCTGCTGTACTAGAGTCCCACTCCTTCCCTTTACTCTGCTTATATCACGTGGTCTAGCCACCCAGATCATTCAGGGGCTGGGACCAGAGCACAACATGGGCCAGATGCAGCCCCCTGCAGGGCCAGCTTCCCTCTACCTGAGCCAGGCAGCACTGCTAAATGCCCTCCAGCTCTTAACCACTGCCCCCTTGGAACGGCTAAGAAGGGTCTGTGACTGTCCATCCTCCATGGCTGCAGTTTCCACCGTAAGCCTGGCCTGTCCCCCAAAGCGGGGTCAAGAGAGTGATCTGACCATCAGAAAGATGACCTTCTTCATGGGCCCGCCTGTTTCTTCCAGCAGTGGCCAGCACACAAAAGATGTGCAATAATAGATGAACGAGGGAATAAATAAACACATAAACGCACATTCACATGCGCCGTCACTTCCCTCTGGAAGGATCTTGCTTCCCTTCTGCTTCTTGCTCAGTATTTTTCACAGCTGCCTGTGAATTGGAGCTAAAGCATTTGTGCTCTTTTCTCATGTCCTCGACTGGCCTGAGCTTGCTGCAGGCAAGAGTATGTCCTGGTCATTGGCCTGGTCCTGGCTCCTTCCACAGAGGACTCCCAAATGTTGGCTGACTCAGTAAACACACACACATGGTTTATAAGTGCCTGTCTGCCCCCTCTACCCATTACCAGACTGTGAGTGTCTGGAGGGTGAGGACAGGCTCCCTTGTCGGTAGATCTCAGGATTTGGCACACAGTAGGCATTAGCTACATGTTGAACGGGGACCTCTGGGGTCCCTGACCTACTAAGAGCTCTGTCTTTCTTATTAGACTCTGAGGAACTGGACTCCCAGGAAAAATAAAGGATGCAGTGAAGAGATGAACAAGTGAATGAATGAATGAGCGAATGAATGTCTGAGTACCATTAGGGATCTAAGGAGACTGTTGCCTGCTATGCAGTGTCACTGTCCCCAGCCCAGGACACATGCGTCCTGCGTTCAGATCAGAGCTCCTCGTCCAGTGTCTCCCAGAGCCTGCTCCAGCCTTCAGGCCTTTGCTCCTGCACCACCCTCACTCCAGCCTCACTCCCACAGGCTTGACCACCGCCCCCCCCCCCCCACCATGGTTCTTCTTGTGGCCTTGTCTCTCCCTGTCCAGCCCCACAGCCTCTGGGTGGCCTTTTTCTGCTTTCCTTTGAGTTTGTCAGGTCAAGTGCAGCTCTGGAGCTAGCCGGACTTTCTGGGTTTGAGTCTTGCTTCTGATATCTGCCAGAGGGCTAGAGACAGAATCTTCTCCAGGCTGAGTTTTCCCATCCATAAAATGGGGATAACACCAGCTGTTAAGAGGATTAAACAATGTTCCAAATTCACTCCTGGGATGGAGCCAGCTGCTTGGTCAAGTACTTGATGTGTGGAGGTTCCCTTCCTGCTACCTGTGCAGCCCCCTGTGTGGCCCAGGAGAGCTCCCTGCTCTCTGGGAGCAGGAGTAAAGGACTGACTCCTACAGGAAGGGAGGAAGTGGAGTCCTGGGGCTGGTTCAGGGGGAGACCTCTGCCCTGGAGCAGGGAAGGGATCGGGACCCTTAAGCCAGAAAACAAGAGGTGCCCTAAGAGAGAATTGGAACTGGAACCCATGTGTGAAACGTTGCAAAGGAAGAGCTAAAAACAAGATGAGAGAACTTGCCCTGGCTGGTGTGGTTCAGTGGATTGAGTGCTGGCCTGCAAATCAAAGGGTCACCAGTTCAATTCCCAGTCAGGGCATATGCCTGAGTTTTGGGCCAGGTCCCCAGTAGGGGGTGCACTAGAGGCAACCACACACTGATGTTTCTCTCCCTTTCTTCCTCCCCTCCCCTCTCCCTAAAAATAAATAAATAAAACCTTTTTTTTTTTTTTTTTTTTTAAGAATCTTGTTTAAAAAGAGAGAGAGAATTTGAGGTTAGGTACAAGAAAGGACTTCCCAATAATGGAGGTTGAGGGAGAACACATTGGTCAAGACAGAAGCCAAAGCACTTTTGACTAAAATTTAGGGGTCTTTGAAAAAAAGATAATTTGAATTTATCATCCGCTTTCAAGTTTTCAAAGCATTTGCCTACTCCTCCTCTTATTTCATCTCCACAATAAGCCTTTAATCCATGGCAATGGCGTAATTTATAAAATAGGTATGATTTCAAGGGACTGGCCCAGGGTCGTCTAGAGGAGGACCGGGGAACTGGGGTGCTAGCTCACTTACACTGAGCCCAGGTTTCTAGCTTTCTCTCATCCTTCCCAGGTTCATTCAGCAAGTCTGGGGTTTTTTGCTTTTTTTTTTTTTTTGAAGCTGAGGTTTTAATGCTGATTTCTTTGCTTAAGGAAGAAATGGGAAGTGAAGGGTGCGGGAGGTCTCCCTAGTACTGTGGAGCGCAGGGAGGCCCGAGTTTGGCCCTTTACTTCTGCAGCTGGGTGGGGACCGATGTGGAGGTCAGTGGGGAGAACTCTCTCTGAGGCGGAAAGGGAACGTCAGGCCAGGGAGGAGGGACTGAGCCTCTGAGCTTCTATCAAAGTCAGAGGCCTCTTTGACCCCATCTGGGAGGCCAGCCCTTTGCCGCCTGTGCGGTCAGATCACCACCCCCTTTCCACTCCGGGTCCGGCCCATCTCCGCCTGGCCCCAAACCTGCAAACAATGCTTGTTGACAATCTGTGCGGGCTAAACACTCGATAACACGGTCCCGCCATGCCAGACATCCTAACAGCGGGGAGGGCTCTGTGCTGTGACGGGAAGATGCTTTAAATACATCATCCTGTCAACTGAGTTTATTATTCTTTCACTCAAGATAAACTGCAGCCGCCAACGAGGGGCTGTATAAATTCCAGGCTCAGAAGTCAAGCAGACCCCACTCCTTGTTAAATACTCACTCACACACCCGCACACACCCGCACACACACATAAATCCTGCTGAGAGAATTCCACCCCTTGAGGCCCCCCAGGTCTCTCAGGGCCTCAGTAGCCACCGTCTCACGGGGTGGTCCTAGGAGCAGCTACAGACATTGGGGACCTGAGGCTCGGACCCACCATTGGGCCATTTCCCTGGCCAGGCCTGAGCAGCTTCATGCTGGGGTCCAGGGAAGGTCTCCTCACAGGAGCCAGCTGTCCCCCGGTCAGGCCCAGCCTCTTGACTCCTGGACTTCTGTCTGTCCAAGGCTGCATCCCTGTGTGGGTGGCCCGAGCACCCACATGGCTGTGTCGAGGAGGGGAGAGGCTTTCAGACTCCAGAGCTAATAGCCAGGGCCTTAGAGAAAGTAGACCCCAGTGAGGTCTTTGGAAGCAGCCAGCAACCCTGGGGGGGAAGAGGATCCCATGATCCACCTCCCCCCAACACACACACAGAGGAAATACTGAGGATTCCATGTGATCTCCACATGCTGGCCAGCGGGCTTCCCTTTGCCCAGTGCACGGACCCAGTCTTTTCCTCTGCTGGTCCCTGGGGATGTGCATCTGGAAGGGAAGGTCCTATGGGCTTCATTTCAGTCTAGCCCTGTCTCATTTGAGGGCCTACAATAAAACTGAAACAACAACAACAGCAACAAACAAAATCCCATGCCAAATGCAGGAACGAGACCAGGGAGGCAGGACGATGCAGTAGGATGAAAAAGCATTTCAGTGGTGAACCTGGGTTCGGCTCTCCAACCTTCAGCTTCCTCCTCTGTAAGATGGGAGAATCATTTCTTTCATGCTGTATTGTCATGAGGACTGGGGGCAAAACATGATGCATAGTAGGTGTCTGCATCACGTTTCTCCATTTGCCATGGCTTCCTCCTCTTCTCCACCATGCCTGGGAGATAACAGTACCGGTATATCCCCATCCTGTGGATGAGGAAGCTAAAATTTCAAACGGAGTCCAAGGCATCTCACATAAAAAACTCATTTCATTTCTAACTCCAAAGCAGACAGTTATTTAGCACCTGCTGTATGCAGGGGATTGTACTAGATGTTGAGGGTGTGTATAGGACTTCAGGCTCTGTCAAGACAGGACTCTACCTGTCTGTCTGTATATCTGTCTGTGTGTCTGTCTGCAGGGCATCCCCTCGTCCAATTTGAGGAGTTGAGGTTCAAAGATTGGTCTCACCACTTTTTTAGGCACGTGACTCCTGGCAGGTCACTTTATCTGTCCAAGCCTCACTTTTCTCAGCTGTGAAGTGGCCACAGAATAGGGGTGTCGGAAGGATGGTTGTGGAAGCACTCGGCCAATTCCAGGGGCCTGGTCAGGCAGAGACATTCTCACAACTCCAAGGTAAGGAAGGAGGGTGCAACCGAGATGTTCAGGGCCCTGCTATGTGGGAGCAAATTCCTGCCCCCACCATCTGGATGGCTGCCACCCGCTATACTGGTCCCTGACAACTTGTCTAAGGATACTTCCAAAGTGCTTGGGGATGGAGCACTTCCTCCTCCCCAGGGAGGACAGCAAGCAGGTCAAGGAACCTGGCAAGCTGAAGGGGGCTCATGGTATGCACAGCCCCAGCCACACCCCCACGCCCCCTCCGGTCCCCAACCCTGTCATCAGCACCATGCCTCCCCAGAACTCAGAGCCAGAGTTTGAAGCAGACTCCTTGGAATACTCCCAAAGCAGGGTTTCCAGGACCCACACCAGGGACTTTGGGCCACTCCAAGCTACACTGCCTTGGGACCAGAGAAAGCAGTACAGATATGTGGAACTCAGAACTCTGGCCAAGTGCCTATGCTCTCCAGAGACTGGGCCTCAGGGACTTGGTCTGTTGTGTTGTAAAGGCTGCCAAAGGGGTAATGGCCTGAACCCCACCCCATGCCTTCAAATAAGGCTCCACCTAAGACTGTTTGAATGGAGGAGTCTACTGCTAAAAAACAAGTGGGGAGTTCACTGCTGGAGTTCAACCTTCTCATTTCACAGATGAAGAGACTGAGATTCAGAGAGCCTTCAGCCACTCAGAGATCACAGAACAGCTGGGGTTAGGCTCCTGGCCCAGCGCTCACTCCTCCACTCCAGCCTGCCCACAGCCCTTACTCAGTGGTTCACCAAAGCTAGGGTCGTGGGGATTCCATGAGGATCACCTAGTCAGCTTGTAAAAGTTAGAAGCCTGGTCATTTAGATTCTTCGTAAACTCCCTGAGTGATTCTAATTCATACCTGGGACTGGGAACCAGTGCTCTGGGCCATTACGGAGGGTCACAAATCATCAGCAGAGTTACACGCCTGCTCAGTGCCTTGGGCAGATTACTTTCCTTCTCTGCATCTCAGTTTCCTCATCCACTAAAGGAAATAACACTAGTACCCGGGGTTCAGCACTGTTGTGATATCAAATGAATCAACATACGCCTAGCCCAGTATCTCATCTTCTGTGCTCTATTCTTCTCTCACCCTGCTCCAGCACTGCCACCTCCTACCTGCTTCCTAAATGCCAAGCCTGTTCCTGCCCCAGGGCCTTCGCACTCACAGCTCCCGCCTCCTAGCACTTTTGTCCCTCAGTCCCATGCTGTCTCTCTCGGCTCCTTCAGGATTTGCTTGAATGTCACCAAATCAAAAAACTTCACTGACTGCCCCTTCTCCTGACTGACTTGCCACCATCTAGACTCTTTTCTGTTTCCTTACTTTTTGGCTTATTCTGTCTCTCCTGCTAGAATGTAAGCTCCCCTGAGAGCAGGGATTTTGTTTGCCTTGCTTACTGCCATATCCCCAGCACCTAGAACAGTGCCTGGCACTCAATAAATAGTGTTATCAATTGACTGAATGAAAATAAAGCACTTAACTATGCCAGGTACATAGTAGGTATCTATTATATGTAATTATTATTGTCAGACACATTTCCACCTACACTGGACATGGTAAAGACCAAGTAGGGGGCATGGCTCAATCCCCAAGGGTGGAAAAGGAGGAAAGGATGCGTTTCACAGGCCGAAGTCAGACCCTGTATGCTATGTGATCTCAGGTTGCTCTGCCCACCAGACTCTCTGAGTCCCAGCTTCCTGTCAGATCAAATGGGAACACCGTACCTGTTGTGTGCTTAGCCGTTGCCAGGAAGGGTATCCAGGCACTATTATATCTCTGCTGATATTTGGGTTCTCAGCTCAGAAGCAGACAGGACCCAAGGACAGATGCCTGAGTAAGATCACAACTTAGGGATCTAATGTCATCCTGACATGGGAGCAGCGTGGTCACCTGCCTGGGCAATGTGGACACAAGGACAGTTGCCTCACCAACTGGAGGACATGCTGGGAGCTCCTGACAGGTGGGAAGGCACCCCCAGATGCCCGCCCCCCTTCCTGTCACCACCTTCTCACACCGGCTTCTGTTGACTGGGGAAATTGCAGGCCCTGCTGGGCTAAGCAGACAGTGCAGATGCCCCACTGCCACTGTCCCCCCTGGGGCGTGGCTTCAGGGACATTTTCTCTTGAGGGTCAGGAGCTTCTGGGGAGCCTGTAAGTGCCTTCAGGGAAGTATTCCAAGCTGATGAGTGCGGTCCTTTGCTCCTTCTCCAGCTCATTACCTGTATTCAGATTACACAAATGAGAAAGTGAATGAATGAGCAAATTTTCCAGACTTCACCCCACCCCCTCCCCAGCCCCAGGCCTCAGGCTACATCTGCCTCTTCCCCGAGGTGGAAAAAGGCAGCAGTTCACCAAGGAGGACACTTCTGAGCACTGACTGCGGGTGTGGGGCAGCCAGCTCCTCCCCCACAGAGCTCGTGGCCCAGCCGGGGCATAGCACGGGACCGATTTCCAGTCCAGCTTGGCACTTGCTAAGATAGAGTCTTGTTCAGGCCGGGGGACACAGGAGGGGCACCAGGAGGAGGGCTTCTGGGAGGAGGTGATACTACAGTGGAGTCCTAGAGGCTGAATTTAAACCGGCCAGTTGAACAAGGGGAAAGGTGAACCTGGCAGTGGAAACAGCTTGCAGAAAGGTGTGGAGGTGTGAAATTGCCTACTGCTGTGCTGGGAAGGGACCCAGGACACAGGGAACGTGGGTCACACACTGAGGGAAGTGTCTGGAGAGGAAGGTAGGTGCCTTCAGTACTTTGAGCGGGGGCAGAGCGTGATGAGAGTCCTAAGTGTTAGCCAGGTCCAGCGGTGGCGGAGGGGCAGAGGGCGCGTGGGCTGAGACCTGAGGCCCGCGCTGCAGTCCAGGGTGAAGCTGGGGTCTGGGCACAGCAGTGTCTGCTGGGATTGCAGCCCAGTCTCCGCCCACTTTTTACCGGCACCTCTTCCTCTCCAGCAGCTTAGAATCAAGGGATCTGAGTCCCGGAGAGACGTGGAGGCCCCTCAGTGGCTGAGGGCCATGTCCAGGGGCAGCTGTGATCTCTTTCCTGTACTCAGAATGAAACCCCGCTGGGGCCGAGCCTTGTTCAGAGAGTTTCCCGTGGGGCAGTTGGTTCCTCAACTCTGTGGTCGCCTTTCGAGAGCTGAGTTCATTGAACTTAAGGGCAAATCTATATCCTTGTTCTTCCTCTGCAGAGATAATAAAATTAATGGGATTATTTCCTGTGCGTAAGAATAGGGCTGTTAAGAAAACATTGTGGAATAAATGCTGTTTGCAAAGGCCAGACCAAAAGGACAAATCTTTGCCACCAGGCAGAAGTAAAGGGTGTGTCTCCACAGGCCCGGGGGCACGGTGCCACCAGCACCTCGCTCTGCCGCAGCCTGCCGCGTGCCTGAGCCTGCCGCGTGACTTCCCTCTGCCTCACTCGGCTCAGATTGCAGAGCCACCGGTCCCATCAACCTGGTCTCCAAGGTACAGGTTAGCTGGCTATTTGGTTAGCATTTGGCAAAGCAGTTCATCCTGGACCCAGAGAAGGTCCAAGGTGGACTTTAAAGATTGTCTCTCATGTTAAATGTGGAAACTGAGGTCTCAGGTCACACCGCCAGGTGTAGCAAGGCCTGGTGAGGAAACTGAGGCTGGGAGATGGGAAATGACTTCCTTGGTCACAGATCCAGCTGTCTGGTTGCTGTGAGGAAGCTGAGACATGGAGAGGAGAAATGGTTTGCCCAATCCCCCAGGCTCTGCTGGTGGCAATGTCTGGGGTTGATCCAGGTTCCTAGCCCTGGGGACAGAGCTGGCTCTTCAGATCCTGTGTGTGTGCCCCCCTTTCTCCATGGAGAGAAGCCTCAGAGAATCATGTCGGTCCATCTTTGTTTGCTGAGCCTCAGTCATCTTTGATGGTGTCTCCAAACCCCCCTGCTCAGCCCCTTTAGATCTTATCTGCCCAGCTCCTGTGAGGGCAGCTCACCTGGACCATCCTCAAATAGTATCCGTGTGCACAGGTGCACCGAGGTGGGTGGGGGACTGGGCATTCCAGCTGTAGGTAGACAATGGCTGGGTTAAGAGGGTCATCTTCTTTTCGCACCTCGTGATTCCTCAAGTTTGTAAATCATTATCCCAGGCCACACAAAGCAGTCAGTGATCAGGCCTCGTCCTTGCCCCGTGACATGGTAGGTAGGGGCCGCTAGAGGTAGTTCCCAGCCCTTACCCGCTCCGGGTCACCAGGATTGGGTTACCCATCTAATCCTTGCTTCACCATCCACCCTCTTTATACCCATTGTAATTTATAATCGAGAGGCATGATGCAACCTGCTAATTACATTGTTCAATTTTGAACACATACCGTCTCCTCTGACTCAGGCGGCAGAGGGAGGAGGGAGCAGCTGGCTCTGCTTTGTGGCTTATCAGGGCTGGGTTATTCCGCTCACACCCGCTCACGCCTCCTTAGCCCTCGGCCTTTGTTAACCAGGGCTTGCATCACCTCCTTTCCATTTCTCCAGAATTTTTTTTTAACGGCTCTTTTTATGAGCTGCTCCATTTGTTAGCTAATGACTGATTGTGGGGCAGTGATGGGGATTGCTTTATTTCTCTATTAAATGTTACATGATTGCTATTATGAGTTAACAAGGGACAGCTAATAAAAAACCATAATCTATTTTGCAACCTGGAGCAGACGTGAGACTCACTGCCTGGTTCCCAGGATGAATAATTCCAGGCCTTGGGTACCACCAGCGCACAAGAAATCAACCAAGGGAAGAATGGACGTTCCCAGGCCGTGGGGTGCGGCTAGCGGGAGGGCAAGGGCTCTCTCTCCAAACCTCTGCAGAAGCGTCCCCACCTGTCCGTAAAGCTCTGGCTCCCATGGGCAGGTGTCCAGTGTGTTGTAGCTCCTTCTCGGCCCTCCCTGTGCCACCATTGCCCCCACAGCCCCTTCTCCACGTCCCAGCAGCATGAGCTTCTGAAGAGGACGCGGCTGTGCCACTGCCCTGCTCACACTCCCTCCAGGGGCTGCCAAGACTTCCCTTTATCACTGGGCTCTATTTCAATTCCACTTTCAGTTAGCCATTCCGGTGGCATGCCTGTCTGCACCAAACCTTGTTTAGAGTGGGCTGGGCCTTGGAAAGCGAGTGACCCCATGAGTCAGGCAGGAGGAGGGTCTGAGAATTAGAAGGGGTGATGAGCACAGAGGGCCTACAGCTGGAGGTCCCTTCCCTGTGGATGAGCCTCAGACTTACCCAGTGGTGCCCAGGACTGTGGGGCACAGAAATGGAGTCACTTTCCCTCTTTGTCACTTCTTCGAGGAAGCAAAGGCCAGGCTATCGGCTTGAGACCATCCCATGGGGACTGCTGTGGTGTGTCCCAGGGATGGACATTGAGCCTTTGCAGGTGATGGGTACACAGAGGTACCTAGTAAGTACCCAGTGATCTGAAGGGATGGGAAAAGGCATGGATGATGCCTACAACCTGTCGAGAAGACCCCAATTCATGCCTTGAAGATGGGACCTGGGACACAACTGTCACATGTTTCATGACTACTGAGTAGCAGGACTGGCGTCCCTTCTGCATGACAAAGAACAAAACAGAGCCTGTCATTGGCGATGTAGGTGACTGGAGGAATAGGACTCCAGAGTCTGGGTGTGTGCTAGTCACACCCTCTCCCTGGGCCTTGGTTTCTCCACCATTTGAGCTTGCACCCCAATATTCTGTCTGCAGTCCAGTTAAGTAACTTACACTTCTGCCTGTTGCCACCTCCACACCACCAACCTCCACCCCACTGAGAGTGTGAGCTCTATTTGTACGGGCTGACCTTTGCTGCTTCAGCTCATTGCAGTACTTAGCAAAGGCTGAACGAAGGAGCAGCAGAAACTAAGTGCTCTCCAGGAACCACTCTGCACCAGGTTGCCTCCCAGGGGCTGCCTGTGCATTACCAGGATCCGTCAGTTACACGGCAGGGAGGACCTCTTAATGCCCATTTGACAGTTGAGGCAACTGAGACTGAGAGAATTTACAGCTGGCGTCCGTCCATGAAGGTGGGTCTGGACTGTCTCTCGTGGGCTCTGATCCAGAAGCTGAGTGTGGGCTGTGCAACCCCCTTCTGGCTTCTCATGGCCTGGGTGGCAGCGGGCGGGCCACCATAGGGCAGGAGCTGGCAAGGGCCACCACAGGCTGGGCGACAGAAGGAACACAGTCTGAGGACATGGGTGAAGTGCATCTTCAAATACTGCGGCCGCACTGTGGGCGTCAGGAAACCACAGCTGCCCACATCTCAGCAGCCTGGGCCGGCCCAGGGCAGGAGGCTTAACTGACAGTGGCAGGAACAGCAGAAAGGCAGGGGGTGGCAGGGCTGTGCCAGTCTCACCCACAGAAAGCCTCGGCCAGTGGCAGGGCTGGCTACAATGTGCAGGGCTCTGGTTTAGAAACTGTGAAGTGTTTTAAGTTGGCAACAGCAAAGCATTAAACCAAGCTTGGGGCCCTTGGAAGCACGGGTCCTTCAGTTTACACATCTGTGTGAAGCTGGTCCAGGCCAGTGGGTGGTTTGACCGGCTCCCGGCTCAGGGTTCTTGGCGTGACACTCGGGTAGTAGACGCCGTGTAAAAGGTCTGGCCTCTCATTGCCTGGGTGTAACCCACAGTGCAGGGCACAGCAGGGCTGGCAGAGGGGCAGGCATCAGGAAAGCTCACGCTGTGGACGAGGCCAGGGCAGTACACTGCTGGGGTGGCAGGCACGCTCAGAGCAGGTCTGCCTGATGACTCACACCTGCCCGGCTGCTCAGAGACGCTGTGCTGATGTTTCCGCAGGAAGCAAGTTGGAGAGAGCTCCAAGCCCTTCCAAAGAGCTCTGCCACCTATAGCCCTTAAGCCTACGGGAAAGTCCAGGATCCTGTGGGTGCCTAGAATGGGGCAGGCAGCTTGATATCCACACCGTCACCGGAGAGAAGTTGGGAGCCTGCTTTGAGCCTGCGTGTCCCAGGCTGACTCTGGGCAACAGGGCTGACTGTGTCCACTGGCTCATGGCCCTCCTCTGCCCTGCACAGGGTGCTCCAGAGAAGCTGAGCAGAGTCCTGATTTGTGTCTTCCACTGCAGCCTGAGCATAAGGCCCTGCACACAGTGGGTACTCAGGAAATAGCAGTTGAATGAACACATGAAATAATGAAAGAACGTTCACCTGCGCTTCATTCGTCTTAGGGATAACACTTAACTTGGAGGTCAGGTAAAGGAAGTGTGCCCTCTTGTTCAGCAGAGTCAGGGGACACACTCCATGCACACGTGAGTTGTGGCATACACATCTGCATGTATGTTTATCCATGTGGAAACACATATGTGGGGAATGTACATGTATAGGGTGGACTCATGTATGGAGGGTAAAGATATAGGAAAGTACGTATGTGTGTGTGGGGATGCTTACATACACACTGGATGCGTGCACATGTGGGTGGGAATGTGTGCCTGAGATGCGTGCATGTGTGCACATTTCTGTGGAGGTACCCGGCCCACTCGGTGTGCAGTTGCACGCACAGGGGCACATGTATGTGGACGTATGCCACAGAGACTCAGCAGTCCTCCGCTTCCTGGACTCCATCTCCCAGCCAGTCACCCTGTCCACCCCTGATCCAGACTTGCTGGGGCAGCGTGCCCAGCATGGGACAGGTGGAGAAGCGTGGCGGCAGGGAGTGCAGGTTAAGCCCGGACTCTGCCCTTCATTCACCGTGCATTCTTAAGCAAGTTATCTACGCTCTCTTTTCTCTCAGTGTTGTGGTCTGTAAGAGGGGCTCACAGTAGCACTTCCTTCATGAGTTATACGGCATGAAAACTCATGCCTGGTACTTAGTAAGAGCTGTCCAAATGTTAGTTGTTTAAGTATCTCAGCTGGAGACTGCTGCCGTAGCGGGTGCAAGGGCCAGTGCTCAGAGAGGGACTGGAGCCTGTATCCATCCATCTCCGTGAACATGATGGGCAAGTTCCAAACACAGGCCGCCCTGGCCAGAGAGACTAGAAGAGGGGAGGGTATGGCAGAGGGCTGCAGGGAGGGGTCTGGCTTCGGACAGCACCTTTCACACTCCTCAGGGGGCGCTGGTTAGGCTGGCGAGGAATCCCCAGGTTGGAACACACACGTGGTGGAGCATGGCAAGGTAGGTGCAGCTCTTTAAAACAGTCCTCCAGGGATATCGTGGCCACCCCGGAGGCCACCCACTCACTGCAGGGACTGGCAGCCTCTAGGGGCAAGGTAAATCACCCGAGATTGCCCTCTGGAATGCTGTCGCTGTGAAAGGTAACGGGCATGTTACTGCTACATAAACACAGTTAAACTATTTACGATGGCCTCAGCCTGGCGGCCCCAGGAAACCATGTGGGGGTGGATGGGCCTGCCTCAGCCCTGTGGGCCACAGCGATTGGGAGAGGGAGTTATTTTGGCAAGAGCCAGCTCCTTGGCACTTTCCTGCTGCCACTCAACACAGGGCCTGGGGGAGGCATCCCCTTGCAGACCAGAAAAATGTGTTTTGAAATTATGAAAAGTAGAAGAACAAGAAAATCCCCTTTTTGTTTTATTTTAGCCCTTGTCCTTTGGCCCAGTCTGTGGAGGATGCTTTTTTTAAGTAAGCAGGCTCTTTTGTCCCTGAATCCCAAGTATGCACTGGGACAGATCTCCACACAGGATCCTGAGGGACACAGGGAAAAGAGTCCGCCCTGCTTCTGAGGAGCCTCCAGCATGTGGGAAAGGACCAGCCCCTGCCTGCAGGAGCCTCCAGTCTGAAGGTGGGGTTGGCCGCTGTCCTTGGCCCTCTCCCCCACCCTCCCCCAGGCCTTGAGTAGAGGCAGAGTTCTGTCCCCCAGGATGGGGAGCCCTTCCACATTTGGGGGTGGACTGGACCACCTGGGGCTCAAGGCCTTTGGTGTAACCAGGGAACAGGTTGCCCAGGCGGGCAAATGCCCTTAGGGTAGCAGCGGCCATTCAGGCCACCCCAAGGGAAATATTGCTGAGAATTCGCCTGGATTCATTTCAGAGTAGGGCTCTTCTCTACCCGTGGGGCAGGCTTGAGCCTTGGTCCATTTTCTTTCTCCACCATGGTGTGCCATCGACTACCTTGTGTTAAAAAGGTACCAGGGTCACCAAAGAGACTACCCAGGCTGATAAAAACTGGAGGGATTCACCAGCAGGGTGTGGAGGTCTTGCCCAGGTCCAAGCTTTCTCCCAGACCCTCCTGGTCTCCCTCTCCTCCTCAGCCCTGTCCCTGGGCTGCCTTTCCTGTGTTTGTTACGGTAATTCCTGTACCTGCAGGGCACCCCTTGCCCCTTCCTGCTCATCTATGCACTGAACCCCTGCAGGATGGGCCTTCCTGAGCGGCTCAGGTGACAAGGCCTTCTCCCTCCCGTTGTCTACACAGTCCAGTCCAGGCTATCCAGATCAACCTGCTTGTCCTCCGGCTCCTCTACTAACAGTTGGGGTTGTTAATTGAAGGCCTTTGCTATGCCTGACGCTACCCTTGTTAACTCAGATACATTCTTGGCAACTTCCTATCAGCACCTGGTGAGTGGGAGTTTCCGGCCCTGTTGTAGTGATGAGGAACTGAGGCCGGGAGAGGTGGGGTAGTCTCCCAGGGTTGCACAGCCCGTGTGCGGGCCAGGGCTCTGGCCTCTGCGCTCTGCCCGCTGCACCACCTTGCCTGCTGACCTCGCGCCCCAGGGAACAAGGAGCAACATGTCCTCGGTTAGGCAGGTCAGATGGGGAGTTTGGTTTTAATAAAAAAAATAAAAGAATTTACACATATGAATGAGGTTATCATTCAAAAACTTTACCTTGGAAGAGCAATTATTCTGATCTTGCTACTAGTTCAATGCATTTTTGTTCTACGTTTTATTTATACGAAAAGGTACAAAATGGAGAAGGTCGGAAACCAAGTCTCCGTCCCTGTCTGGTCCCCACCCGCCAGCCCCTTCCCGCCAGGGCTCTGGCCCTGAGGACTCTGCCCCGACACACCCCCGCCTCCAGGACGCTCCTGCCCATCCTTCAGCAGGTTTGTTCACAAGCACTTTTAAAGTCAATCCAACTCATCGCATCAGAACCAAGCTTTTTTTAACCCAATTTAATCCATCACATTAGTCTTTTGACTTGATTTCAAATAACATTTTAAAAATAAACTACTTAGAATAGTTTTAGATTTATAGAAAAATTGTAAAGATGATACAGAGAGTTCCCATACACTTAAGTCCCTCTATGATAGACGTCTTCATTAGTATGCTGTATTTGTTACAATTAGTAAAACAATATCGATGCATTATTGTCAACCAAAGCTCATACACGATCCAGGTTTTCTCATACTTTCCTCGCGTCCTTTTTCTGCTCTAGGATGCCACGTTGCTGGCAGTCATCATGTCTCCTTAGGCTCCTCATCCCTTTGTATTTGATGAGCTTGGCAGCTTTGAGAGGAACTGGTCAGGAATTCTGCTGAACCTTCTTCCGTTAGGGTTTGTCTGATGTTTTTCTCATGACTCGGCTCAAGCTAGGTGTTTATGGCAAAAGACCAGAGAGGTAACATGCCATTCTCATCACATCACAGCAAGGGTATGCTCTATCAGTGTGGCTGATCCCTGCCGGTGTTGGGATGTCAGCCTCAGTCACCGGGCAGGGCTGGTGCTTGTCAGCCTTTTCCGCCATAAAGCTGCTCCGTAGCCCCCGCTCTCCACTCTGTCCTCTCTAGAAGGCCGTCTCTGTGCAGACCTTACACAGAAGGAGTGGGGAGCTCTGTGCCTGCTCCTGTGGAGTTAAGCATCCACATAATCATTTGGAATTCTGCACAGGAGATTTGTCTCTTCTTCCCCATTTAATTATTCAATTTGTTGATATCAGTATGGACTCATGGAAATTTATTTTGTACTTGGGGTTATAATCCAAAACTACCATTTCATTTCTCAAACTATTTCATCTTTGGCTACAGGGAGTTCCTTCGGTTGGTGCCTGCGGGGTGTTTTGAGCACTTCCTTATTTACTCTAGGCTCATCTTGTCTATTTCTTGCCCCAGTCTTAGAATTAGCCTTTTCTGGAAGGAGCCCTGATTTCTTTAAGTGAAGAATGGTATTAGAAACCAAGATCTGCTTGTCACTACTGGGGTGTGGTTGCTTATAGACCCTCCCAGCTGGCAGAGAAAGGAAGTATATGTGTGCACACAGGCATGCCTGGGAGACATGAGGTGCGGTTCCAGACTACTGCAATAAAGCAAGTCACGTGAATGCTTTGGTTTCCCAGTGCGCAGGAAAATTGTGTTTACACTGTGCTGCAGTCTGTTAAGTGTGCAACAGTGTTATGCCTGCAAATGCAATGTACATGTTTTAATTAAAAATACTTATTGGAAAGTACTTTATTGCTAAAGAATGCTAATCATCACCTGAACATATTGGAAAAATGGCGCCAGTAGATTAGCTTGACTTAGGGTTTTCATAAACCTTTAATTTCTAAAAATAAATAAATAGATAACAATATCTGGTGCAATAAAGCAAAGTGCAATAAAAAAAGATATGCCCGTGCTAACCATGTATATACACATTTCTGCAGGTATTTCTTACATAGCCATCTATACCTATATTGAGCTGACCATGAGTTCATGCTGATGTCCCCAATTCTAGTCTGCACGGATCGTGCTAGCTTTCTGCCTTCTCCCCCTACTTGTCTGTAATCTTTCACCCTAATAGTGGCTCCCCCCCTCTGTCAACCACCTACGTAACTGCTCATTTTCAGTATACATGCATATTCTTTCATTGTTAGCCCACATTTTCATGGGAAACGACCTTATCGACTAGAGTATGGTGCTCTGTCGTTTCCTCTGTCTTTGGTCTTACCGACCACTCATTTCCACAGATACTTAGTCAGTGTCTTTCTTCCCACTCCCTTTAATGAAGTGGTTTATATTTTTGTAACACAGTTAGATTCTTTTGTCCCATTCTGCAGTCTATCCTGTCATCTCTCAACATCCAAAATGATTTTTAAAAATTTGCATACATCAAGGCTCACTCTTTATGCTCTAAAGTTCTGTGGGTTTTGTAGTCACAGTGTCATGCATCCACCATCTCGGTATAACACAGAGTAGTCCCATCACCCTAAGACACCCCCATGTGTCCCCTAGTCAGCCCTCTCCCTGCTCCGAATCCCTAACGACCACCAATCTGTTCACCATCTCTATAGTTTTGCCTTTCCAGAATGCCATATAGTACATAGCTTCTTCAGCCTAGCTTCTTTCACTCTGAAATATACATTTAAAACTCATCCATGTCTTTGGGTAGCTTGATAGTTCATTTCTTATTATTGCTAAACAGTGTCAAATTGTGTGGATGTACTACAGTTTGTTTCTCTTAAAGGACACTGCTATTAAAAGACATTTGGGTTATGTTGGCAATTATATTTTTGGCAATTATGAATAAATTGCTGTTATAAATGTTCACATGCTGTTTTTTTAGTGTATATACACATGTATATACACATTTGAGTTGAGTAAACACCTAGGAGAGCAATTGTTGAGTCATATGGTAAGACTATGTTTAGTTTTGTATGAAACTACCAAAATTTTTTCCAAAGAGTCTATATTATTTTGCATTCCCATCGGTGATGAATGAGAGTTTTTGTTGCTTCACATCCTCACCAGCAATTGACATTGTTGATTTGGGGGGGGGGGGAGTTAGCTATTCTAATAAGTATACAGTGGTTTTTCATTGTTGTTTTAATTTTTATTTCCATAATGACAAATAACAGTGAGCATCTTTTCTTTCTTCCTTTTTTTTTTTAAATTCTTGCCTGAGGACATTTTTTAATTACTTGTAGAGAGAGAGGAAGGGAGAGAGAAATGTCAGTGTGAGAGAGAAACACCAGTTGGTTACCTCCTGTACACACCTGGAGGGGGAATGAACCCACAGCCCGGGCATGTGCCCTGACTGGGAATCAAACCTGTGTGCGAACTTTTGGTTACGGGACGATGCTCCCATCACCTGAGCCACACCAGCTGGGCAACAGTGAGCATCTTTTCATATGCTTGTTTGCTACCTCTATATATCCTTTGATGAGCTGTCTGTTCAGATCTTTGCCCATTTTTAAACCGAGTTGTCAATTCACTTTTGATATTTTAAAACAATACCCACTTCAGTTTAAACAATATCACATTCACCTCTGAAAGGGCAGGGTTAAACATAACTGAGGACTATCAGCATTTAGGTAAGGTACTTAAGAAATATTTGTGTTATTGTTATTATATTCCATGAAGACCTGGAGTCCCAGAACTATAAGATACTTCAGAGTCCTTTAATGCAAAACAAAGGGGGTAGTTTGAGAGGGCAAGCTGTGGAGCGGCAGAGACATTGACCACTCACTACGTATTCACATACGCCCCCACACTCACCAGCCCCCGCACCATCAGGTGGGACCGCGGGACTAGTTCTGGCCAATCGGCTGTGAATGCAGATGCTGTCTGTTACTTCTGCGCCAAGGCATTTAAGAGCCAGGCCATAGCCCTCCTGCTCATTTCTGCCTCTGCAGGCACAACCATGGAAGCCATGGGCTGAAATTTAATGCATCCAACATCCAGCGTGCCTAATTGACTATGTGGAGCAGAACCCCTGTCAATCTGACTTGGCCAAATTGTATGAGCAAGAAATAAATCTTTGTAGTTGAATCCACTGAGATTTCAGAGTTTATTGGTTACCACAGCACAGCATGGCTTAGCCTGATCACACAGCCAGTCGCTGGGCCATGCCTTTGGCATGGTGTTTACATCATCAGAGCCCCTGGTGGTGTGCTGGCCCAGGAAAGAGGTGCTTAAAGGAGAGAGATCATTGAATGAACCAGCATCTACTGAGACCTTCCACGTGCCTGGGCCTGTGTAGGCACTATATCTTCATCATCTCAGGTCTGCCTGCAGAGAAGGGCCACCTCCCTGCTGAACTGTCTGCCCTTGCCACTCACTGGCCTTATCTCCCCAGATGATACGTGGAGGTTGACACAAAATGGAAGCCAACTTTCCCAACAGTAGAACAATCCTTATGGGATACTAAAGGCAGACCTCCCCACCCAAATCAAGTCCTCAAAATTCCCTATAAACTCTCAATCCCCCAAAAGTTCTACAGAAGAGAAAGTCTCAGAAGCTCTGTTCTACCCTTTGCATCTTTCCTTCAAATTTTAACCTTGCCTCTGCTGACCCCATCCTTTCCAGAGGAGGAAGATATTTCCAACCCCATCGTCCAGAAGATGTGCACTCACCAGCATTAAATAGGCTGCTTCCCCAGCCCTTCCCTGCTACAGCAACTTGCCCTGCACTGGGCCTCTGAGAGCAGGGCACGAGCTACACCGAAACATCATCCACAGTCTCCTAGTCTCCTAATCACAACATCTGTGATGCAGTCCTCAGAGCAGGGAGTGAGGCTTTCTCTCTGGGAAGTGATGCTCATAGGGCTCAAAATTGAGACCTTGACCTCATTAGCGCAATGTTCTGGTCAGCCAGGCTGGGGCAAACGTGATGATGTTAGTTACAGGCTGATTTAGTTAATCCCTGTTCTTCTGAAATGCTTGCATTTGCCCTCCCCTATTTTCTCCAGGGGCTCCTACTACACTCTGGGGGCACAGCAGGGGGTGGAGCCTGAGGGGAAAGGACCCGATGGGACCCGGGTCACCCAGACCTGGATTCATTTCCTGGCTAATGTGACCCTGGGTAACCTTCCCTGGCCTGGGATTGAGTAAGGATTATGAGTTTGGCATTGCGCCTGGCACGTAGGAAGCTTGGTAAATTATAGCCATTATTATCATACTGTTAATTATTATTTTATTCTATCAACTGAAGGATGACTTTCCATTGCTCCATCTCGGTTCTTGGGAGGCAGTAGACTGCAGAGTGGTGGTGTTCAGTGGAGTTTTCTGCAATGATCGAAATGTTTAGTACCTGCCTTGTCCAATGTGATGGCCACTAGCCACTTGAAAGGTGGCTCGTGCAACTGAGAAACTGAAGTTTTAATTGTATTTTATTTGAATTATTTCAGAGTTGAATAGTCCTGCGAGTTTAATGGCTACTGTAGTGGGCAGTGCAGATGTGGAGGGTAAGAATGCAGTCTCTGGGGTGAACCACCTTGTTCCCATTCTGCTTCCAAGCTGTGAGACCTCGAGCTAGTTGCTTAGCTTCTTTGAGCCTCAGTTCCCTCATCTGTAAAATGTGGACATGATTTTATAGGGTGGTTGTGGGGATTAAGTGGGTCAATCTATATTAAGTGCCCCATTTTGGAAGGGCTGAAGGAATGTTAGCTATCTTCATTGTTCTCTTCGACGCTGGCGCCTGGCCTGTGATCCCTTTGCGTGCCTGTGTCCCTATCTCCAAGGCCTCTGTCTGTCCCTGCTCTGAATCTCTCATGGGCCCCAGCCCAGGGCAGAGAAAACCAGCAACCAGTGACCAGAGGGGACTTGGGATGCCTGGAGGAGGCTAATGATGGGTCAGGCTGCCCCTCCCCCAACAGTGGTGTGAGCCAGTCACCCTTCTCAAGAAGAGTTGGGCTGGTGGGGGTGGGGGGTGGGGGTGGGGAAGATGTCCTCTGGTGCTGGGGTTTGGGGATAAGGCAGCCTGGAAGAGGGGGTTTGGGTACGCTCAAGGGCAAGGAGCTTTCTCCATCCAATCTCTCAGGACGGAGCCATAGGAACCTAACTGTGTCTCCTGAACTGTGTCCCCCTCCAGCGAGGCCAGAAGTCAGGAGGGCTGTCCCGGAAAGCAGCAGTCTTCTAAGAAATGGAGGATCTGGGTCCAGTGCCAGGACCCTGGAGCCGGGTCTTTGGAATTCCCCCTTCCTCCTTACCCGATGAGGAACCGAACTCCCCCGTTTCAGGGAATGGATGCAAGCCTCAGTCCTTTCCCCTTGGCTTCTTTCTCTGCAGGGGTGCGAGGGCCACGTGGGGATTTCCGGATCCCAGGACTTCTTGGTGCCCCCCCCAACCCCCGGGACACAGCCTCAAATTCCCCCAAAGAATTAATCAGCATCAGAATCCAAGGACCCTCTGAGGGTCTCATAGTCCCTGCATTCATCCTGGCTCGTTCCTTACCTGTCCTGGACTCAGCAGGAAATGGAAGGGTCCAGAGGCAGGGCCCAAGCCTCCTCTGTGAGGTGGCCCAAGAGAACATCTCCATCTCCCAGTACAAATCCAGAGCCCCTTCTGCCCCTAGACTCTGGGACTCCTGCTTCTGCAGCCAGGATCTGAAGGGAGAAACCCACCCTTCAGATCCACAAAGGAATGCCTGTG
This sequence comes from Anoura caudifer, assembly GCA_004027475.1. NCBI lineage: Eukaryota > Metazoa > Chordata > Mammalia > Chiroptera > Phyllostomidae > Anoura > Anoura caudifer. Next base: position 668,323 of record PVKU01000157.1, read on the forward strand.
GAATTCTAGACTCCAAAGACAGGGAGCCCTGACCAGTGTGGCTCAGTTGGTTGGGCATCATTATGCAAAGCGAAAGGCCACCGTTTCAATTCCTAGGCAGGGTACATGCCTGGGTTGCAGGTTCAGCCCCTGGTTGGGGCACATATGCAATTAATCCATATTTCTCTCTTACATCAATATTTTTCTCCCTCTCTTTCTCCCTCCTTTCCCATGTTGCCAAAAACATAAAAAAAAAATAAATAAATGAATAATATCTTTAAAGACAGGGCATAGGGCAGGGGACCATCTTTGCTTTACCATGCCTGATTTCACGGTAAGAGACAGCAGGAGACATCGAAGGTTAGACACTAGGAGGAACTTCCAAGTGGTGAGAATGAGACAGTAGATTGTAGGGATCAGTTATGTTAAACTTTAATTAGGCTGACGGGACAGGGCTCTGGTAGAGTGATGATAAGAAAGCTGGGATTTAAAATACACACGACACAAGGCTGATATCATCTCTTTAGCTGAACTTGGAGCCAGATAGACTTAGGTTTAAATCCAGTCATGCTGTGTGACCTTAGGTTAATTGTTTAATGATGCTCCTATTCAGTTTCCTCATCTGTAAAATGGGGATAAAGAAATCCACCACCCAGGTTGTATGGAGGAGTGAGGGAGGCCTGTGGGTAAGTGACCCTGACCCAGTGCCTGACACATACTGGGGAACAGAGAAGTGGCCAAGTCTGGGGATTTAGGGTACAGTGGGAGGAGAAGACCTGCAGGAAGGTAGGTTGGGGGCAGCAAGCTCCACCCTCAGTGACAGACTGATCTCACAGTTAGAGACAGCTTCTGGCCCTGCTGCAGACCAAGGGACAGGCCCCACTCCCCTATGCCCAAGTGAGAGTCTTCTGTTCCCCAGCCCCATTCCTATACCCCACGCCAAGGCAATCATGGGGGGACAGTGAGAGAACTGGGACTCCATCCCCAGACATCTCTTCTTTTCCAGCAGGGCTTATCCCCCCTTGATTTGGGGACCCTCACTTGCCAACCTCAGGAAGCCCTCCATGGGCCACTCAGCGAGAACTGGTTTCCCCCAGCTAGTCCTGCTCCTTCCCCTGGGAGACCTCCAGGGAGCTCTGAGAAAGACCCTGGGCCAGAGGCCAGCCTGTCTGGCCCGCCTCAGACCAGTGTTGTTGAGCACTGGGGCGGGAGACGTTGGTGATTCGGGGGCCAGCTGGTGGGCACGTTTGTGGGGAGGCCCACTTCCCACCAGGTTCAGGTATAAATTGAAAGCCCATCTGGACCTGGAGGTGTGGACAGGAAGGAAGCTGGCTTCGAAAGGCTGGCACTGGAGCACCAGCTGGCCCTAGGCTGAGCAGCCTCCAGGGCCTCCCTCCCCCATACCCCCAGCAGGGGTGAGAAGGGCTCTGTGGCCACTGGGCTGTAAACAGCTTCATAAAGTTAGCTCAGGCCAGACTCTCCCACTGTCCACGAGGAAACCAAGGGACAGTGAAGGCTTGGGAAGCCCAGAGCTATACAACCCAGGGAGTGTCTTTAATTAAGTGTGGGCTGCTTGGATGCAAAGGAATAAAGCTCTCGTCTTACATTAAGACAGAACCCTGGCTGGTGTGGCTCAGTGGATTGAGCACTGGCCTGCGAACTGAAGAGTTGCCGGTTCCATTCCCAGTCAGGGCACATGCCTGGGTTGCAGGCCAGGTGCCCAGCTGCAGGCGTGTGAGAGGTAACGGATTGATGTTTCTTTCCCTCTCTTTCTCCTTCCCTTCCCCTCTTTCTAAGAATAGGTAAATAAAATCTTAAAAAAAAAAAAAAAAGACACAGCCCCACCCCTTAGACTGGGGGCTCCCTGGGAGCGAGGCTGTGTTTCCCCGTTAGAATGGTACGAAGGATGGGGTGGCCTCCAGCAGCTTCCACTTACTCCCCACCATCTGAGCGAGACCATCATGTGTCCGGAAGGAAGAAATCTTGTAACTCGTGTTGTCCAGGGTTTGAGAGTGATTCATTACCAACGAGAGTAACACAGGTGGAGTGGTGGGTGTGCATCTTTAACCTTCCTGAGGAGTTGTGAACCCCTGAAAGGTTCTCTTCGTCTCCCCTCACAGCTTGTTCTTCCCCTTACCTCTGCCAGTCCTTTCAGGGACAGGAGAGCTAGGGGCTGGGGGAGGGTGCAGGGCAGGGAAAGGCCAGGATGTGGCTGAGGTGACGAGAGCTATCTTGCTCTGGACCCTGTTCTCTCTCTCCCTTGCCTGTTACCCGCAAGCTGGCCCCTCTGGCCTCTCTCCAGCCCTGCCTTGCCCAGAGCAACCCCAGCAGGGCACCCCCTCCCTCCTTTCTGTGCCCACAGAGGAGGGCCCCTGGCTGCCCACTGCCAGGTAGAGAGGATAAAAATACCCAGTGGAAAAACACATGGTCCCAGGTCAAACATTAACCTATAAGATCTGGCATGCTGGCCATGGCGTCCCTTCCCAGACTACCTGGCCACTGACGTGCAGCTGGAGATGCTGTCCTGTCCCTCTGACCACCACTGTCATTCTCAGACGTTTACTCACACACTTCCTGCAGGAAGCACCCACCTGAGGACACCCAAGGGCGCAGATCTGGCCATCCCATGGCTGCAGGCGGGGATTCTTTCTCCACTCAGCCTGGGGTCTCCCTGAAGCTCCCTGGGGTTCAAAGTTCAGCTCAGCTCCCAGGTGAAAACAGTACTTCTGACCCTCCAGGGGAGGAGCCCAGCCCAGAGTTACTGGATTCCTCAGGTTTTCTGTCCATCTGCTGCAAAACCAAGCTCCCTCAGAATCTGGAAGGAAGGACAATAGGCAAAGGAAAGAGACTAGGGAGAGGAGAGAGTCTCGCCAGAGCTGGCATGCACCCCTCTGTAACCTAGGTGTTCACCTGAAGGAGGCATTGGGAGTGAGCAGTTCTAGCCCTGTCCCCAATGTACCCTGTGTGTCCAGCTCTGCTGTTGTCTGGGGCTGGAGAGACCGGAGGGGTGGGTGTGTTTCTCATGGGCCCAGGGCACTGTCCACACACCTCAGGCCCACCCCGGTATTGCCACACAGGTCCTCCTGGTCGGCCTCTCCACAGCTGCCGGAGTTTCAGCAGCACGACAGCCAGACTGGCCCTCATTCCTCACACCTCTGGGACTTGATGCCCGGTGGTTCTAGGAAATGTGTGCGCTGCAGCCTTGAGCCTGAGCCAAATGCCCCATTTTTTGACCAAGGAAGCTTGACTGTGCACAGTGAAAAGAGTAAAGTCCATCTGGGCACAGCATGGCTGCCCCCTCGTTCGGGCTGCCTGAAGTCCAATGAGCCTCACTTGGAGCCCAAAAGGGACTTAGGGGGCCCCGAGACCAGGGGAGCCCTCCTGGCCACTTTGATGTCCACGGCAGCATTGCAGCCGCATGGTGGAGAGTATGTAAATATTAACTTTTAAGGGGAAGCAGAGGCTTTGAGTGGAGATTAGCAGGGGCCTCACCCACCTCTCTCCGGGCAGCAGAGAGGCGGCCAACTGGGGATTGGCCTCTGCAGCCTGCCACCAGGTTGAGGTCGGCGCTGGATAGAGAGTTGGGAGGCCCGAGGCCTGGCCTCTGAGGAAGAGTACGGCTCTCCCAGGCACAGGAATTCCTACCAGGACTGTCCCTCAGGCCCCTGGAGAAGTTCCTCACCAGGGAGGCTGTCACTGTGTCAGGACAGGGTGCTGCTGGGGGCACCTAAGGGCCTGCTCCTGCTGCTGACCCAGCCCGGCCCCGCTGGAGGCCCCGTGGGCTGTGGAGGCCTTTGGTTTGGAGCCCAGTTCTGCCACTTAAATAGCTGTGTGGTCTTGTATGCGTTTCTAAGCCTCTGTGAGCCTCAGTTTTCTCATCAGTGAAATGGGGGTAATCACACCCAGCTCACAGGACTAAATGAGCAGATCTGTGGTGGTTGTTGTACATAGACATTGGTCTGGAAGTATCAGCACGATTGTTATCTGTGCCCTGCTCTCTCCTCAGTTTCCTCATCTGGATTTGGTCATCTCTACGGACCTGAGCTGGAGGTCCAGGGTGCGACGCCTGCTCCCTGAGCACAGTCGCACACCCTGTTCTCCCCTTCTTGCCAGGGCCACAACTGCATCTCACCGCCCTCATTATCGTGCTGACATTTGCTTTGGCTCACAGAGCAACTACCTGTTGAATTAAACAAAGCCTGGGGAGGGAGGCAGAGAATAAGACAGCCAGAAGCCCTGGCTTTGGAGAGAGAGGAGCAGGCGGAGGTGTTAGCCTGAGAGGCCTGACCTCAGACTCAAGAAACAAAGCCAGTGATGCGGGAGGTGGGTGTGAGGTGGGGGTCAGAATTAATTTTCCCCAGCTGAGGAGCCAGAGCTGGGGGGAAGGGGGGGTGTTTGCATCTGGATGCCATCTGGATGAGGGCAAACACCAAGGGGCCACTCGAGGAAATGCCTGAGCGGCAAATCAAATCCTGCAAAGAAATTGCCGAGCCCTTGAAATGAATGTCTGAGGGAGAGGAATGCGTCTGGGGAGTGCCGCTGGTGGTGGGGAGACCAGGCTGGGGAGACCAGGCTGGGGAGACCAGGCTGGGGAAGGAGGAGAGGAAGGGACCAAGCCTGGGGCCTTTGGGGTTGGGGGGAAGGGCCCCCCTGGGCTGGTGGCCCCCTGTAGACACTGAGGCTGGACATTTGGGCTGAGGGTGATGAAAGCAGGGCCCCCAAACACACAGGTCTATGTTGCCTTGGAATCCTGAGTCTGGTTCCCTGGAGCCCGCAAACACTTGTCAGACCCCTGGCCTTAGAGTGCTGGTATCCTGCAGATCAATGGCTTTGTCTGCTCCACATGTACCGATGTGGCACCTACTGCGCGCACAGCCTCGGTACGGGCAGCTTGAGCTCTCAGAGGTGTGGGTCAGCATGCCGTGGTGGCTTTGGCTTCTGACAGATTGATTCAAATCCCCTCTCTCCTTGAACAGGCTTTCACAAAAGTTAACTTCCTTGGCTAAGTCTCCATTTTCTCACTTGTGAAAAAGCCCAAACTTGCAGCTTCTCAGGCCTCCCTGGGAGTGCGGTCAGTGCTAGCCTTGGGTGGGGATCCAGAGCAAGACAGAAGATCTGGCAGACCCTCAGCCCTCCGTGGGCTGCATCCCCCTGGGTCCCCACTGCTGATGTAAGGCAGCTGCTGCCCAGCTCTGTCCTGGGGAGGTGAGCTGTGATTAACCCGAAGAGGGAGGCCAGCAAACACACTCACCCCAACTCAGCTGATGGCTACAGGACCTGGACACAGGCCTTCGCCCATGGCTCGCCCTGTAAACTGGGTCAGGCAGGCACATATGTGTACTTGTGTGTGCACACAAGTGTGAGAGTGTTTCTTACATCTATGGCTGTGCACATTTGCTTGTATGTTTGCACATGTGTTGTGTTTGTTTATTCGCTTGTGTGCATCATGTATGAACAGTTGTGTGTTTTAACATGTGAAAATATCGGCATGCATTATATAAGTGTAGTGTATGTTTGTGTGTGTTTGCATGTTTGTGCGTGTTTTGTCTGTGTGGTGTGTGTACATGCTGCATGTATGAGTATATAATGTACATGGGTTTGTGTTTGTGAGTAAGCTATCATGTGTTTCTGTGCTAATATATGGTTGTGGATATATACATCTGTGTGTAATTGGCATGCCTGTGTATTATGTATCAGTGTGTGTGAGGGTGTGTATGTGAAATGCAATTGTATCTGTATAGATGTGTATATAATATGCTCATGTGCAAATGTAAGTGCATAATTAGCAGGTGTGAATAATGTGTATATATGTTTGCATGTCAGTATGTGTAATTTGTGTGGTCTGTATGTGCCTGTAGGAGGCAGCCTAGCACATTAGGAGCAGCCTTGGATTCAGGCCCCTGTCCCCTGGCGGTGAAGTCTTGAGGCAATTAATCAGCCTTTCTGAGCTTCTGAAGGCCTAGCTGTAACCACACCAGCCACACTCCCTGCCTCCCACCTGTGAAGCCCAGGGGAAGGAACATATGGACGAGTAAGGCAGCCCAAGGCAGGACCAACCTGGCAAGTCCTGCAAGGTCTTCTGGGTCCAGTCCTGCCTCCAGGTTTGCAGAGGAGCAGGACACGGGGCCTGTCCTCACCCAGCATATGGTTTGGCTATTGAGACAGAAAAGGGCACAAGGACAAGGAAGGGCCTGGAGGAGATGGCAGCAAGGTGTGGGGCCAGGGGCCAGGTGGCACAGGCCCTGCGGTGGTTAGGGCCTGCGTTTACATCCTGGCTCTGCCGCTTGCTGGCTCTGGGCTCATGGGAAAGTTGCTTACCCTTCCTGTACCTCAATTCTTTCATCTGAAAGGTGAGATCACAGCAGTGCAACCTCAGAGGGCCATCGTAAGGGTTGGATGAATTAATACGCGGAGAGTACTTAGTGAGGTCCTGGCACATAGAAGGTGCTCAATAGGTGTTAGGTATATTATTGTTACTATAAAGTGAGAAGCCCCTGAATTAGTTCTAAGTGCATAGAAAATTAAGCAAACAACCAAATGGACCATCACCAATTCCAGGGAGAATAAAACATAGTGCAAGGGAAATTAAAAACAATCATAGTTAGAGACTTCTGGCCAAGATGGAGGCATAGGTGGACACACTATACCTCTTCTCACAACCAAAATTAAGGACAACAAAAATTTAGGACCAAAAAAACAATCAGAACATATAGAAAATTGAATTGTATGGAAGTCCAAAAACGATTCACCCAGACCCGTAAGAAGGGAAGAGTCGGCGGCTGGTGGAGAGGGATTGCAGAAGGAAAAAGCAGTGGCTGGTGGTCCTGGATGCACAGGCAGCTGTTGGCACACCCCAGGTGCGCAGGCAGCGGTTACCGGGCACAGGGAGGCAACAAGCAGACCTAGCAAGGCACACAAAGTGGCTGACCACAGCCACACATTCATGCACAGATAAACCAGGCGAAAATGGGCAGTGAGACAGACTGCGTAACCCAGGGCACCAGCGATAGGAAATGAGGCCTAAAAGCACCAATTGAAAACACATTGTGGGGGCTGAGATGCCGGGAGAGACTCCCAGCCTCACAGGAGAGTTTGTTGGAGAGGTCCACATGGTCCTAGGATGTACAGAAGCCCACCCATGCAGAAATTAGCACCAGAAGGGCCCAATTTGCTTAGGGAAAGCGGCGGAAGGGACTGGAATCTGAGAGAGCGTGGAGCAAGTGCCATTGTTCCCTCTCAGACCCTGCCCCCACATACAGTGTCACAACCCAGCAACTGGGCTGCCCCTCCCTGGGGAACACCTAAGGCTCCACCCCTCACTACATAACAGCCACAACCAGACCCCCCCCCCAAAAAAAAAAAACAAAACCAAAAATGGCTCAAACAGGGGAACAGATCAAAGCCCCAGAGCCAATTCATCTAAGTGACCAAGAGATAGCCAACCTATCAGATGCACAGTTCAAAGCCCTGGTGATGAGGATGCTCACAGAATTGGTTGATTCTGGTCGCAAATTAGATGAACAAATGAAGGCTACACTAAGTGAAATGAAGGAAAACACACAGGGAACCAACAGTGATGGGAGGAAAACTGGAACCCAAGTCAATGGAGTGGACCAGAAGGAAGAAAGAAACAACCAAACAAACAGAAAAGAAGTAAGAAACAAGAATTCAAAAAAATGAGGAGAGGCTTAGGAACCTCCAGGACATCTTTAAATGTCCCAACATACAAATTATAGGGGTACCAGAAGGGCAAGAGGAAGAGCAACAAGTGGAAAACTTATTTGAACAAATAATAAGGGAGAACTTCCCCAATCTGGCAAAGGAAATACACTTCCAGGAAGTCCAGGAAGCTCAGGGAGTCCCAAAGAAGTTGGACCCAAGGAGGAACACACCAAGACACATTATAATTACATTACCCAAGATTAAAATGAAGGAGAGAATTTTAGAAGCAGCAAGGGAAAAAGGCAGAGTCACCTACAAAGGAGTTCCCATCAGACTGTCAAGAGATTTTTCAAAAGAGACCTTACAGGCAAGAAGGGGCTGGAAAGAGGTATTCCAAACCATGAAAGTCAAGGACCTACATCCAAGATTGCTCTATCCAGCAAAGCTGTCATTTAGAATGGAAGGGAAGATAAAGTGCTTCTCAGATAGGGCCAAGTTGAAGTTCATCATCAGCAAGCCCTTATTATATGCAATGTTCAAGGGACTTCTCTAAGAAAAAGAAGATAAAAAATATGACAGTAAAAAGACAGCAAACTCACAGATATTAACAACCACACCTAAAACAAAAGCAAACTAAGCAAACAGCTAGAACAGGAACAGAAACACAGAAATGGAGATCACATGGAGGGTTAGCAACAGGGGAGTGGGAAGAAGAGAGGGGGAAAAGTTACAGAGAACAAGTAGCATAGATGGTGGGTAGAAAATAGACAGGGGGAGGGCAAGAATAGCGTGGGAAATGTAGAAGCTAAAAAACTTATGACTCATGGACATGAACTAAAGGGGGGGAATGTGGGTGGGAGGGGGTGTGCAGGGTGGAGGGGAATGTTGGGGGAGAAATGGGACAACTGTGATAACATAATCAATAAAATATATTAACATAAAACAAACAATCATAGTTTACCAAATGGCTCAACCTTGGGTGTCAGTGCTTTTACAAGGTCACGTTCCATTCCTATCTAGCCAGAATGATGTGGAGATTACAGTAGGGGAGGGTTAGGGTTAGGGAAGACTGGAAGTATCAGTTGTGGCCAGAGGCACCAAAAAATTCTGTCATGGCAATTTAATGTGGTCGTGTCTGCTGAGTGAGGCTGCTGTTTATAAGGAACCTTATAAGGAACTTCATAAGGAATCTTATGTGCATAAACAACTTGGACAAAGATTTTTTAAATCCATCAAAATACATCAAGTAGAAAGCTGTGCCTGTGGTCAAGTGCACCTGAGCACTAAGTGTTGAAGGCATTGACGTTGGCTTTCAGACGCAGTAGAGGGTGAGACAACACTCGCATAGGATCTGCAGGAGCCAGGGCGCCGGGGAGTACCCTCTCCCAGCCCTTCCCCAACCGTGGATAACTTCAAATGAGTGCAAGGGGGTATCCTGGCAGCTCAGCTCCGGTTTTTAGTGAGGCTGACTCTAGGTCATCATCACTGTGTCCTGCCAACTCTCCCCTCCCTCTACACTGGCTATTTAGTCATGGATCTGAATATGTGGGTCAGAATATAAATAATAACTTTCACAAAAGCTTATATGTTGTTTGATATGTACCACAGTTCTAAGGCTTTTACATGTTTTATATAAGTCATTTAGCCTTCATAGCCATCCTTACAGCAATCTGTTTTGATTTCCATTGTAGAGATGAAAAAATGAGGCACAGAGAGGTTAAGAAACATTCCCAAGGCCACACAGCAGAGCCAGGACTGTAACGTGGGTAGTGACCCTGGAGTCCATGTTCTTAATCACAAATTATTCAAGAAGGTCAAAGGAAGCAGGGTGGAAAAAGAGGCATACATACACCTGGCCCAGTGCCTTGGGAGCGGGCAGCAGCCAGGCCACACCGAATGACCTTGATGGATGTGGCAAGGAGAGGCCAGGTTCCCATAGGGGGCAGGGATTATTAGGCAAGGCATCTGTGCGAGGGCCCTAGCAATGTCCTGTTTGGGCTGCTTGTGCAGGGCGAGGTGGGTGGCAGATAGAGGAGGAGCCAGACCTGAGGGGCCCTCGAATGCCAGGCTGCTGACTTCAGTCCCAAATCAGTCCAGAAACCCAGACCTGGTGCCCGCTGCCCCGCCCCACCCTGTGCCTGCATGCCTGTGTGTTGGCCAGTCAGTGACTCCACAAATGCCCACCAAGTGCTCATACTGTGGCTGAAAGTGGATTCAGGGTTCAGAATGCTGGGGTTCAAATCCTGTCACCTCCTAGTTGTATTACTGTGGACAAGTCATTAATTGCTCTGTGCCACAGCTTCCTTTCTGTACATGAAGATCTTAATACATTGACCTCACAGAGTTGTGGTGAGGTTTAAATGAGGTAATAATACCTGTGAAGTGCTTACTTCGGTGCCTAGACCGTCGTATGTGCTCAGTTAATCGGGCTACTGTTTGGTCTGTTGGCCTTTGGGGATATTGATAATGACAGCGTTGCACTGGAGCTCCCCCTGCCTACTCCCTAGGCGTGGTAATAAGATAAGAGGCTGCCTCTCGGCCCTCATGGAATTTTCAGTCTAGCAAGGGGAGCTTGGACAGATTCATAAAAGATGAATTGGGGAGCATTTGAAATCTTGCTCCCTGGCATGCAGCTTCAGTTTTGGCTTCAATAAACTTATAAAATATTTTTAAATGCACTAAGGCATAAACGAGTTCATTGTGCCTGCAGATGGGCACCTAAGACTCTCTGGTCCTGGAAACTAGCTCCAGGGCAATGGGCTCAGTTGTAGCATTCCTCTTTCTCCGCCTGGTCCAATCGGGAGAGCAAAGTGGCCAGGCTGCTTCACTCCCACAAAAGAAGGGCTGGAGGGGGGCTCCATTGGCATGGAAGGAGGCACCTGGAGGCCTGGGTGGCAGCCCCTCCAAGGCCAGCGAGCAGGGCTTGGAGGAGCCCGGGTCCACAGGCACAGCCGCACACACTAGCTATTCTTGTGTTTGTTCTATTCTTCAGGCCAAGTCCAGGGGTTCTCTGATTCTACTGCCAGGAGAGCCCTTGCCTACCACACAGCCAAAGGGATTGTGGTTGGCTTCCTGTGAACCAGCTCCTTAGCAGGAGGGGTATGCAGATGGTACCGACAGGCATGTACCTGGCCCAGGTGGTAGGCCTGTTTCTCACCCCTCATCAACACTTACTTAGGCAGCCTAGGGTCTTCCTCTGGCCGTGATCACCTCCGGTCTGTGGAGAAAGACGGCCAGGACCAACCAGGCCCCTGCCCGCACTCCAGGTGTGCCAACAGACCCTCTCTGGCAGCCCAAGGCAGAGGTGGAGGCAGCGCACCTCTGCGCCTCAGGCCTCCTTCTGCTCCACTTTCATCCAGCTGTTCATTCTATGAACGCTTGCTGAGCATCTGCTTGGAACCAGATGCCATCCTTAACCTTCCTGTGAGGCAGGAGTTGTCCCCATTTTACAGGTGAGGAAAATGAGGCTTTGAGAAATTAGTCAGGGAGCTGGAAAGATGCAAAGGGGGGGTGGGGGGTGGATGCCCAGTTGTCTAACTCCAGAGCCAAGACACCCATCGCTGCCCTTTAGGGTCTTCCCCTGAGAGTTGAGCGATGCGACAGTCCTGAGAACATTCACTGAGCACTTCTCATATGCTGGACCTTCCTGAGGGCTCTACATGTCTCAGCTCCTTCCATCCTCACACCACAGAGATTAAGAACTTGTCTCAGACGTCCAACTCCCGAGTCCTGCTCTCATATCCCAGATAGATGCCAACCCCCTGACGCAGGGAGATGCCATGCCGCTCTCTGGGCAGCGCTATGGAATGTTAACAGATCTCTGAGAGATTATGACACGAGAAAGCCAAGTAGCAGAACAGTGTGGTTAGGAGGTTATTGTTTATGAGGGAACCCCAACAAGGTGGACCTGGCTGACCTTGGAGGCTGAAGGGTCTGGGGCCCGGGGGATGGCCTACGCAGGTGTGTGGGGTGGCAATGCCTGGGGGTGGGTGACCTCTGAGTTTTAGTGGGGCCACAGAGCATAGGGGCTGTGTCCTTGGTGGTGCAGTTTTATTAGCAGGTCTGGTGCTCATGACATCTGACGGGGAGAGGCCTTTGGGGAGGGCCGCATGGAGCTGGCAGTACCAAGCTAAGGACTCAGGATGGGGGAAGAGGGGACATGCCAGGTGAGGTGAGGCTCTTTCAGGCTTCTGGGAGGCTAGGGTTGGAGGGTGCCAGTGCCCGCCAAGGATGCTTGTTAAAATTCAGCTTCCCAAGGCCCAACCCCAGAGACCCTGATTTATAGGAGGTCCAGCAATGGGGCTTTGTTTTGTTTGATTTAAAAATTATTTTCACATGTTTTTGAAAAGGTGAAAAGAACAAAGAAAGAAGTAATGAAGAAAATACAGCAGCAAGCAAGTTGCCCTGCCATGCTCCTTCCCAGGGACTTGCCCCCAGGGCCAGCGGCGGCCGGCTACTGCCATTGTTGGAAACATTCTTGGCACACCCAGCCCCGTATCGATGCATAGAGAGCTGCCTCATTCCCTTTCATGGCTTTGCTGTGAAGAGGTACTCAGAAAAATTTCTTTCAGTAAATTTTGATAAACAGCTGTTTTGGAGAAGATTAGCTTGGAGAACTCTGGAGCCGACAGCTCTAGATTCAAATCTAGGTTCTGACATTTCTAAATTTAAGTGGCCTTGGGCAAGATGCATGATCTCTCTAATCTCCGAGCCTAAGCTTTCCTACAGGTAGAAGGAAGGTAATAATGGTGGAGTTTTAACGAAGAGTAGAAACAATTTATGGCCAGTGCTTAATGCATATTAGGAGATAATAATAATGGCATGATAAGACATTTACACACATACACGATAATGAGAATGGTCACAGAGAATGTGTTAGCAAATGCAAAGAGTTCCGAGATGGGTAGCCTGCAGAACGAGTCCCTGCAAATCAGTGGGTGAAAGAATCGGGAAAGAACAAGGTAGAATACTGACCCGCCCTCCATGCTTGCTCTCCACAAATGGTTTTGGGAACCGGGAGGGTGACAGACCCAGTGATGTGTGTCTGTCATTCCAGCTGGGGCCTGCTGACTCTGAAAGCTAAGAGATAGCTTTCTGGGAAAAACTGGCAAGTCTGGATGTGCTCCAGTTGGAAGGGTAATCTGTTATTGGTCTGGGTGGCAGATGTCACTCCGTCCCCGCTGGTGGGGCTGATGTTTGCTGGGAACTGCAGCCATGGAAGGACTGGGTCAACGGTCACAGGAGCTTCGATCAGGCCTGCTGGCTCGGGGCTGGGCCTTCTTGGGCACCCTGTCCAGCCTTGGGCACACACAGGAATGAAAAAAATCTCTGTGAAACTACTTTTTGGATCACATAGCTAATTGGAAAAAAAATAATTCCACGGAATTCAGCAAAATAGTTGGGAAAGGGGTTGAATCAGGAGTGGGTTTGAATCCTGGCTGTGCAATTTTCTCGAGGTATAAATTCAAGTGCACTACATAATTTCCCCAAGCCTCAGGATTAAACGATATAATGTCTGAAAGGATTACTCTCGATATACGATGCCTGTAAAACAGCTAGCACAAAGCTGCCTGCACAACAATTCCAATAGTCTAAATTCATCATCTTTCCCTTTCACAGAAGCCAGTTAGAATTCAGCTGATTGTATTTGCAAATGAATTTATATTTACTGTGGTGCAGTCATTGTCACTGAAGTAGGGGAAGCTTTATCAAGGAGATTTTTTTTTTTTTTTTGGTAGGAAATGATTTCTGAATTAGTGTTGAAAAGGAAAATAGACTCTAATTAGTTCAATAATATTTTCTTGAGCACATACTGCGTTCCGGGCATGGTCCCAGGCCCTGGGGATGACGCGGTGCACGCGGCCGGCCAGAACCCCTGCCCTTGTGAAGCTATCCCAGGACGAGAGCTCCCAGTCTGCGAAGGGGACTTTTCAGACCCAGACAAGCCCCTTTTCTTGGTCTTTCTACACTAAGAGGGTCAGGGCAGCCTGCTTCCCAACCCAGGAAAAAAACGACCTGGCCAGGACTATGGAGACACCTTGCTGACCCTGCAGGTACCCATTCCGAATGACCTGTGAGACTCAGGGAGTAAAGGGCTGTCACTCCTAGCAAGATGTTCCAGGTAATGGCAGAGCACCCACCCAATTCTGGTCTCTCTGTCCAGGCCCAGAATGGCTCCGTCCAGATTCCTATCCCAGGATCCCTCAGCCTTCTCTGCATAGGCAACAAGGTGAATGGGGAAGGATGAGCCCTGCTTCTCCCAGGCCCAGCCTCTTCCGTAACACGCTCTCTTGAGTCTATGGCCTATGTTTTCTCCCTCAGACTGGGCTTCCCTGAGAGCAGGGCTGTGTCTCCCCTCAGACTGGGGCTCCCTGAGGATGAGACCATGTCTCCCTCAGACTGGGGTTCTGTGATGGCAGGATTGCATCTCCCCTTCTTCCACTGCAGGCCCATCTGAGCCTGGAACCTTCCTCCCTCCCATACCCCTGCTTAACCCAGCATAGAACCTATTCCATCTGAGGTTTTCATGCACCCAAACTCCAAGCTGTTTGCAAACAAAGACCAGATCTGTGTGAGTGCTGGCAGATGTTAAATATAACCCCACTGGGCCTTTTAGGAATTAGTCTAAAATATACGACTGTATTTCAGGTGACTTAACGGTGTTTCTGAAACCTTGGGGCCCAAGACAGTTATAACATATGTCCATTTTAGACTTTGGAAAATAGGGCGCTATAATTGGAAAAGTTAGCGAAGCACTAAGTACAGGGGGCCTGTCTCTTTACATCTCAAATACCAGGTATTTAGGTGGCTTTCTTGAAACCTGGCATTAGGGACATGTGTGAATGGCCAGGCTCGTTTCTGAGGAGTGAGTGGGGAGCAGCCGGTGAAGGTGCTGGGGCAGGGTAGGCAGTGCCATCTCTGGTTCCTGGTGCTCGTGCCCCTGCTGCCGGGCACATGGACCCAGACTCACCTCCTTCTCCTTCCCCTTCTCTTCTGCCCTGGGCCATCTGAGGTCCCAGCAGCACTGGGTAGAGTAGGGGTTGGTGCTTGTGCCCTGCGGCATGCCATGTCCAAAGGTGGAATACGGGACTCCTGCTGTTTGTCAGGCTGTGGGTATGCCCTTGGGTGCTGATGCCAGACTGAGTTCAAATCTTCCTATCCCCACTTAGGCAAGTTATCTAACCTCTCTGGGCCTCAATTTTCTCGTCTATAAAATGGGATGAAGGTTTTAATACTTACTTCCCAGGGTTGTTAAGATGACCAATGCAATAACACATAAAGCATTTTGCATAGTGCCTGGCACAAGATAAGAACTCAATAATGTTAGCTACTATAATTATATTTTTAAAGGGTTAAAGATATTTCCAAAGCATTTTTTCATTAGATATAGACTCTTTACTCCCTCTGTAATCTGGAGACCCCTCTATACATCTCTCACTTTGACTTTCTGCTCTGATGCAGATGAGTTACTTTTTGTTCACCACTCATTCACTCATTTATTTATTCCCTCAACACTTACTCGTGTGGGCACTGTGGGGTCCATTGTTGACACAGGCAGCCCTGGCCTGACCGATACTGCCCTCAACTCTTGTCTAAGAGACATGGCACTTCAGCAGCTTTAGGAGAAAGGAGAAGTGGTCCATGGAACCTGTCCCCACTTCCAGAACTACAAATCCCAGCATGAAGCCAAGTGATAACTACCTGGCAGGGAGTAAAATGGGGCCTGGTGTTCTGGAGGAAAGGGTAGATGCCCCAGCATATTTCCAGAGCATCAGCAACTTCTCGTGTAGTGTTTTAGTCTCAAGTTGTGACGAAGACACTTTTGGCATTTTGGTGTAGAAGAAAGTGCAGGGGATTCAGAGTTTTCCAGACGGTGCAAAGGGCCCTGGGCCATCCACACATATTTTATTTCCCTAGTGCTGCACAATAAGCTAGCTCTAAAAGTTAGTGGCTAAGACAGCGATGATTTATTTGATCCCAATGCTGCAGTTTAGACAGGGTGTGGTGGGAACAGCTCATTTCTGCCTCAGATTGTAGGATCCACCTCCAAGATGGCTTCACTCACATGAAGGCAGATGGACACAGGGTCAGCAGGGGCTCAGGGCGGGGCTGCAGTTCTCCTCCAGGTGGCCTCTCCTATGGCTAGGTTGGGCTTCTCAAGATTGACAGCTGGGTTTGGAGAAGGAGCACACCAAGAGCCAGAGATCTCAGAGGACTAGACCCACAATCAAGTGCTCTGCTTTCATCACCCTTGTTCATGTCTCATTGGCCAAAGCAAGTCATGCAGTCAAGTTTAGACTTATTGTGAGTGGAGACCACATGAGAGTGTGAATACTGGGAGGGATAATCTATTGGTGACTATCGAAGTAATAGTCTACCAAAACATGGGGTCCCCAGTCTCACCAGTGATCAGACGTATCCATATAGGCCAGATGTGGTCATTGCATTGAGAAACAGTAGTAAGTACATAGGTTCAGCTGCTGGGGAAAGACACCCCCGAAACAAGGTCTTAAACAGGATAGAAGTTGAACTCTCTCATGCATAAACATCCAAGTAGGTCATCCACAATGATGTGGTAGCTTAATGGTGTCAGGTATCCAGCTTCCTTCAAGCTTGTTGCTCTGTCTTCTTCCATGTGCAGCTTTCAGTGTGTGGTACAAAATGACTGCTCCAGTTCCTGCCATCACATTTGCATTCCAGTCGATGAGAAAGGGAAAGATGAAAGGGAGTGCTCCTTCCTTGCTATCCCATTGGCCAGGACCTAGCTACAGGGCACATGTAACAGCAAGGGAAGCAGGAAAATGCAGTCCTTGGTGGAGAGCTTTGTACCCAACTAAAACTTCTATTATCATAGAAGAGGAAAATAGATATAAAAGAACAGTTGGCAGTCTCAGCCACAGGAAACAAATGACCAGCCCCACAACATTCTGTCAACCAGTCTTATGAGGCAGGAGGGACCATATTGAGCAGAGATTTTACAAACAACTCAGAACTGTGGCTCGTGATATAAGGAGAATGGTGACCCATGGACAACAGGCAGCCTGGGCTTTGCACAGTCAGAAGCCATCCCACTTCCTAGGGAACCAGCAGAGAGGAACACCATTTCCTGCTGATTCTATTGACTTCACTGCCCACAGGCAGCTCCTGAGCACCTCCAAGGCATAGCAGGGGTTGTACACTGAGAGACCACCTAAAGAGGTGGCCATGAACCATCCACTGCAGCCCACGCCACTGGATGTGTGCTGGGTGCCAGAGGTTGGGATGGAGTGCTAGGCTGCAGAGTCCAAGGTCGCAGCAGGGATCCCATGGATAAACCTGAATCCCTGGCTTCAGAGAGCATCTCTCATGCCACGCTTCCCCACCCCCCATCCCCCGCCCCTGCAAGCTATTCTATAGCTGGGAACAGCTGGCGAGATCAGGCAGCTCAGGGCAACAAAATCTGACTGCTAATTAAAGGCTGACCTGATAGTTGCCTGCTGCTTGTCCACAGGGGCTTCTCTGGCCTCAACATTTCTAGTGCCCTCAACACGTGTCTCTCTCTGGGCCTGGAGCCTTCACTGTCTGTGGCAGCTCTATGGTTTACTTTGCAGCATGCTACCTCCAAGGCCTTGACCTCAGGTGGAAGGCTCTGGCTTCAGAGCCATAGCAGTGGTCCCTTTGTCACCCACAGGGCCTAGAGACAGAGGGTGGGAGAGGACCCTCAGCTTCTTAAAAACAGGGCACATTTCACAAAGAGAGATGCAAATACCAAAATTCTCTCCCTGGGGGCTCAGAAGGAAAAGTGTGTACATATTCAGCCTGGAATTGCATGAGAGAAAAGCCTTAGAACAACAAAGAGCAGACATGGGATGCAGCTCAAGGACGAGTCCCACGGGATGAGCAGGCCCCTGAGAACTCCTAGAGGTTGATATATTCAGAAGAAGAAACCAGAGAGGAGGGGACGAATGCAGGGATCCTCCTGGCTGAGCAGATCCCTGTTAAAGATGGCCTAGTCCAAGAAACATGCCAAGTTGGGAGGGAGAATGTGGTTTCTCATAAACACTGATCAGGAAGCCAGTTAAAGAGCCCCCCTCCAGCCCCCGCCCCCCATGCCACCAGCCGCCGCCCAGGCCTTCAGGACAATGGAGAAGTCATTCAGTGAGAAATCATCCTCGCTCCACTGCCACCCCTGTCCGCACATGGTTGTTCTGTGTGGCCTTCATATCTGTAAGGTACAAAGCATGATTTAGATGAGCAGATGTAGACAGCACACACAAAAAGAAAGAAACATGTGGAAACATGTTCTGCTTTACAAATAATCAAAGAAGCAAGTTAGCATTTACACCAATTATACTGCCATTTGACAGTTTTTTTCTTTCTTTTTTAAATATATTTTATTTATTATGCTATTACATAATAGTTGCTCCATTTCTTCCCCATCATTCCCCTCCACCCTTCACACCCCCTCCCACCCACATTCCTCCCTTTA
>PVKU01000158.1:0-220758 GCA_004027475.1 Anoura caudifer
CTCCTCCTCCTCCTTTTCCTCCTCCTCCTCCTCCTTCTTCTCCTCCTCCTTCTTCTCCTTCTTCCTTCTTCCTTCTCCTCCTTTTCCTTCTCCTCCTCATTCTCCTCTTTCTCCTACCTCTCCTCTTTCTTCTTCACCTAAGATACAAAGAGTTCCTGTGAAACAGCCTAGGACATTGTGGCAGGTGCCGGAGGTGAAGCAGCAGTTTATTTGAGGGGTTTACAATGGCTGATTAGAGATGGGGTGAGAGGGACAACAGAGACTAAACAGAGTATAATATCAAGGCCAGGTGACTATGTGTATTGCTGTTCACACAGAAACAGGTAGAGAAAGCTACCTTTTTTGGCAAGACAACAGACACTTTTTAATTTGAGTGATGGCAGGGTTTAAGGGGGACCTATGCTGCATACAACTGAGATGGACACTTGGAGCTTCCAGAAAATCTCTGGAGCAGAGGTAGGTTTAATAATGAAACCTAACAGGTGTTGGGACTTACCTTGTTCCACACACTGTGCTTTGCATTGTATGTGCTTTTTTTCCTTTCATGATATAATGGTCTTCTTAAAGGGAGTACTAATTAATACAGGAGAGAAAGCCCCGTGAAAGCTACACTTACAAGAAATCTTATTGTAGTCTGGTTCTATAAATGAGCCACTTAACTCATTCAAAAGATTTTTACTTGAATCAAAAGGTATTTACTTACAAAAGATATTACTTGCTCTTGTGTTTAAGATGTTCAGTTTAGCAATTTTTGTAATAATTGAGACCACAACATGGTTGAGAGGAATGAGATATAGTAAGTTGTCATTACAAACTTTAGAAACAAGTAAAAGAGCTCAACTTCACTTGTTCATTTGCTTCTGGGTTTCAGAAACTCAAGCTACCTTAAGGTAGTGAAAGTATACTGAGATTTAGTAGATACTTTTTATTTGTGGCCAATCAAAATTTTCAAACATCTTCCTTGCATGTTGGTAACTTACGAGTTTCAACTTCTCCAGAAAGTTAGAAATCCCAGTGTCTTTGTAATGAGGAGTGGCCCTGTGTTCTGGAGGGAGTCCCTGGGAAAGCTCCCTTTCTCAAATAAAATCTCAGAAAGAAGGGTTTTGCACTTTGCCCTGTGCCTGTTCTGCAACCTGCCAGAAATTCAGATGCATCGCCTTGTTGAGTCTCACCAAACCTTAAAGGTGCCGCAGCCTCTTATCTGAGCGCTGTGGCAGGGAAGCTGGGGAGAAGCTGCATCCTGGTGTTACTCATGCTTTAGCCCTGTGCTTCCTGTGATCTGAGGAAAAAAAACTGAAGTCACTATTGATTGACTTTTTTTATTCCTTATAGCCTAGTAGGTAATTCCTGGCTAAGGTGTGGGGTGTTTCAGAGAATCTAGGGCAATAATGTCATTCTCAAGAACAGCAACCAGAACACAAAGGAAAGCAGGACTCTCCTCATTTCCGCTTTTCTTCCCACTTTGCCTCTATTCTTTACTTGCAGCCAAGTAGCTTTTGTGGTAAAAACCATGGCAACTTCTAGCTCCCAGTTCTACATGTTAGAGCTCTTGCCGCCAGGTCCTCAAATCATGAAGCATGGTTCCCTTGTCTTGGCTCAGGTGAGGTTTGGTTTCTGTGTCTGTCGGTTTGGGCCAGTTCCTAGAAATACCAGATGGATGGAGAAAGTGCTGGGGAAGCTCACAGAAAGCACTGGAAACATAAAACAATAGCTCTCTATTACAGTCCTGTATTACAGGAGCAAACTATGTTGTGTGTCTAATTGCCTGCTTTGAACTAAGTTGTTTTTTTTTTTTTTTTGTAGAAAAAGTAGTTGTTTCATCTTTTCTTTAACAAAAATTGTGGCTTATTTTTAGTATCCAGGCTTAACCAGGTTGAGCAAAATACTGGAATCTTTTCTATCCAAGTGGTTCTAAATAAAGCAGTTCAATTTGTCGGTTAACAAATTCCGCACTGCTGCCCATAAGAATCTGTAATAAACCTGACCAGCATTTGAGGATGCACCGTCCCCTTTGTAACTGGTAACAGAAGCTTCTGTCTTTCCACATCCCTGTAGTGATCTCACTGTTTACTGTTTGAGCTACACAGGGCAGCTGCTTGTTTGCTTGTGTATACAATGGTTCATTGGAATGTTCTCTTCAAATTGGAATTATTTGTGTTTCCAAAATTATATTCACTCACAATCTATGTAAAGCCTTGCAGAAGTGTGCATATTTTCCCCGTGGATATTGTATAAATAATATTTAAAATAAGAAGAAAGATGTTTCTCCTCCTTACATGTTTGTCACATTATTATTACTCTACATCTATTGATATTAAATAGTGTGTTACTTAGCAATAATAATCTTCAACGTGTGACACATTCTTGATGAAATCCAGCCTGTGGCAAACTGTATTTCCTAAAAAGGTTCACACCAGTGTGTAGCCCATCCCACATGCTCTTCTTACAATGTGATGTGCCACTCTCTGTCCTAAGCTGGGGTGATGGTCCCCCTCTTTGCACCTGGGTGGTCTTTTGAAATGCCTGGACCAAGAGAATGAGGCAGAAGTAATGCTGCATGATTTCTGAGATTAGATTATGAAATATGACATGGCTTCTTCCTTGGTCCTTCTTTTAGGATGTTTGCCTTTGGGACCTGGCTACCCTGTTGTGAGCAAGTCCAGGGCAACATGGCAAGGTCATGTGCAGCTGTTCCAGGCTGCAGCAGCAACTACAGCGGACAGCCACCATCAGCTGTCAGACTTGTGAGGAAACAGATCTTCATGTGGTTTCAGAGCCCAGCCTTTGAAGGCCTCTGCCTGAGACCCTTGTTATTTTATGTCATTAGCTTTTTGGGTGACATTTTTACATATCAGAACTGGACCAGGGTCCATTCTGTTTATGGAAGACATTTAATGGTAAAAGCATTAAAAATAAAATGTATCTTTTTCTAATAACATTACACCCTGTATACCATGAGAGGCCTTTATTTAGATCATAGCTAGCTCTTCCAAGGGGAGATATGGTACCCATCTTGGAGCAGCATCTTCTTATTAACTATTACATTATAAAAATTATCTTAGGATGATCATTTTTCATTGATTTGGAATGTTAGAACTAAAATAATTTAGAAAAAAACATTCAGGAGCAAGAAGGCTGATGGATATGTTTTTGAGATGACATATGGGAATAGGCTACTTGGTGGAGGTAGGGTAATAGTCATCTCTAAAGTTGTGTAAAAGTAAACAAAACTTATCTAGCCTAGTTTTATCTGGAGAGTAGGCATAGAGATGGGGAGAGTTTGGGGGGTCTTTTGTTGCTTTATTTTCATACCTTTGTAAAGTCCTCAATTTACTTATTACTTATGAAGAGGAAATAATTCATTAAAGGCAAAATGGCTAGATATCAATTTTGACTAATGCTCATAAAAAGGCAGTTAAAATCTCATGTCTAGAAATTTAACATCTTATGTATAAAATAGAGCCACACAATATGGCTTCTGTGGACTGGACTATATTCCACAGTATAATTCTTTGCTAATTCTTTGAAAGTTAGTTGCATGGCTAAATTAAGATTTTTGAAAACTTATACAA
Source organism: Anoura caudifer (assembly GCA_004027475.1). Classification (NCBI taxonomy): domain Eukaryota; kingdom Metazoa; phylum Chordata; class Mammalia; order Chiroptera; family Phyllostomidae; genus Anoura; species Anoura caudifer. Next base: position 3,573 of record PVKU01000158.1, read on the forward strand.
TTTTGAACTTTATTTGTAATGCTTTTAGTTTGCTTTCCGAACAGTTTATTAATTATCAGTGTGTGCTACGTATAACAGCTTTCTATCCCTGAGATTGAAGATTTTTGCTTTTGCATTCTCACCCAGTAATAATATTTTTGAATTTGGACTGTTTTCATTTTAAACTTTATATCTTCAAATATTTGTTGCTACATGGTTAATCTTTTACCCTCCAAACTAGAAATTTAACAATATCTATATATTCAGCTAGAAACCACAGGTGCCGCAAACTGTAAGCTCAACCTTCTAGAATGAACTCCTACAGTAAGAGCATGGCTTAGAGTCACTGCACAATTTACTTAACCCTCACTCATTCATGAACTTTGGACATATATTTCCTTGATAATGCTACAATATTCAGGTTTCCTTGTTGCCCTTTAGTCGCTGGATGCTCAAATAGTGATGCAGAGAATTGTACAGATAAGCTGTATAAAACCTCTTATTTTAAAAAAAACAAACCTTAAAACACAAATAGTATGCAAATGAAAAATAAAAAAACTCTTTTAGAAAAAAATAATTCTGAAAATAAGAACAAACCGCTCTCCGTGAGCTTGCTTTCATTCCAGTGGCTCAACATGGACTTATTCTTTCTTTCTATCCCCTCCCATGCCAGGACTGACATTTTCCCTGGTACTCAGCACTTCCCACAGGGAGCCCATATATTCCCCTCCACCAAAATCAAAACTGCTCCTCTGCCTGTATCTACTGTCTCAATTTTGAGACAAGCAAATATCCAATTTTGCAAGGCAGGGAGGTAGGGAAATCCCAGGCTCCTCCTCTTCCTTAACATCAATCCAGTTCCTTTCCAAATCCTGCTGATCTAATTCTGTAATCATTTCTCAGATCTGCCTCCTTCCCATCTCTATGTGACAAGGCCCTACCTATGATCTACATACTTATAGCATCTGTTTGATAGTCTGTCTCCCTGCTCCACTCAGGCTCTCTTAGATGTGTCTCCACTAGCACATCAGAAGGATTTACATAAAATGCACATTGAATCCTGTTAGTGCTCTGCTTAAAACCATTGCAAAGCTTTCTATCGCCTACAAGATAAAGTTGAACCTCAATAATTCTATGCCTATCTTTTCAGTCTCTCTTTTTTTTTTTTTAACTCAACATGAACACTAAACTTCCTGTGGTTCCCCTCAAACACTCTGAATTTTCTGTCTTTGTGCCTTGGCTCACGACGCTGCTTTTATTGATGAAGCCCTGTCCTCTCTTTACATTTCAGCTCAGGTAGCAACTGTTCCCGGAGGCCTTCCGGTTGTCTTTAGCCGAAGCGTTTCTAATTCGGACATTCATAAATCACAGTGACTACTGCTTTCATAGCACTTACTTCACTATACTAACATTTTTTGTTTAGATGTTGCTCTCCCCTATTAAGAGTGATTTTAATTTTTGGAGTCATGGAAAATTCTATCTTTGTACTTCCAACTCATGATACAGATACTGCACATTCAATAACTGTTTGTTGGCCAGAGTAAACTGAATTAATGGAAACATGCACTCTAGTTTGAGTAATTGCAAGGTCCTTAATCAAACTCATTTCCCTGAGCCTGGTTACTAGAATCTGAGCATTAAATAAATACTGTTTTACCTAACTTAATGGACACATTTGATTCTTAGTTCTTAAAAGTAATTGCGTGAATATTATTTGTAACAAGTTCTTATTTACTGGTCGGGCTGGGAGAGTTTTAGAAAGTGAAATAACTGCACACTCCCCACAACCTCTACACATCTATACTGTCCTAATGTTATAAGACATTACCACATACTTAGCGGATTAAAAACCACAGAAATTTATTATGCGGTTCCGGAGGTCTGAAGTCTAAAACGGATCGCCAGTGCTATGTTCCGCTTGGACGCTCCAGGGGAGAATAGTTTCCTTGCCTTTTCTAGCTTCCAGGGGCCACCTCACTCCTCGGCTGGTGGCCAAGCAGTTACATCATCACGTCTCTGACTCTCGCTCTCTTACCTCCCTCTATTCCTTAATAAGGACCGTCGCGATTGTATTGGGTGTGTGTGTGATTGGACCATACTTCATGTTGGTAGTTTTATCAAGAGAGTAGTTAGACAAATTGTCATAGCTCCTTTAGCAACCAGTTTGACTGTGCCTTGTAAAGTTGCAAATGCACATGCCCTGTGACCCAGCACTTCATTCCTAGAGTGTGTTCTCTAGAGATGCTGCCGTTTCTTTGTGTCAGGAGTCACATATGAGACCATTCAGGTTAGCATTGCTCAGAAGAGCAAAAACCAGAAACAATTCAATGTCCATTAATAAAAGAGGCGAAAAAGAAATTGTTGTATATTTATATATAGGACACTATGAATCAATGAGAATGACTTAACTATTAACTACACACATTAATATGTATGAACCTCAAAATCACACAATGTTAAGCCCCCCCTCAAAAAAAAATAAGGCAACTGAATACATTGAAATGACTCTATTTACCTAAATGACAAAATGGACAAAACTGAACAATAGGAAGTATGGGTGCATCTGTGTATATGTGTGCTAAATTTTAATTTATTTTTAAAAGCAAAGAAAAGATCAAAATTTGCAATAGTAGCTGCCTATGATAGAGAGAGGTATCCTATCACATTAGGGATAGGAGACTTGAAATCTGTTCTCATGATATTCTAGTTTTAAACTATAGTGGCAGAGTTAACATGAATATTTATTTTTTCTAATATTATTATTTAAAATAAACATGAGTTATATGTATGTATATATGTGTGTGTATATATACTTGTGCATGATATATTTTACAATAAAGGGCAATTTTTTAAAGATTTGATTTATTTATCTTTAGAGGGGAAGGGAAGGAGAGAGGGAGAGAGGGAGGGAAACATCAATGTGTGGTTTCCTCTCGTGTGTCGTCTACCGGGAACTGGCCTGCAACCCAGGCAATTGCCCTGTCTGGGAATTGAACCGTGATCCCTTGGTTCACAGGCCTGTGCTCAGTCCACTGAGCTACACCAGCCAGGGCAAGGGTAATTTTTTAATAAATATAAAGGACCCTGGAAAAAAGCTTTAGAAACCCAGGTTCAAGTCTCAACTATGCATTTAACAGACTGTTTACTTGGGCAAATGTTTGAGTCTGAGTTTCCTCATCTATAAAGATAGGATATGAAATGGACACTGTTGAAGGAGTCCTCCAATTCGAGTTCTTGGTTATTGTGAGATACTCAGTCTTTTTAACTAGGCTGTTATGATTTTAAAGTGCAGAAAAATGATTTCTCCTGGGAAAGGCACATTATATTCTGATTATTATAGAAGAACAAAATAAATTTGAAGGTCACCAAGTGGTTCATCACATTCGGACCTGTCTCTTTTACTCATATCTCATTCAGTATTTTCACGTTGGGCTGTAAGTCATTCACATTGATTTCCTACATTCGGATTCTGATTTTTCTGTGGCCAAAGAAGAGTTTTAAATATATATACTTATTCTGACCATGGATTTACATGGATGCTAAATAGCTAAATAGTATATTGGGAAGTTTACACTAGAGGTATTATAGGAGAGCCTATTTATGATTAGTAAAAGGAATTAAAAATTTATAAAGCTCAAAAGGAGTGTGTAGCTATTACATTGAAGGGTTTTTGGCTTTACTAATTCTTGGTACCATCTACAACCACAGTCTTTGTTTCGTGATATCTGAAAACAAACTCTGTATTATGAGGTGGTTTAACATGCTACTCGGTGTTTGCGAAGTCATATTGGAGTTTAGCTGCAAAATTATTTAAGGATGGGATGTTATTACTTACACTAGGAAAACATTTTTCCTATAATTTCAAAAAACCAAGAAATTATCTTGCATACCATGCTAGCCCTCTAAATACAGAGCTTAAAAACATTAACTATATTTAGGAAATAAGTACACATGACAAAGCATATCCTCCCTATATTTCTCAATTCTTTAAAAATTATATGGAATTTACATAGAAGAGTAATGACAAGTTAGGAACATAATTTGTTCCTAGGCAATAAACAAGTAATTTAATAATTAAAAAAACCTGGCCTGCCTTGTATAGGTTCTCTCAGCAAGTCACTAAACCAGAATCTTTACTGTGGAATCCTTTCAATGATCAAAATCACATTTTACATTTAAAAAAATGAAATGAAATAATGTTGCAGGCAGACTATATAGCAGTTGGGTTGTGTGCATTCTGTTCTAATTTTCCCATAAAGCAGAGTATTAAGTGTCATGCTAACATCATAAAGTTGACAAAAAAGTCAACTTTAATGGTTTTTCCCTCTCTAAAATAATGTCTAGTTTCAATCTGCCGTTAAAAATAACCTGGAGTGTCCAAGTAATATACACCTTATGTTTCTCACCATTTTATGTTTTCCCATTGAACTTATTTTCACTGGAATCTAAGATTTAAAAAAAAAATTGGGTTTATAATGATGTTTTGTTTTCAGGGGGTCTCAAATGTACTTTGTGTTAAAAATTCAGAGCCATGAGGGTTTAAACAACCATCTAATATAACATTTTAGATTTGCATATGCAGAAAAAGAGTTCTCTTTATTCCAAAAGGTCTGACTCAGTGGAACATGGAAACATTTCTCCATGTGTGGGCTCAAAGGCAGTAGGAGTCTGTGTTTGTATATTCTGGGCAGGTTGTTGAGAGGAGTAGGGAACAACTTGTGTGGTTGATTATATGTGTATAACAGGATGCTTACTGTAAGGGGGAGGCGCAAAAAGCATGGAGTTATATTTTGGAGGGTGGGCCCCTTGTTGCACAGGCTTTCCCCACTAGGTGAGTGTTCTAGGATCCCATCTGTATCAGTGCACCAGCTGGTGGTGTTGTGAGAGCCTGTGTTTGGCTTCAGTGAATTTTTTTGAAGACTTTACAATATGTTTGCCCATCTCATGGTGGGTGATTTATGAGCACCCTTGCCCACACTGCGCTGGGTGTTCAGCAGTTTTTTACCGGAAATGGCATGAGCCCCAGGCCCCACCCTCCCTATTCATCCAGTCTTGCCCTGAGTGACTTTTTGTTGTTTCCCTGGATGAAAAAGTCCTTAAAGGGAAACATTTTGCCAATGTGGAAGAGGTAAAACAAAAAATGGCAGAAGCACTAAAAGGCTTCAAAATAGATAAGTTTAAAAACTGTTTGGAATACTGGGGAAAAAAATCTTGATAGGTGTATTGCATCAAATGGAGAGCACTTTGAAGGTGACTGAAGGTGTACTGTAAGAATAATTACACTATTTTTTGTATTAAGTAAATTCCTTTTTGCCCGCCCCCCCCCCCCCCACACACACCTTATTTTTGGTTAGACCTCTCTGCATTTGAGGGATAACGTTCCCACAAGCCCACATTCCCTTTTCTGCTTACTGCCAAAGCTGAGCGCTGAGACAGCTCTGGTTTCTGCTCCCCAGCATAGCCTGTTCTTTGCGTTTACTTTTGATTCCAAGAGGGAATGGATGCCTTTTGATTCAGCTCATCTCTGTTTGGTACTGATTCTTATAATTGTCCTGTTTGTGGTCACATCCTTTGGATTTTCATCCCACATTGCTGCAGGGTTCAGCCTTCATCTCCCCATCACACACACGTGACACAGCTCAGCTGATGGCCACAAGCTTTGTTTCAGGACCAGCTATACACAGGAATCTGCTTTTGTTCCGTGGGCAAATTTTTTGTCTCGCTGTTTGTTGTTGATGTGGTTTCTAGGTGACCCTAATGAAGTGTCCAGGAAGTTGTGTGTGATGTTGATGACAATTTCAAGTCTAACAGCTGCTTATTAGGATAAATGTCTAACTTTATCTGGTGCCTGATGATTTTGTTGTGGTTTAGTATTCCATTAACTGGATTATGTTAGATACTATTCATAACAGATACACAATTTGGTCTCTGCCTTCTGGGAGTGGATGCCATCTAATTCACAGAGCTTGAAAGGGCACAAGACCACCCTCAGAATGTCTGGGAAGCCAGCAAAGTTTTCCTTCGCATTCTCAGCCTTTTTAATCATTTCCTTTTTTTCTCCTTGGTGGACCATACCCTAATCTCACACCCTTCATTCATACTAAAAAAGAACAATGTATGCAAAACAACAAAGAATTATTCCCACTGAAGTATTTGAATTTTAAGACTGGGCTAATCTCAATCAAATAAGAGTAAGTTGTAATATTTAAATTTCAAATGTTAATAACAGGAGAATAATTTTATAAAATGGGAGCTTCTTTTCATGACCTGCTAGTGGTCTGTGTGGCTATGGATCTTGATATGATTTTCTAATAGAGTCACATTATGTCAATCTGTGTGTGTCCTTCTACATAACTCCTGTTAGAGCTATTCAGTTCACCAAGAGTTAGGGGAGATTATCAACTGATCCATCTGTGAATTAGTAATTGTGCTCAGGTAAATAATTATATTAATATAAAATACTTGGGGTCAAGGTGTTCCTTCCCCAGATTTATTGAGGTATAATTTATATATAACATTGGGTAAGTTTAAGGAGTACAGCGTGATGACTTCGTACACATACATACTGCAAAATGATTAAGGTATGCTATTGATTACTGGCATCTTTTGAGTATATATGGCTTAGATAATGCAGGAAAGGAGATGGTACCATATTGTGTTTGTTACCTATTTCCACATGACAAACTACTTCAAAACTTAGTGACTTAAAACAACAAACATTTTTTAAATCACAGTTTCTGTAAGTTAGGAATCTAAGAGCAGCTTAGCTGAGGTGCTGATGCAGCGTTTCTCAGGAGCTGTAGCCAAGCGGTCTGCTGGGCAGCAGGTACCTGAAGGTTGGACTTGAGCTGGAGGATCCACTCACTACTAAGATCACATGGTTTTTGCCACAGGGACCTCTTTATAAAGATCCTTGAGTACCTTTCAAACATGACAGCTGCCTTGCCCCCGAGCGAGTGATCCAACAGAAAAGAACAAGGAGGACCCTCAATGACTTTTATGGCCTAGTCATATTCCATCAGTACTAGCACACACTCCAAGAGAGGGAATTAAGCTGTACCTCTCGAAGAGAAGAGTATAAAATAGTTTGTGGACATATTTTAAAACCACCACACAAATTAAAAGGACAGGGAGAGCATGCTGAGGAAATGCACAACTGAGCCACTAAAGATATAACTTTATTTTGAAAGTTTTCTTTTTCTGTTTCTCCTATTACTTGGAAAATATCTTCTTTTGGCTTCTGGAGCTATTGATGTATCAGATTGCTATAAATATATTCTTAAAGAAGTCTAAACTGATTATTATGGCAAGTGGACCCACAGGAACTGTGTTTCCTCTTTTCTCAGTCTGGAGCACTGTACGTTCGCCGTGACCCCCCTGCTGCCACGGAGTTTCCGCAGTGGCTTCAAAGCTGGGAACAACAGATTTTAAGTGCTGGTAGTTCCATCAGAATTTCTAAGTGGAAAATTAGTAGTGATCTTATGATCATCTTAGCCCATGTTTCATAAGATGAAAAATTTGGAGTAAAGACATCTGATGGAGGAGGAAGTTGCTTTGAAAAGGTTGTGGGAAGGAGCTCTTTTCCTCAAATGTAAGATCAGTGAGGTGGTTCTTCCAGGGGATCCCTTGTGGTGAAGGGAAGCTGACATCTTGCTCCTCGCTGGTTGCTGGCTGAGCTGCAGAAAGGAGTAGGCCGCCAGAGTTGAGATTAGCAAGTTCTTAGGTAATGTTGATCCATTTAACCTTGGCTTCAGTAGGCACTAGGCACATGTCTGATTTTTACCTTGAAAAGTCGAAAACAGGAGACACTGCTTGGTGCAATGGTTGAAAATCAAGTGAGAAGACTGAAGCTGGGTGTGTTTCCTTGAGCCAGTGAAGGTGTGGGGAAGGATGCAAAAATAGAGCCCTTGAAAGACAACATCTAGTGGGGCAAGTCCAAGTCCATGTGGATGGTGTATGAGTGATGTTAGGAACAGAAAGTGAGGATAAGTACTGGAAGACTCATGCAAAGTGGTACTGAGGGGCAAGTTGGCTACGAGCAACAGGGCAGAGGATGAGCATCCTGTCAATGAACTGCCAATGAGTGACTGCATGCACACTGAAATGCACAAGATGCTGCCTCCCTGAACACGTGGACAGATCTGAGCAGGCATGATAATAAATGATGGCAAGTCAATAGACAACATCATGAATGCTTTCTTAGACACCGGAAGCTCTAATTGTTGACTACGGCTATTTCTGATTTGTCAAGGAGTCCGTTAGAGTCTTGTAATCCCTTCAATCATATCACCATTACCTTCTGGTATATGACAGTGCACCTGGAACCACTGTTGTAGATAACAGAGAGACTGAAGACTTCTCACCCAGAGAAGGTGTTGTTTAATTTGAGGTTGTGACTATTTTTTTCAGTTTTAAACATACTCTAATATCATTATTAAATGTGCTTAAATGATACGGTTTTCATTACCATTCATGGTTGTTTACTATACCATACCAGTTATTTAAAGCAGACATAGGTAAAACAAAAGGATCTGGATAGACACTTCTCCAGAGAGGATGCACGGATGGCCAAGGGACATGTAAAGGGATGTGCAGTGTCACCGGTCAGGGCAGCTTAGGGCCACAGCGAAATATCACCTCACACGTGTTAGGGGAGGTTAAAGAGGATAAAGTAGGATAAATGATTATAGGAGACCTGACTTGGGGTGGTGAATACACAATACAATATGTAGATGATGTATTATAGAATTATACACCTGAAACCTATATAATTTTACTAACCAATATCACCCCAAAAATTCAATAAAAATTATTTGTTTGGTGGAGGAATAGAGTTTCTTCGGAATAAAGAATACAGAGGCTAAAAGGAAACACACCTGCTTCACTGCTCATGTGTAATGAATGGGTTGCTGAGCTAGAGGTCCCTGCAAAACCCCAAAGCCCCTACAGCTATCGCTTGGGGGATCAGGGAAGCCCAGCAGGGCCATTGGGAGTTACTTTGCATATCTAAAGAACTTGGCCAGTGTTTTAGTAATGTTAAGAAGCTGTGCGGAGATGGGTGTGACTCTAACCCATGATGTAACGTAGCCAGAGGGCTTGCTGCGCCTGTGAGAGAGCAGAAAGGCAGTAAGCTGTGTGTCATGGGGCTATGCTTGCCTAGATCAACAATGGCAGTTGAGAAAGGCAGAAGAAAACCAGAGTTCTGGCAGGTGTAACTCTATCTAGGAGGATTAAGAAAGGGGGTTATGCTGGAAGATCCACACCAGGATTTAAACCCGGAGTGGGGGGTTGTGCGGATGCAGCCAGGTGCTCTTTCTCTCTTAGCCCTTGGGAGAGCTCTGGACCAGGTGGGAAAGAGTAGGAAAGCCGTGAGAGGCTCTCTTTCTCGTGCTTCTTGACCATGCAGCTGGGAAGGAGAAGCCTCTTGACCATATAGCAGCATTGCGGGGTCTTGGCCACACAGTTCGAAAGGATGCAGAAGAACCCCCACCTTCCGGCCTACCATGAGGATGCAGTTTTGGATTAAGAGTAAAAGCCTAGCTAGCTGAGCGACTGGAAGCAGCCAGAGTACAGATGGGAATCCGCCCGGTCAAGCTACAGACTCCTATTTCTTTTCCTGAGAGACGGGACCTCTGACTGGCCTGGTTTGGCAAAGTGTGTTTGTGGGTGTTTTTTTGTGTCTAAAGGGACTGAGATTTAACGACAGAATGCCGCCATTACTCTAAACCTGTATAACTTTTGAATAAACAGTTCCGTTCCTTTTCATAAGACTCTGGCATTGGGAGCCACAGTTCTTACCAGTGGTTGGCAATAGAACCCAAAGCAGAAGGTTCTGTTGCACATGGACCTGCTGGCTTACCACTTTATGGTCACCAGGTTTATATCCTTTGAAATTACGGACATAGGATCAAATTCTCATTTTGGAAAATACTCTAAGGCAACATTAAATGGCATGTGATTTGAACGGTTTACAATTTTTATACAGGTTTGGATTATAAAAGTAAAAATATTTCCCATAAAATGCTGTAAATTTGCTAAAATTTGACACAAATCCCTTTTGGTGTAATAATGATATGAAAACTTTGATACATGTTTTCTGGATTTTATTTTAAACAACTTTTAGGGAGAAATCTCACAGACATGAAAGTATGTCATCAGTTCAACACAAGAGGTTATTTTTAAACAAGCAGCTAACATGATACATTACCAGAGAAAGTTGTTATTAAAGTTACAGACTCCCAGAGATGGAGGATTCCTGGACAATTTACATCTACTATGTTAGGGCATTCTTTCTCAGATTAGTCATAATTCATCTAGCAAGTACAGTTATAAATTTGTAATAATTTTCTATTGCTGTGTAAGAGATTATGACAAATTTAGTGGCTTAAAAAAACACCTATTATCTCATAGTTGTGTGGGTTGGAAGTCTGGGAAAAGTGTAACTGGGTTCTCTGCTTAGGGTCTCACTGGTCCAGTGCTGCAGTTCTTAACTGGGGCAAGGGTTGTCTTCCAAGTTCATTGGTTGCAGGCAGAATTCATTTCCTTGCAGGTGTAGGGCTGAGCTCCATTTTCTGCTAGCTGTCAGCCAGGAGCTCAGCAGCTAGAGCCTGCCCTGAGGACCGACTCCCAAATAACCTCCTTTTGACCATATCATGTTAGCATAATGGCTGGGTTGGTATCTCATCATATGCACAGGCTCTGCTCACCCTCAAGGGGAGGAGATTTTAAAGGCATGGGTTGTTTTAGGGGAGGGGGTTACCTTAGAATTTTGCCTACCGCACATCAGTGACTGCAACTTTGTATTCTACAGGACTATTTATATGGATATCTGCGTTGGAGACAGTGGTCAGGAGCTCTGGCTTATCTGGTTATTACTGCTGATTGCTACTTGATTTTATTCATATATTCCTGGCCTTAAAGTATTTGGGGGAAGTAGACAACACTCTGTCTTCCTCACTGTGGGCTTATTGGTGCCAGTATTCCAGGCTTAATCTTCTTTTCCTCATTCTCATACCAGAGACTTGTCCAAAATCCATAGCAAATGGAAAGTTTCTAGTTCCTTAGTATTTAAAATAGACTGCCCGTATTTTTCACTTGTAGAGAGATCTTTAGTTCAGAAATTTGTATAAAAAAACACTAAACCAGTCCCCTTCCCTTTTTCTTGTAATGAAACCATATTTGTCCCTCAAACTTCTAGGGTTCTCAGAAGAGTACAGTCTGATTTATCCTGAAATAAGCGTGCTCAGCAGCAACGCACACATTCCTTCATGTTAATGTCCACATATTTTACTGGAAGGTAAAATTTTGTTGACTTGTAGGATTTGCTTCAGTTTTTCACACGTTTTCTAAGAATGTGCATATTGATGTCGGTGGGGAGTATGGTACATAACGGGTTTCTACGTATGTTCTTTCTTGGTCTCTATTTATTGGGAAGAAGAGACCAACTTGCCAAGCTTCTTTGATGCATTTGTCTAAATGCATCTGAATATTTTCCGTCAAGCAGAAGGTAGACGATCAAGCTTGGATTTTTCTCTTTATAGTACTTCTGGCAAGAGGCTATTGGAATAAAATTTATGTATTCCTTCTCCAACTTGGTAACCGCAACATCTGCTTGTCTTTATTGACTATTTGCCAGTGGTCTACTGTCTTCCGTAGAAGACACCCACGATTTTTCTTGAGACCAAATGATGATGAGAAACAAGCAGTTCTCAAATGATTTTAGTCATGGAACTAGTCATAGCCAAAGCATGTCCTGGTTACATCGCCTTAAATTCATTGAAAAGGGGCTTATTTGGTGGACTGAATTATTAATAGTAGCTTTTTCTTTAAGCAGAGAAAAGGTCAAGAGATTTAGACTGGAACTCAGCAAACACACTCCCTGCTTGTTCAATATAGTGCAAGATGTGTAGATTTACCTTTTGACCATAAGAATGTAGTTGATTTTAATTCAGAGAATAAAAGTTTAACTAAAATTAAATATATTTGTGCATATATGTTTAAAGTAAACATTTCAAAAATCAATACACAGTTTTTTCCAAATTTTTTTAAAAAATGTTTTTTTTCTAATATATAACAACAATGGCTTATAACTTTGATACAAAATTATCACTACTTCTAAAGTGGTGATTTGCACCTTTGGGTAGAAAAAGGTGAAGTTCAGGAGAGGCCCTTGCATATATGGTTGGTGGTATCAGTATCTTCCAACAACAGCTTGGAGTCTGCCATGCTACGCCTTGATCAAAGGACTCTCTTGGTGTTGGTACTTCTCACTGTATTGCTACTCAGTTTTGCTCTGTCCTGGCCTCATACACCCTGACCATCTGTGACAGATCATTCAACTTATCCTCCTTCTCCCCCTCTTCTTCCTCCTCCTTCACTTCCTCCTTCTTCTTCTGTATAACTGAAATTGAGTTGCCCTGTAGCAAAAATAAGCCAGGCTACTTTGGAAGCAGGAGGATTTGGACTGAGAATTCAGGCTTATGCTGTGAAAATTCCTTTCACGAGTTGATCACAGCACTTTCCTTTAGACGTGTAAGGTGAGGCGCTCAGATCTGCATTCACCTCCGCCTCCAGCCTTAGCCTCTTCTCCGACATACCTGCTGCCCCTTCGTTGCTTCTGATTTCTGCTGTGGCCATTCTTCCTCTGTCCTGGACTCAAAACGAGTATCTTGTGCTACCCCTTGTGTCTACTGACACCTCCCAGTTTCCTACTCATATTTCTCTTCTACGGTTCTTTCACAAGACCCTGGTTTGTCTCGGGCCCAGTTCAGTCTGCCTTCTCAACCTCTCTCCCAGTGGGAGCTTTATCTTACTACACTATGCTAGAACTGAGGAAACCACAGGGAACAAGATAGATGTATCCACCCTCAAGGAAGCACAGACTAGTAGGAACAGCAGATTTTCCTTATTTAGAGCATTAATCCTTCAAAGCTCTAATTCTAAATTCTCCAAAATTTTGAAACACTTCTGTCCAGCTTCTGACCTCTGAACTTCAACATCAGTGGGTTTTTATCCCATAAAAACTTTCATCCCATGAAAATACTCCTAAGTGACTCTGCATGCTAACTGAAGAGAAATTAGGAAGAAAGCAACCTAAGTTGTTGAAGAAAAGGATGCTTCAGTATAGAGATTTTTTTCTCCATTTTTAGCCTTCATAATTTTGCCTGTAATATTTTCTGGAAAACGTCTTAGGAAGTATGCAGAGTCTTAGTTGCATGTATGGTAAAATCAAATATGGTGAGGTTAAACCAGTTGTCCAGGGGCCCACACAAAGGGAGAGCAGATCCCAAAATTCCACACTCATAGTCTCGTGTCCTGGCCATTGGACTTCTCTCTTGGTCTCTCTTTGTTCTATCTGCCAAGGGATGGCCAGATCATAAAATATCCTCAACCAGTTAGTTGAGCTTCCCATTTGGTGATTAGCCTTGTTTTGAGAACATCTTGTGTATTACCATATTTGAGGCTCCGATTGGAGCTTCATTTACTATGGGAGGATAGCTCTTTCCAAGGAACTGACCTTCTGACAGGCAGGAGGAGCTGGCTAAGCACTTTTTCAGCTGGAAGTTAAACATCACATATTTAAAGTGTTTGGTCACTTCAGATTTGTATGAGGTAGGAGAGGAGAAGGCTGGGCCTTACAAAGCTCCTAAGTACATTTCTAATCCTGTAAATCCGACTTGTTTGCTACTAGATTTACTCTCTTGTAAACCTTTATCTGGTATTTTTGCACTTTTGATCTATCGTAGAAAAGAACCATGACAATATTTTAACTTTTATTCATTGAAAACCCAGGCTATTTCAATCTGGTTATGTTCAGCCATCAAACCAAAACCAATTTATTATAGTGTTTAAAGATTCCAGATTGTCCAAATCTGGCAACTATGAAAAAAAATAAGCCAAAAACAAAGTTTGTGTATTTAGATACTGATCTTTCTCTCATATATCTTTTTCTCTTCCTTGTTTTGTTTCTGTTTTAATTTATTGTCTGTTGGTTCATGGACTACACATCCCTCAGCCTCTGAATTTCTCAGTCACTGAAAGTAAATCAGTGACAACAAATCTGATTCATAACTCACTCCCCACATTTCTTCTAACTCCGTGATGGCAAATTCCTGCTACTTAGCTGACTCCCTCCACTCTCATACCCATCCCAGACACCATTGGACAGTGACAATGCCCTTTCCTACTGAACTATGGATGGCCTCGGAATCTTTCTCAGCACACTGCTCCAAACACTGTCAACCCTGCATCGAAACATTGACTGCTTTGCTGTTCCTGCTCCTTCAGTGTTCTCCAACGCTGTTTAATTGGAAGTGACAGAAGTGAAAAATGAAAACTGACTACAGTTGGTAAGACCTTAACTTAGGGTAGCATAGCCACTGACTGATAGAAAGGTTTAAAATAATGCTTTAGAAATAGTTTTTGCATTGGGTGTTTGTACTAGACCATCTCTAACAGTAGGTCTTTCTGTCTTTGTTTGATTATTTTCAAGTATAATAAATTACTTTTCAATGAAATAGCTTATTCCACATTTGAGAATTCTGATGTTTAAAATGTCTTTATATTACACTGAAATTGCTTTCCTTATATCTTCACCTATTTTCCTTTTATTTCTCCAGTGGAAAAAAGGGGTCAATTTTTAAAAGATTTTTATATTTTTAAATTAAGGTATAATTGACTGAGGACAAAACACATAGATCTTAAGTGTTCAGTCTGATGAGTTTTGAAGATTGAGTAATTATTGCCTAATACAAGATGTAGCACGTTTCTATCACTTCAGCAAGCTCCCTCAGTGCCCACTTCCAGTCAGCTCTGTGGCCCTCGCACTGTAAAGAAACACACACTCACTTTCCTATCATCACAGATTAGTGGACTAGTTAGGATTCTCCAGAGAAGCAGAATGAATAACATATAGAGATATATATGAGAAGATTTACTGTAAGAATTGGCTCAGGTGGTTATGGAGTCGCTACAGTTCTCTGAATCCTAGATTTCACATCTGTTAAGTGGAGGTGGTGGTATGTATCCAGTCTACGACATAGGGTCCCTGTGATGATCATACTATATGATGTGTGTGAAATGCTTTGTAACTGTAAAGAACAATATATCTATAATTTAATATATCAAAAGCTTTTATTTTATATCCCCGATATGTAACATAATGTTTATACATAGGATGTACTCAATAAATGTTTATTGAATGAATGGATAGATGATGACTATCCCAAAGCTATCTGTGTAACAACTGATTCTAGAAATTGTTAAAGATAGATCAAAATTAATACTTCCCCCAAGCTGAATATTAAATTTGTGTGAAGGTCATCTTCACTCATTTACAGCCTCCTGGATTACCTCATTTATCTCTGTGACTGCCAGGGATAAATGCCATCAAGTCTGAGATGAGACAAGCAAGTGCCTAACTGGGCCATAGTGGCAAGTATGGTGCCAAGAATTCTGTTTTTTCATATCCATGGGCTTGTCCTCCTACTCAGATGTTGAACTTACTTTTCTTTCTTTCTTTTTTTATTTTTTTTTGAAGACCATTTATTTGCTGAGGACTATTCAAGCAAAATCCATTTTTTTCTCACTTCTTCTTGAGTTCCTGCTCATTATCATTTGTCACATTTTACCAACATCGTTGGGTTGTGGTTTTTAATTCCTTTGTTGTTTGTTAGTTCCTGACCTAAGTATTTTTTAAAGTGCTTGATGTGGATTTTTAAAATCTTGCTGTCTTATCTTACCCTCAACTCCCAGGCCTTCTCTTACTTCCTCCCATGCCAGTATTTGACAGAGTTGACCACATGCTTTCTCTCAACTCTTCCTCATCGCTTCCTGGAACCACGCTCCCTGCTTCCCTTCCCACTTCTCCCACTGCTCTCTCTCAGTCTCCTTGGCTGTCTCCTTTTCATTGCCCTGGTCTCTAAGTGGTGAACACACTGAGCTTAGTCTGGGGGGGGGGGCCTCCTCACTTTCTATCTGTACCCACTAACTAGCTGGTCATCTCATCCCTGGACAACTTGTAAAAGTACCTAAATGCAAGATCTATCAACTTTGTATCTTCAGTGTAGACTTCTCATCTAAACTCTAGAACTCCTATACTACTGCTTCCTTGACATCACCATTTAGATATTACTAGGAATCTTTGAATTTTACATGTCCATTATCAGCCCCTGATCTTCTTTTTCAAACCTACTTTTTCTGATTTTTACTATCTCAATGGACAGCACTTCTTACCTTCAGGTTTTCGGAGCAAAGCTGTAGTTCCTTGACTTCTCTCTTTTCCTTCATCTCAGTTACACTGTCAGAAAGTTCTATTGGCTCTACCTTCAAAATTAGAGTGAGTTAAAAAAGTGAACTTGTAGATTTAGCAATGAATAAGGCAAAGGATTAGTTTATCTTTCTGTGATGGGCTTTTGGACTTCAGTCATGCTGGGCACATTTAGGGGACAGTGTAGAAAAGCCTCAGGATTGTCCCATCCAAGGGGCAAGAAAGCTGGTGTAATTTTGTAGTCACCTGTCATTGGTTGAGGGCCTCTCCTGGGTCCATATACTCCTTAGTACTGTAATTATGATCTGCTTTTTGTGCTGAGCCAAGAAGGCTTTGGCAGCCAGAGAAACCTCTTAATCAGAGCGAATCTCAGGTCTTTGCAGTTAAAAAATCATCAAATGTACAAAAAGTTGTCTGGCTATGGATACTGAAAAGTTTCTGCTATAAGCATCACATGTGAAAAACCAGAGTATGTACATGGCCACCCTTAAAAGCAAAAATAGAAATTATGGATGGATAATAACTTTGAGTAATCCCTGAGAAACTGAAAGCAAGCAGGATCCAATTTTACAAAGAAATGGTAGCTAAGAACCTATTCAGGATCCTGCAGGAGGATAATGCGATAAAAAGGGGTGGTATCATAGCACTCCACCCACAGAGTCAGTGGTAGCAGAGAAAGGGAGGGTGGAATCCATGGCAAAACCAACAAAGGAATTAAGCAGGAACCACAGTGGGAAATGCCAGATGGTTTGACTCTTTTTCTGTTTCCCCAAGAGCTTAACATCCTTTGCTTAACATCCTTTGCTTGATATCTCCATCGGCAGTGCAGCTATCACCAGACAGAAGCAATGCTGAGAGCGGTGGACAAAGTAGTACCCAGTGTGGCTGCTCATGACCAAAGGACCTGGTCACCAAACTCAGAAGAATAATAAATAGAGGTGTACTTTGCCTTTTATAGATTTTTTTACCTCCAGGACTTGGCTGGTTGCTTCCTCAGAGACAGTATTCAGCTTATTCTTCTATCTCCTATATTTTCTGTAAACTAGAAGTTAATTTGAAAGCCTTCACTAGATTCAAGTTTTTGACCAGGATCTATCATAGTTTCAAGCTTCTGAGAGCCTAAACCACCAAAGAGAGAAAAGAGTCATAAACCCCCCCAAAGAAAAACAAAAACGATCCCCCCACAAATATATATACACAAAAAGAACTTTAATATACCTCATGGAAAAGCTAATAGACAAGCCAGAACACTAATATAAATATATTTAAGATTCTCAGAGACAAAGGAAAATATAACATCTATGAAATTGGAAAAAAGTTATGGAAATAAATTAATCACAGATTTTGGAAATAAACATATTATTGTTGACATAAAAATTCAAGATATGCTGAAGAGCTAAATGAACACACCTAAAGGCTGAATCAACGACCTGCAAAATAGAAACAAGGGATTCTTTAAGAATAACTCAAGGAAACAAAAGTATGAAAGTAAAAAACATTAAGCAATATGGAATTTGAATCTGAAAATACCAATGTATGTGTATGTTGAAGGAGATGATAGAACAGTAGGAACTCTCTAGTTGAAGGTGTGAAGCCTGAAATTTCCCAGAAATGAAGAAATGTGAGTGTTCTACCAATGGTATAGTTTTAAAATAAGCCAATAAAATAATGAACAGCAATGAAAAAACCCTAAGTGAAACAAAATGTCAAAGTGAAAGAGAAAAATACTAGAACCTATGACAGAGAGACTGGGGGTGGAGGGGAGAGGGAGAGAGAGAGAGAATTAATTAAGGAGGGAGGGGGGAGACAGAAAGATAATTAAAAGGTACAAAATACAGATTTAAAGTATCTTAATAGTTACGCTGATGAAAGAAGACAATGATTCTAATTTTCAAAGCTCTAAAGCAGGGGTTTCAAACTCATTTTCACAGGGGGTGACATCAGCCTCATGGTTGCCTTCAAAGGGCCAAAATAATTTTAGGACTGCATAAATGTAACTACTCCTTAACTGTTAAGGAGTTGAAATTACATTGGGCCCTTTGAAGGCAACCATGAGGCTGATATGGTCCCTGGTGAAAATGAGTTTGACAGCCCTGGACTAAAGGAACAGGAATTTGGACTAAAATTCTACACCCAACCAAGCCAGCATTCAAATATGAGGATGAAATAGGGACTTTTTTTAACATATAGAAGGGAAGGAATATAGAAGGGCCATAGAAAAGGGAGGGAAACATATATAGGGAAGTTAACTTTTCACAAATCTCTTTAATATGAAGACCTGAAAAAAGAATTTTATCTACAAGGAAGGTATGAGAGGCAAGAAGCTATGGTGAGTAATTAAATTAGTGACACTTTGCTCTTTATCTCAAAAATAATTAGCTATCAAAAATTTCAAAAATTTCAAAGTTGATTTATGTTTTCAAAAGACTGCTTTTTTTGCTCGTAGAACTCTTAGGTGATTGGCCACATTTTCCATTCACTTTTCAACTGGTGATTGTATGCACACTTGGAAAAAAGTTAGCTTACATTTTTATCCTTCTCAATGTTTCTAATTTTTAGTTTTAAGCTAGTAAGAGATTTAAAAAATAAATTATAAATATTTACTTCAATCTTTGAAAGAGTCATAATTCAGACTTTAGATGAGAAGAAAAAATACCAACAATATGATGTTAATAACGGTCTGTCTTACAGTTCAACCTTTCTTTGGCATTTCCTGTCTCCCTCTACACAGTCATCAGACATTTGGACCTATTTTTTTATACAACAAACATTACTAATATTCTTTAGTGCCTGTAGGAGTTTTGTGTTTGCACCAAAGAGGAAAAACATGTTCTAAAGGCTAATGACGAGAGTAGTAAAATATAAAGCTGGATGGTTAAAATATTAAATGCTTCAATATGGTACAATTTGAGAGTCTGGGTGTGAGGTTGAATATTGATGATTTGAAAACATGAAGTGATTTTGATTTGTTTCTGAAAAAATTGAAGCTTTCTGTTTAAGTGTTTCATTTTTATTTCAAAATTTTTTAAATTAAATTTATTGGGGTGTCTTTGATTAATAAGACCATATAGGTTTCGGGTGTACATGTCTTTGGTACTTGATCTGTATATTATATTGTGTGCCCACCACCCAAAGTCATATCATTCCATCCCCATATATTTGCCCCCTTTACCTGCACTACCCTCCCAACCCCTTCCCTCTGGTGACCACCATACTGTTGCTCGTGTGTATGAATTTCAGTTTTCTATCCCACATATGAGTGAAATCATATGGTTCTTAGCTTTTAATATTTTATCACTGAGTTATTTTCATTTTTATTAGATAATACTTGATATTTTCATTAACATTAAGTGTTTTTCAAGTATATATTTTTACATCTTTAGAAGAGCCTTCTCTGAAATTATGTGGCAATAAGTTGACTTCAGGATCAAAGGAAGGCCACAACATTAATTCTCAAGTTACAGAATTCCCAACAAAGGTTATAGCTAAGAAAAACCCGCTTCAAGTCTGGGATTAATAGAAAGATACAGTAAATATGAGCACTAACAAGCATATGAATTACTTTTATTGTATAGTTTTATGATCGAATTTCTTGTTTCCTAGGAGTACCAAGAATACATTGAAGTATCATATGGACATTTACTAGTTGGTGAAAGTTGTAATTTATATTTCGTGGAATTGCACAATGAAAAATGAATGACAATGCAGACAAGTGGGTGGCTTGAGGAAATGATTAGAACTAGGATAAAATGTTTGCAATATCCTGTTAACAGCATTAGGTTAGTTACTGTTAAAATATGAAAAATCAAAAATTGCTTTCCTGAGGTTCACTAAATAACTAGAAGCAAGGAAATGCCTGAGCCAGATCCAGATTAAAATCTTTGTGTCCAGACTCAGTCTGAAAACTTCCTTTTTCCTTTTTGTGTAAGACTTTATGAAAGAGGAAGCTATATCATATGTTAAAATATGTGTTATTCTTCCTTTAAAATCTGAGATTCAAAGTAATTTATCATCCACTTCCACTCAGAAATAAAGGTAGTCAGGTCACACCATTACTCACATTTGTGTCCAAAGGCAGGTAAAAGAGAGACATGGAGAGAAGTGTTCACTTGCCTGATAAATATCTTTAGGAAAACTTAAAAAGACATGTTGAAATTTATTTGTAAATTTCATTAATTTTTATTTAGCCTTTAAATGTAATGAAATTCTGCTATTCAAAAGCATTTCACCTCTAGAATAAATCACATTCAAGGATTTAAAATATTTACACTCTGAACTATGGAATTATTAGTCCATTGAAAGAGCTCTTAATTTATAAAATATTTCTGTTGCTATTACCAGACATGCAGACTCTACATTTGGGAACTTAGGAAATTAGTTATTCATGTACAAATTCCCCCTCATAAATTCTGGCTGCCTTCACAGAAAGCTTTCACCAAAAGTACTATCAATTTTCACCTCTCTTTCATTCCCATGCTGTTTTAGAAAAACAAAAGGAGAAAGGAAAAATAATCTAAAGATTAAGTGACTGTTCCGATAATTCACACTCAAAATTAAAACAAGAACATTATGGGCCACATAATATATCCCCTTTCTTCACCCCTAAATCTCAAGAAAATTGGAAACAATTATTGTCACACATAAAAACACAGACCTAATTTCCTATCCATTTGCTGGAACACAAATGGTATTTTCAGGGAGTGAAAATAATAGTACATTTATAGCAGTACAGCCGCTTGGGCAGCATCACCTGTGGCTTTGATGCGGTGGCAATGGAGTGGCGAGCTGTGTTCATGTACGGGGGACTCCCTCCCCTCCCACCGGAATGCTTCAGTCTCCCCTCCACTCTGCTTGGGGCACATTTACAGTCACACCATGCCATCCGTCTGGTGGGGGCTTCTTGGTCTCTGTGAAGGCAAACAGCACTGAGGGAGTTTCTCCATGTTCTTGGAGGTGAACAGTTAAATACAGGTGTAAGTACTGTTGACGAGCACATTCTTGTCTGTAGAAACCAATTGCCAAAGACCTAATTGTTCACTTCCTTCACCTGTCACTTTCAAACATTTGTTTTATTTGACTAATAATGTTTTTGTTGCAATGTTAATTTTAAAATGTAATATTCAACTTTTAGCAAGATCAAAATAGTACGCCAGAGTTTGAGGGAGGAAAAGCAGAATTTCATCAACGGGGCCATTATGGCGTCTTGAGAGCAAGTTACCAGTGACAAGTACAATCATTGATGTTGAATGGGTATTCTAAGGAGATGTTTTTACTTGCTTCATTTTATTTATCCTCTATAATTTGCTTTGTTAATTTAAGAATTAAAACTTCCAAGGAAAACCTGAGTAAATTCAGACCCTTCCTTTCAATAGTGATTAAAACGTTTTCTTTAGAATAATAAGCTTTTATTTATTTGGACAACTATGACCAATATTCTTACTTTCTCTAGGTAGCTAGTGAAAGTGCTTACATATCTAAAGTTAGAAGTACATGAAACAAATTAAGTATTAAAATAGTACCTATATTTTCAAAGTCTAAGACGCACCCCCCCAAAATTTGGGAGGAAAGGGGGTGCGTCTTATAGTCCGAATGTAGCTTACTTGGCTTGATGTTTGGGTGGGGGGGCAGCCTATGTTATTTATGTTATTAAATATTTTAACACATTTTTTGCTTCAAAATTTATTTTCCTATTTTCCTCCTCTAAAACTCAAGTGCATCTTATGGTCTGGTGCATCTTACAGTCTGAAAAATTTGGTACTTTAATGGATATGTTGTAGCAAAATCAATTATAGTTTTCAATGAGACCAGATACCATGTCCTAAAAAATTACATATTCTAACAATGAGAAAAATTTTTAATTAAAGAATATCTTCATATATTAATAAAAAATATAGGAAGCTATGCCAAACCTTTCCCCCAGCCACACTGTTTAGTAAATGTACTGTTTATCTTAAGATCATGGTGATAAATCTTTTAATACTGTTTTAATCAGAGACAGAGAAAATGCTTAAATCTAAAAAAAATCTGTTTTTCTAATAAACTTAAAATTTTAATTCCTAAATGGAAAAATAGCTAATTTCCTGGAAATTTTTATCTTATAAATTTTATTAGATAATTCTTTAAAATTAATACCCATCAAAATTTACCTTTACTGACATTCTATGCTGTTCATATTATTGCTTTTGGGTCTCAGGTACCTTAATAACATATAATTGTATAAAACAAAAGAAGGTCATTTTTATAGATAATTGTATTTTATGGTTTTAAGGGGTATTCTTTTATTGAAAATGTGCTTATCTGGAATCAACAAAGTATATGAAATTAAGGCCTACCTTTTACTAACTCTTTGATACATTGTTTAAGCTCTTTGGTCTCCATATTTCTTACCTATAAAATGGAAAAAGTAATAAACAACATCATAAGGCTGTTTTTAAAATAAATTTATTAAAACAATTGTATTAAAGTACATAAAGTTAGACATCCTTCACAATAAAAGCGCATATTTCTATTTTAAGAATAGTGAAAACACATGGCTAATAATCAAGCTTTAAAAAATTTTGGGTATTGTCTCATTCAGAAATGGAAGTAACTTTTCATGCTTTTGAAAATATCAAAGAATGGATGAAGTTGGGAGTAATATATTCATTTCTATAATGGGTAGTTAGAGATCAGTAAAAGCAAACCTGTAAAATGAAGCAATTACATGGACAGTTTCAAAAAATCAAAGTAATTTAATACTAAGGTCTCCTCTTTCTTATCTAGATAATATTTAACTAAAATATACCTCAGCAATAAATTATCTAATGTAAGCACTTTGTTGATTCCATTTTCTTTGCTAATATTTGTTGTTTATTATAATTATTGAATTACTATTAATGGATAATATACATACTTTGATCTGTAATATATTTCAAAGACAAATAGACAATAATTTAAAATGCTGCTTTACATAGTTTCTTAATCATGTATTTTTGCCCATTCCACAAAGAAAATAATAATTTTAAAAATACACCTAAGACTTTCAGTTTCTATTTTTTATTTTTCCCCTTATTTAGAACTGACCTTGAGCAAAACCGTGGAGTGGGTTTATTTTGTTTTCCTCCTACTTTTCTTTCCTGTATGTGACCCTATTTATCCACAGCACCAGGGCATGTCCTTGGAGTTGTTTTTCAAATAGTGGTGATGGATTTACATGGATCCTTCCACACTCTGGCACTGTCCCCTTTGTGGACATCACCCCGCCCTCACTGGACTCCAGGCTGTTAGTGGTTTTGCCTCAGAGCTGAGTAAAACGAACTGTCCCACCTGGAGACTTCACTCAGCGGGCCCCGGGCGAAACGAAAGCAAGGGTGTCCTTCTCTCAACCATCCTTCCTAACTCTTCTAACAAACCATCAGTGCGCCTGAGCTCTAAGGATTCTAGGAAAGTTGTCTGTGTTAATTCTGTCCTCTTCTCTATAGGAAGGACTAGGAGGCCAACACTTACGGCACAAAAGCTTCAAGTGACAATGTATTTTTAAAAGACAGCCTAGTAATTACAAACTCCATACGAATAAGAATATTTTTGATAATCTTCAGGGAACCGTGTATGGCAGTTGCACTCTGCCCTGCGAGAGGTAATAATGCCCTTCAATGTTATGGGAGAGCCACCCCTCACTCACGAGGGCTTGCATCCATTGTCTTTTAAAAATCCACATTTTTTTATCCAGTTGTTTAACTTTTAAATTCCCAACAATTTACTCATTGGAGAGCTCTTATATATCTTTAAATTCCTTGCTTAAACTATTTAGTCAGCTGAAGGATTCGATTAAATGACTTTATACAGGGTGGAGTAAAGTAGGTTTACAGGTGTAAGTATGCAGAATAGGGTTTATTCTTTTATTATTATTAATTATTATATTACTTTTCTATACAAACCACTCTAAATATACTTTTGCTCCCCCATCCCCCATATTAATGCCAGGTCACAAATTCCAAAAACAATAGAAGAAGCATTATTAAATAATTAATTTCTCATCTCTGACAGAAGATACAGTGGTACCTTGGTACTCATCATTAATTCACTCAGGAACTCGAGTTGAGTGCTGAAGCCAATGAGTACTGGATAATGAAGCATTTTCTCTTGCCGGGTGGCGTCATGACTCAGACAAGTTCTAGCAAGCGCGACAAGTCCTGAGCAAGCCCTGAGTGATGAAATATTTTTTCTTGTCATAGGGTTTGACAAGTTCTGAAGCCAACGAGTACTAAAGTATGACTGTATTGACTTTCCTGCCTAAAAACTGAATTTTTGTATTATGTTAATCCTTGTATTTTCTAGTTATACACAAGTAGCTCAGTTTTCACCCTAGAGGATGAAGTCTCTTGATTCCATTATTAGGGAATATATTTTCTCATTGTCTCCTGAGTGCATTTTAAAGCATAGTATGCTATCACAGGCATCAAAATACAGAAATGGCATACTAGTCTAATCCATAGTTTGTCTACCATAATGTTCAATTTCTTAGAGAGGAAATTCCTAATATGTTGAATGATAGAAGTGTATTCGATCTTTTAATTGTATTTTTATGTTTACTAGTAACATTATAATATTGAGAATAATCAAAATGAAATTTGTCCAGCATCTTTAATTCTAAATTGTTAAAATGTACTTCACCTTTTACATTTTTAGTTACCATCCATGCTAATCTTTTAGTTGACAAGTAAAATTATTTAAATTAGCTAAATACAGAAAATTAAGAGACTCTTTAATGGTTAACTTTCTGAAAACCTACCTTGAAGCTATCTCACACTTAACAGAAATTTGCAAGTCTAGTACACAAAAACTTTTTTCTTGATGTTGAATCACTTGAGAAGCAGTTGTTGATATGATATTCTGTCACACATTGTTTAGTGTGTATTTCCTGCAACCAAGGATATTCTTCACCACAACCACAGTAGCCGTCAAAGCCGGGGAGCGGAAACTGGTGCCCTTTTACCAGCTAGCCCTCAGACTCCAGGCATGCTTCCCAGTTACCCCAGTGATCTTTATGACAAAAAGACAGTCAAAGGATAAATGGCATATTTAGTTGCCTTCCAGTCCCCTTCAATGTGAAACAATTTCTCAGTCTACCTTGTCTTTCATAACTTTGTTACATTTGATATTTTTGTTACTTTGTAGAATGTCCTCAGCTTGGATTTAGCTAATGTTTCTTCTTGCTTTGATTCAGGTTCTGTGTATTTGGCAGGAATAGGAGAGAAGTTATGCTATAGTCTTTCAGGGAGCACAGTTGGTTTTTTTTTGTGTGTTTTTTTTTTTTTTGTTTTGTTTTTCCTATTGCTGGTGATGACTTTTGTCATTGGTGTGATGTGGGATCTGCTAGGTTTCACCACTATAAAATTATTCCCTTTCCATTTGTAATAAATAAACATTTTAAGGAAGGTAGCTTGAAACTATGTAACTATCATATTTCTCATAAAACTTTTAATTTTATTATTAAATTAAATTATTATTCATTTTAATTTAATTATTTTAGTATGTATTGATGGTCTCTATTTTGCTTAATGATTGACTTTGATGCCCAAATTGTCTCCAGCTAAGTCAATGGCTTCTGCAGATATTAAGCTTGCTTCTGGGTCCTTTAAAGAAAAAAAAAAAAAAAAAAAAACCCTTTGAGCCAAAAATGGTCAGTGAGGAAAAAATAGGCTTTTCAATAAATGGTGTTGGGAAAACTAGATATCAAGAAAAATTGGACTCCATCTGATAACACTCACAAAAATTAACCTGAAATGTTTTAAATACTTATATACATTATCTGAAGCTATATAAAACTCCTTACAAAACACAGGGACAGAAACTCCTTGACACTGGTCTTGGCAATAATTTTTTTTGATATGACACCAAAAACACAGAGCAACAAAAGCAAAAATAAACAAGGGGGACCCTACTTTGACTAAAAAGAGACAGCAAAAGAACAATGAACAAAAGAAGGGGAAACCTACAGAATGGGAGAAAATGTTTGCACATCAGATAAGGGTTTATGTCTAGAATATACAATGTACTCACAAAAGTTAATAACAAAAAATCAGACCATGTGATTAAAAAATGGGTAGAGGACCTGACTATACATTTTTCTAAAGAAGGCACACAAATAACAAACAGATACATGAAAACATATTCAAGTTCTCTAATCATCAGAGAAATGCACATCAAGACCACAGTGAGATATCACCTCACACCTGTTAAAATGGGCATTACCAAAAAGATGGGAGATAACAAATGTTGGGAAGATGTGGAGAAGAGTGAATCCTCAAGCATTATTGGTGGGAGTGTAAATTGGTGTGCCCATCCATTACACAAAGCAGTATGGACAGTCCTCAAAAGACTAAAAGTAGAACTACTACATGATTCAGTAATTCTACTGCGGGATTGGTAACTGCAGGAAATGAAATCACTATCTCAGAGAGATATCTGTACCCCTATGTTTATCACAGCAATATTTATAATTCCCAAGATATGGAAACAATCTAAAAGTCCACCGATGAGGGAAATGTTAGATCTATCGATCTGTCATCTATCTTATCTATATATCATCTATCTATCTAATGGCATATTGTTCAGCCATAAAAAAGGAAATACTTCCATTTGTGACACATGGATAGACCCTGGAGTAAGTCAGATGGAGTACTGTGTGATCTCACTTATGTGAAATCTCAGAGGCTCCCAGCTCATGGTGGCTGCAGAGGCTGGGGGCACGGGGAGGTGTTGGTCAAAGGGGGCAAAGTTTCAGTTATAGGATGTGCAAGTCCTGGAGACCTGAGATACAGCTTTGTGACTGCGTTTAAAATGCTGGATTGTATACTTAAACGTTGCTAAGAGAATAGATCTTGAATGTTCTCCCACAGTGAGAAATCTGACTGCACTATTAAGTAAACAGATTTGTGTGTTTCATCACCGCCTTGCGTGGACCCAGCCTTGCACGGCCAATGCTGCCCCTCTGCACTGATGCCCCTCGCCCTCCTCTGGGCTCTAACACAACACACTGAACCACACCGCCTAATATGGGCATTTCTCTCGCTCCACCTGGACCCCGATGCCCCTGCTGGGCAGCTCTCCTGCACAGGCACCTTCTCACCCTGCTCCTGCTTTGACACCCACCTCTGGGACCCTCCAGCTTCCCTGGCTTGCTTGGGGCCATGTGATGGTTTTGGGTCTGAATTCCCTGGGAAAGAAAGAGAACAGGAAGAGGAAGAGTCATCCTTGCATTAAAAAAAATCAGGTTAATTAAACAAAAACGTGCTGTCTGACATTCTGTGGCTCCCTTTGGGAGGTCATGTTCACCTGGATCTCTCTCACTGCTATTGAACAAGTTAGACACATTTTTCTCATTTCTCTTTTGAAACACTTTTTCTCCCCTGTTGGTTTCTAAGGCAAAAGCAAGCACTGATAATCTTTCTTTATTAATGGCCACTTTCTCCCTAATCTTCTGCATTTATTTCTTTTCTTGTGCTCATTTCTTAAATAATGATGTTCTCCACATCTTGTCTCCAGTCCTTTTTTCCATGGGAAAGCTACTTGAGTGGATTCACCAGTGCCCTACATACTACGCACCTGAGAATCTAATTGCTGGGCTAGAATTATACATCTCATAGCCTTGAGTCCAGACGAGGCTCCTCCTTTAGCAGTATAGCCCTGCAATGACATGCATGGCCCCTGAGCACAGTGTGCCCTTGGCAATGAGCTGCAGGTTTATCTGTGGTACAACGAGGTAAGCCAAGTTCTCATGAGCATATGGGTGGCTGTCATGTCCAGGCATAAGGTCAAAGTGCTACCAAGTTTTGGCAATGACTTAGTTACCTGGACGCTGGGTTTCCAAGTTGGTGTTTTGTAGCCCATGAGATGAGATGGCTATTACCATGGGTTACCTAGCTTTTTTTCAGACTTGAGAGTGGGTAGTAAGCAAAGTTATGTGAAAAGGATGCACACCCAGATCAAGAAAGCGGAAGGCAAATTCAGGGCTCTAGAGTAACTGGCTGGCAAGAGTGTCCAAGTAATGCTAAGCAGGACAGTGCTGGCATCCTAGAAGATGAGGCATCAGAACTGGGCATGTGTGAGTGCCAGCGGTGGAAAACTAAGTGGTCGTTTTACCCAGTCTGCCTGTTTGAGGTCAGAATACACTTTGTCATCATGACCTTGTCTGTATTTCTCTTTATTAATTGGTGAAATTCCTCTTTGTTTTTCTACAAAGGGAAAAAATAACAATACTTTATTCCAATTTTAGAAATATACAAATATATCCTTTGCACAAGCAAAGTATAAAACTGAGATGAAAGTAAGGAATTTCAGCAATATGACAAATTGATGTACTGATCCAATACAAATAAGAACAGAGAATTTCCATATCTTGCATAGTCTTTGTCACTGTTTTTGATGAATCAGTTTTAGATTGTCCATTTGCCCTCAAAGGAGAAGCATGTGGTCCATTTGTCTTTTATCTGTTTACTTGTTTGAATAAAAGATGCTTTTAGGGCTACTGAACAGTTGTAGAGAAGCAATTCTTCTTTCCAGGATCAGCTAATTTAATTGTAACTTCATGGCAACAGCATTAATGGGACTAAATAACATATTTTAAAAGAAGTTGAATCAACCAAATAAGGAATTTGCAAATCATTCTCATTTATGTCATTTTGGACATAATCTCAATGATAGAGAAATAGGACAGGGTGAAAGGTCAGATGTGGAGGAATGAGAAAAACAAAATAGGCTGAACTCATCCCCAGCCTGGGCGGCATCTTAGCGCTGATGATATTTATCAGCGTTCCCAAGTGTGGTGGTGACAAATCCTTTTTCCTGGCTTCTTGCCTTACACAGGATTGATAAATAATGAGCTCAATATTTTAGGAAAGAATTAGTTCATTATCATGTCTTTCTGAAACATTTACTTTGGTTACTAGCCATTATTGATTTATATTTGAAATACAAAATATTATGATAGCCATCTAAATCTCAGATGGAAGACCACATGACACAATGTACAGATGTATGATACATGTCTCATTGTACACAAGAAACCTTTTACATGAATGATAAGCACTTTCTAATATTACCTCACAATTATAACCTTTAAAATGTTTATTTTGATTTTGTACTAGATTTGAAAAAATACAAATTTCAGAGTTTTTTTTAGGAAGTTAGCTCTTCTTCTTTCTCGCATTTAATAGAGAAAGCGTCCTATGGGTGGCTGGGAGGAGCGGGTGCAAGCCGACGGAAGCCCGGGTGCTGCTCCAGGCGCCAGTGGAGAGCATGTCCTGCCAGGGAGGATCGCGGAGAGGAACCCTGGTTTGAAAGTCATCTTTTCAAATCAGTCTTTCTCACAGAACAACTGCCACCATTTCGAGATTAGTTATCTCTTTGCTGATTTATTATATGGAACAAAATAACCACAATTCTCTTCCTAATGAGCAAAAAAATATTTTATAATTTTTTTTGGATTTTGAAGGAGGAGAAGTAGCCAAAAGCATGGATGAATGCAATTGTGTAATATCTAATAAATACCACTGTGTATCATAGACATTAAGTTCACAATAACTTTCATCCAAAAGTGGGATTAATTTGATCCAAACCAGATGAATGAGGAAAGTAGCTACTGTGTAAATAATTCACTTTGTTATTTGTCCAGATAGAAAACAAACCAGCTATAAATCATTTTTGGACTACTTAAGAGGCTTTCATAGTTTTGTCAGGATAATATTAATTTTTTGGAATTTTTAGAGTGTAACATTTTCCAGAGATAACTCTGAAGGGTTAGATGAGCAAATATACACATGAAAATATTTTAAGTGATACAGCAGTGAATATCTTCCCTACAGTTTTTCAGTTTTAGGCTGGGACCGTTTTCTGCTAGGTAATGCTGTTAAGGTGTCATTTTAAATAGGTATGAAGGAGCTATTGTGTTTGCAGACCTCGTGTTCCATGACGTGTCCACAGTGGAGAGATGAAAGTCTCTGTGTATGTGCCTCACTCAGACCACCATTTGTTGGCTCCGTATCCATGATCTATGTCAGCGAAAAACAAGCAGCGGCGTGTTCAGTGAAAATGCCGTTCTGTAACCATCTGTCGGTGTATGAATGATCAGAATTCCTGCCAGATCCTTTCACTGTTGTTCAGCTCCCTGCCCCCTCCCCCCCATTCATTTACACTTGGGATGGTTAAGATCAGTGAAGAGGAAGAGAGGAGGGAAGGAACAGGGCATCTCTTTAGAGGCCGTTTGAATCCCTTCCCCTCCAAACCCCAAATTCTCTTCACAATATGTATCCCAGCATCCAATTTTCCTTCTTTCCCCCATTTCCTTTGTACTAACCTTCTCTTTTAGGTTTAGGGCCTGTGCTGAATGTTTAACTCCCTGTACCTTCTCTTCCTGTCTTTCCTGGGATTCTGAAGCCTGAGATTTTTTTCAGTTCTATTTGGATCAGTTCTAGTTCATCCTGAGACTTCATATCCACATGCCCTGGGGACAGAGGCAACTGACAGAATGTGGCAACATTTTATTGAACATTAAAATGAGATATTTTTTGAGACTAGGTTCTGTTTTATCTATTTTTGTACCCCCCCCCCACCCTGCACCGATGTACAGAGCAGTTAGCACAGTGCTCCGCACACATTAAAAGGCACCGAATGAATAATGGCTAGAAAATGGAGTCAGATACACTGGGGTCTAGCTCTGGCCCTCAGTGGCTGAGCCACAGGGAACCTTGGTTTCTTCTACTATAACACAAGAATAATGCAGACCTTCTTCAGTTACTATTGTAATTAAATGAGATACCTTATTTAAAAAGCACCTTGCAGAGTTCCGAGAACATAGTAGCTTCTCTGTAAATATTAGTTCCCTTCTTTTGATGCTAGTCATTCAATTTTTCTCAACTGCACTCTCCTTATTTGTCACAAGAGGATAATAGTATTTCTTGGAACTTCCTGACAGAGTTTTTCTGAGGATTAAATAAGTTTAAGTTTGCAAAACTCCTTTTATAATATTAAAGAAATAATATGTCATTAAGGTATTAAAATCCTTACCAAATAGGTTAATAAACTAATGGACTAGAAAACTTAGGAACAAAGCTGCTGAGAGATTCTTTTCAAGGACAAACTTTAAAAAATATTTATTATTATTTGTGCTCTATTAGCATCTAACATGTATAACCTGGTGGCTAATAGCAGGGTGTGAGGCAATTCTGTTTGGGTTAAATTTCTGGCTCTAACCCTTTCTAGATACGCGTGTATGATCTCGGGCAACTTTCCATTGCCTTGGTTTCCTCATCGGTGAGATGGCAGCAGTAAGAGGGCTGATCCGTGGGGCTGAGATCACCGACTGAGAGAACATATAGAACATGCTCTGGGCAGCGCGTGAGGAGTACTGACTACTCAGCACATGTCAGCTGCTGCTTTTAACGGAATCATTCCTTCTTGTGTGTTTCCATTTAA
Organism: Anoura caudifer; assembly: GCA_004027475.1. NCBI lineage: Eukaryota > Metazoa > Chordata > Mammalia > Chiroptera > Phyllostomidae > Anoura > Anoura caudifer. The sequence goes on from PVKU01000158.1 coordinate 35,272, forward strand.
GTTAGGAATATGTCTTGACAACTCTAAATGGTTGATAAACTTCTTTTCATCCTTTTTTTATGGGAGATATATCATACCACGTTTTGATTCAAACAGAAGGAACGTAATATAAAAAAAAATGGAGGTAACTGGTGATCCTTCACTTCCTTAAATTAATATTTTATGCAAAGGCTAACTATTTTTAAAATTTTTAAAATTATTTCTGCTCTTTTTAACTATGGATGATTATAATAAATAGTTGAAGGTCATTCTGCTGGAAAAAATGGAAATGTTTGGACAATGCCTTCTTAGTTGAAATAAACAGAAATACACATCAAATTGTGAAGTTACAAAGGGACTTTTGTGGATGAATACTAGGCATTTCATAGAATCCAAGGACAGCCAGACCTTGGGACCATTAATTCCAGGAGCAGATAGTATACTAGTTCCTTCTACTTTTCACTGTGTGCTAGCTCTTCTTACCTCTCCAGAAACATGCTTCCACTGCCTTGGCTTGAATTTGGTGCTTCCTTCCTGGTCTTAGTGTGAGGTCATGAAGAAAAAAATGGTGGCCAAGAGACCACCACGAATAGGTGGTGTAGACCTCAGAAAGAGGAGCTGACGGTGGCTGAGCAGCACTCAGAGGGTTTTCCTAGAGTAGATTTTCACATAAAATGATTTATATTATAATGCCAAAGCAGAAAACCTTTCAGTGTCATAACTTTTAAAGAATTGTTTTTAAATACCCATAAGAGTAATAATAATTCTGCACTTCAATCAGCTAGATGCATTATTCCAAGATGGGAAATGCTCATTTGGTTACTGACCAAAAATGCATGAGCTTCAATGTGTTTTTGATAAGTCTGTTTTGAATGGAAAGCTCAATACTGTTTAATATTCACTTTAAAAGCCAAATAAAATATAAAAAAATATTTGAATTTTAATAGTGGGCCAGAAAATGATGCATAGCAAAATTCCTATAAACTTATAAAACCTTTATATTTCAAGTTGATCACTGGTGTTTCAAGTAGAATTTGTACTCATGGGGTAGCTCCAGTAACTCACTTATGTAAATTACGGGTTGGCCACATCTTTAGTCTGCCCCCAAATTGTTTTTGGAGGCATCTTAATCTCTTCCAGCTTGATGGAAGTTGGCAGACAAGGCAGCAGGGAGCTATTGTGGATTTTTCTGTTGATTTAGGGCCAGAGCCCCTGCTCCTGTCCCGAATTAGGTTCATTGACAACATTTCCCTTACCACTACCCAGACTTTGTTTTAAGATTTTAAAGGTTCCATTGTATCCGAAGAGCTTAGATGTGGGAAGTGAGTTGAGAAATCAAGACCTGGGAAAAATGAGCGAGAGGAAGAAGAAGACCAGAGGATCAAGGGCAAAATCTTTAAAGTTTATGAGTTTAGATAAGTTCATATTAGCCTGATAACATCTTAGTACTTTAGCTTATAACTCAGAAATTTGTTTATGTATATATTTTATACAGATATGTGTGTGTACTGTATAAAATAAAGCACATGACATTTATCTTCAGTATTTTAGTAGCACTGATTGTTTGTAAAGAAATAATATATGGTGTCTCTGGCTAAAATGACTAATATGAACTTAGCAATTATTAGAACATGCAGTTTTGGCAAGCCCAGCACTAAAGAAATTATCAGATAAAGACTTTAAAAGAGCTCCCCACTGGACAGCCAGAGTGGAAATAGAATTCCGTGCTCCATCCTTCTGAGCCATCACCAGGGTTCATCTCTAGTCAACTACGATGATGAGGGAGGAAGACGTGTGCATGTGGCCACAGCAGGAGGTTTTGGTGACATTATTACAGAACTAGCAAGAGTCCCTGAGTAACCCGTAGGGTCTAGAAGTGGACAGGTATCCATGGAAACTCAGTCAACATTGGGAACTGCCACTCAACCTTCTCCACATGTTAATCTCAACAGAAAGAACATGTTTAAGGAGTTTGTTTCCTAAAAACAAAGAAAACAAACAAACAAAAAACAAATTAGCAGACAGAGCCTCTACAATGGTTTATTTTGCATATTGACTTAATTGATGGTTGATGTCAAGTAATGCAAATAATTGATGATGATGGTAAAATCAGCTACCATGTTCCAAGTCATGAAGAATCTTTTACCAATCATTAAGAGAGATGATCATTTAGAAGTGCTCATGCAGCCTTGGAGGAATCTGGCATTGGATAATTAGATCTGATACTTCTCTTTATGGTAGAGCTCATTTCCAAAGAACAAGAGTCTTCATAGTTTACTCCAAGCTGCTGTAATCTTTGGTATAACTAACACACATGACCTTTCAGAATTTTATAGGCTTTATTTCTTTAATCAAATATCTGATTCTTTGAGGAAAAACCGAGTCCAGGAAACTTCCATTTATAAAATGAGCATGTAAAATGAGATGATCTAGAATCTTAAAACACATGTCTTTTAAAGGGCATCTAAGGCGCCATGAATAATAACTGAATCTGTCTGTAAAGATTCATGGAAAGAGGTGGTAACTTGATTTTGAAAGTGAATTCTGTAAGGTTGTGCTCTAATTGGGGGGGAACTGAGAATACAGAATTTGCTGCAGGGAATCATCAAGTTGGAAGTTGAAAAACAAACAAACAAGGAAAACAAAATGGGGGCTCTCAAAAAAAAAAAAACACAACAAAACACTATGTTTTGCTCTTTACCATATATATTTACTTCTTAAAAATTGTCTTGAAGATTTGCTCTTGTTAAGAGTAAGCCCTGGGTCTTTTCATTCTTGCTTTAGGCTTTCTTGGACATTGGGTTATATTTTCCAAAACCAATATAGGGGTTTTCTTAGAAGCTTCTGTGATAAAAAAAAAAGTTATAATCTCAGCTATTTCAGCATATTTTTCCTACAATTTATAATTTGCTCTAGTCATGCCTATATACCTGGCACATAGTCAGTACTTTAAAAAGAGTTTATCAAATAAATTAATTCTATTCAGAGAGAAGTCTCTCATCATTTGAATAGAAAACTACTTCAAAATATACTGAAGCCTGAATATGAACGTTTTCTGGTGCCTACTGCCTAAGTAAATAATTGGGTTACTAGATTTATTTATAGTAAAGAAGACAAATTTGGCCCAAGTTAGATGTATTTTAAAGAAATAATAGCCCTTTATTTTAGCTCTCTTCCCCTCTCCTGCTGTTTATGTTTCTATTGGCTCTCTCCTTTTTTCTAAGTATATTTTATTGATTATACTATTACAGTTGTCCCATTTTTCTCCCCTGTATCCCCCCTCTGCCCTGAAGCCCCCCACCCTCCACCATTCCCCACTCCCTTAGTTCATGTCCATGGGTTGTACATATAAGTTCTTTGGCTTCTCTATTTCCTATACTATTCTTAACCTCCCCCTGTCTATTTTATGCCTGTCAGTTATGCTTCTTATTCCCTGTACCTTTCTCCAACCCCCATTCCCTCCTTCCCCTCCCCACTGATAACCCTCTGTGTGATCTCCATTTCTCTGATTCTGTTCCTGTTCTGGTCGTTTGCTTAGTTTTTGTTTTTTAGGTTCAGTTGTTTATAGTTATGAGTTTGTTGTCATTTTACTATTCATAGTTTTTGATCTTGTATTTCTTAGCTAAGTCCCTTTAATGTTTCATACGATAAGGGCTTGGTGATGGTGAACTCCTTTAACTTGACCTTATCCTGGAAGCAGTTTATCTGCCCTTCCATTCTAAATAAAAGCTTTGCTGGACAGAGTAATCTTGGATGTAGGTTCCTGCCTTTCATGACTTTAAATACTTTTTTCCAGCCCCTTCTTGCCTGTAAGGTTTCTTTTGAGAAATCAACTGATAGTCTTATGGGCACTCCTTTGTAGGTAACTCTCTCCTTTCCTCTTGTTGCTTTTAGGTTTCTCTCCTTATCTTTAATCTTGAGTAACTTAATGATGATGTGCCTTGGTATGTTCCTCCGTGGGTCCAATTTCTTTCAGACTCTCTGGGCTTCCTGGACTTCCTAGAAGTCTCTTTCCTTCATCAGGTTAGGGAAGTTTTCCTTTATTATTTGTTCAAATAAGTTTTCAATTTCTTGCTCTTGTTCTTCTCCTGCCACTCCTATGATTTGGCTGTTGGAGTGCTTAAAGTTGTCCCAGAGGTTCCTTAGCCTCTCCTCATTTTTTTGAATTCTTATTTCTTTATTCTGTTCTGGCTGGATGTTTATTTCTTCCTTCTGTTCCAAATTATTGATTTGAGTCCAGGTTTCCTTCCCTTTACTGTTGGTTTCTTCATTGTATATTTTGCTTTATTTCATTTTGTGTAGCCTTCATTTCTTCCTTCAATTTGCAACTGAGATCAATCAATTCTATGAGCATCCTGATTACCAGTGCCTTGAACTATGCATCAGATAGTTTGCTCATCTCCTTGTCACTTAGCTCTTTCTCTGGAGATTTGATCTGTTCTTTCCTTTGGGCCGTATTTCTTTGCCTCATTATACCATTATGCTGTAGTGGGGTGGAGCCTTAGGTATTTGCCAGGGAAGGGCAAGCCTCTTTGCTGCATTGTGGCGCTGTCCGTGGGGGAGGGTTAAAAAAGGGATCAATGCCACTTGCTTGCTCTGCTCTAGTGCCACTTTCCAACCAACTCTCCTGTGAGACTGGGAGTTTCTCCTGACCTTACAACCCTACAGTATTTTATAGCTAGAGGTTTTGAGTCTTTATTTTCCTTTTCAGCCAGCCCCACCTTGCCTGTATGGTGCACCACCTCATCACACGTCCTCTTTGCTCAGCTTCCTGGTCTCCACCCCTCCTACCAGCCTGGATGAATGTTTCCTTAACTCCTTAGTTGTTGGAGTTCCATGCAGTTTGATTTTCTGGCAATTCTGCTTGTTTATTTTTTTAAATTGGTTGTAATCCTTCTGTTGGTTGTGTGAGGAAGCAAAGTATTTCTACCTACTCTTCCATCTTGGCTGGAACTCAATTCACACTTTCTCTCTTCTTTATGTTCTCTCTTCCCTATTGCTTTGCTTTCTCTTCATTCTTCCTCCTCTTTTTTCCTCTTGCTCCCCTCGATTAATTTCATCCTTTTAAAATAGTTATAAAATGAAGCATATCTTTATATTAAAGCTTAATTTCTTCTAACATAACATTGCACTAGTTTTACTTTTGGCAAATAAAATGCATTTATGATACTTCCTAAATCTTAAAAAGCCTGTTTTTCCATTTTAAAATATTTCCTCTTTGAATCATTCAAACTTTTTCAAAGATACAAACATCCTGTTAGAATAGAAATAATTAATCAGTATATGTTTTATGTGAAAATACTCTATGACTTGACACATTTAAAGTGACTTTTTTGAAAGAGATCATAGAGAGGCTACTCAACTCCAGACAGGACTTTTGGAGAATAATAAGCCTAAACCACAAAGTTTCCAAGCTATTTTATAAATAGAATAATAGGAAATACTTTCCTTGACACCAGTTCACTACTCTTTCTTTCTTTCTTTTTCTTTCTTTCTTTCTTTCTTTCTTTCTTTCTTTCTTTCTTTCTTTCTTTCTTTCTTTCTTTCTGTTGGAAGGATAAATATGTGTTTTCTTCTCTTTCTTTTTTTTATTGTTGTTCAAGTACAGTTGTCTCCATTCTCCCCTCGCCATTGTACCCTACCCCAGCCATTCTTACCTCCCACCCTCGATCCTACCCCCCTTTGGCTTTGTCTTTGTGTCCTTCATACATGTTCCTTGATGGCCCTTCTCCTATTTTCCCTCATTATCCTCTCCCATCTCCCCTCTGATTACTGTCAGTTTGTTATTAATTTCAGTGTCTCTGGTTATATATTGCTTGCTTGTTTTTTTCTGTTGATTAGGTTCCACTTATAGGTGAGATCATATGGTACATGTCTTTCACTGCATGCCTTACTTCACTTAGCATAATGCTCTCCAGATCTATCCATGCTGTTGTGAAGGGTAGGGCTCCTTCTTTCTTTCTGCTGTGTAGTATTCCACTGTGTAAATGTACCATAGTTTTTTGATCCACTCATTTACTCGTGGGTATTTAGGTTGCTTCCAACACTTGGCTATTGGAAATTGTGCTGCTATGAACATTGGTATGCATAGGTTCTTTTGAATTGGTGTTTCAGGATTCTTAGGGTATAATCCCAGCAGTGGAATTGCCAGGTCAAAAAGCAGTTCTATTTTTAGTTTTTTGAGGACATTCCATACTGTTTTCCACAGTGGCTGCACCAGTCTGCATTCCCATCAACGGTACACTGGTGTTCCCTTCTCTCCACAACCTCTCCAGCACTTGTTGTTTGTTGATTTGTTTATAATGGCATTCTCACTGGTGTGAAGTGGTATCTCATTGTGGTTTTAATTTGCATCCCTCTTATGGCTAGTGATGCTGAGCATCCTTTCATATGTCTCTGGGCCCTCTGGGCCCTACTTTTCTAATAAGTCAATTCTACATGAGCAAATCCATCATTGATTGAAAAGGAAGATTAGCATTTCACTTTCTATAGTTCTTTTCAGTAAGCAGGTGGATGGAAACATAGAAAATGGAACAGATGGGAGCAGGAGACAAGAAATAATAGTTCCTCAAGGTGACAGAAGAAATATGAAATATGCTCTTAGGTGCACTTAAGACTTACATTTAACTGGCTTGCTCTTCTCATGTCAGGGTCACACCTGGACAACCCACCATGTTCCCAAGAGCTCAATAACCACCCAAGTCCCATTTGTTTTGAGTAGGATGGAGAAGAGAGTCCACTCTAGGGGAGAATGTCAGCAGGATAATGCTAACCCCACAAATTATTATCCTTAAAACATTTTAGATATCCTAAATGGAATTATCCATATAACAGCTAGGAATCCAGCACCTGTGACCCCAATCAGTGCAAATTCTATGGAGGGACATAGTGTAACTCTTTTCCCCATGCCACCCACTGAGCTTAAATGGGAAATATCATTTAATCTTGTAGCAGAAATCTCCTTTAATTAGCAGGCCATCTTCATACACCTCCCCCCTGGGTTCTATAATACCTCATTCTCTTCATTTTTCTCTTACTATTCTTTATGTTTTATAAATAAATTTATTGTTTAGCATATATTAATTTTTATTTCATTTGAATCAGTGATCTTTAATTAAGGCTGTTTTTCCCCATATGATATTTGATGAACTTTGTTTATATCAAATTAACTCAAGCTACAGAAGACCATGGGATAAAGTAAGTGAAACTAATGCTAGGTTAGGGTGGAACTGTTCAAGTTGATGCAGTATTGGGTCCAGGCTGATGAAAACTTAACTGTTTAACTATTTCAATGAAGGAAAAATTGAAGTTTTATTTGAAATCTGTGAAATGTTGCTTAATATACTGCTTACTTCTGGACAAGGTAAAGAATCTGAAGGAAAAGTATTTAGGCAGAAAACATTGTATGTATTTTTACTGCTGACACAATCCTAAGAAAGTAAAATGCAAATGACTACAAAGGATTATAATCTGAATACCAGGCACAACATTTATCTATTTGGATTAGATAAACATGAGCCGAAGAGCAATATTTCTACGTGTTTTTGTCTGGGAGTGATTACATTGGAGTGCTGGTTGATTTCTGAGATAGGATAATTTTCTGGGTCTTTATCTGTGCCTGCAGAGGGCCAGGTTGCTGTTGCCTTTCTTGATGATTTACTCAAATGCTCTAAAATCTTTCTGGACTTCTTTCTTCCTCCATAATAAAAATTGTTGCTCTGCCGCAAAATAACAGCTTTAAAGAATAGATGTGTGATGAAGTAAATGGAGATGACATGCATAGTAGACATATGAGATGGTGCAACCGATAGGTATTTGCATAGTTGTGATTTGGAGGAGAGGTTTATACTCCATCTAGCATTTGTTGTTTGGTTATTATGTGGCAGGCATCGTGCTCTGTGAACCTATGCTAAATCCATGTGAAGGAAGTAAAGTGTAGGTATACGCTATTGAAGCTTATGTGCAAATATAGATTATGTGTAAATACTACACCATTTTGCCATTTTAAATAAGGTTCTTGAGCATCCACGGATTTGGGTTTCCTGGGGGGTCCTGGAACCAATTCCCTGTGGATACAGAAGAACAGTTGCGTTTTGAAAAGGCATTGGCCTGCTGGTGTAAGGTATAATTTTTGGCCATGACCTCCAGATGACAAATTGAGAAATGGCCTCATTATGCTTTGTTAGTTTTACATGAACAATCTTTCAAATCAGGGATCGAGGGTAAGTCAAAAGGGTGTTTACAGAGCCATCAAAGTCTCTGAAAACTTTCCGTAAATGTGTTTAACTTAGAAGTACTGAAACATTAGTTATACTCCTATACTCTTTTCCTAAGAATTCAGACTCTCTATACAATTTACCTACAACTTGCTGAAGACGGTTAAAAGTTAGAAAGTCTGAAAGTGACAATCCTTGGAAAGAAGAAGCTAACTCATTTTTATTTCTGTAAACATTTGAGTGAATGTTGTTCTTGAAGTCCTTACACAGCTCCAGGGATGGGCAATTAGTGTCAACCTTTCCTTCCCCCTTTCCTTTTTCCCTTCTCTCCCTTCCTTTCCTTTTCGTCTTTCTCTTTCTTTTTGGGCTAGCTTTCTCTCATTTTATTTCTATTGCTGTCCTTTTATTTTTTTCTTTCATAGTTCGGTTAATGAGATAATTCTTTCTGAAATGTTTTGCTTAGCAGCCCAGCACTTAACCCAGCACTTAGCCCAGCACCTAATATTGTTTGACTAATCTTTTCTTGGAGAATGATTTGTTCATTAGAAAAGTATATAAAGTATTCAGACTAAGTTGTTCTTATCTTTAATTAGATACTGATTAAGCACATTTGGTAATTTGAAAAAATAAAATTAAGCAATAATTAATTAAAAGTTTGTTGTTTCTTTTCCTCTTAACTTTCTATTTCTTGGGAAGGAGATAGGATATAATTTGGTAGTGTATAAAATCCTGGCTGGAAGTAGATTTAATATGATGGATGATCACCTAGGTTAATCAAGAGAAACTATAAACTCCTCTCACCAGGCTAACTTGGCATTGTTGCTGACTTAGGGAGCCTTTTTTATGGCAAGACTAAGCTCTCATTTAGACTTTTGAACTTCCCAAATTTTGTGGCATAAAATAGATGTCACTTAAAGTTAAACACATAATTTCCTAAAGGAAATTTTTTTTGAAGTGATAGAAATAATTTCTATTCATTAACAGGAAGTAAGTACATTTTTAAAGAGAAAAGATGTACAGCTACTAAATGGCCCGATTATAATGAAAATTACTTCTCGCACATTTCCACCAGGTGGCACCCCCCTTTTGAACTTTGGGAAGAAATTCTGAGCCTGAAAGAATGCCACTCTTATTTTAGAAATGAGATTGATTCCAGAAAAGATCTCTAGCCAACAGAACTGGATCAATATAAATAATATTTAGTACTACTTTAAAAATTATTCTAAGATGCTCCCAAAATAAAATGCATAATTAATAATATGTTTAATTTGGGGAAAGCCTGCATCGATAAAGCCAATCCTACTTTAATCTGAGCTCCCCAAGACTTAAGTTCCATTATATTATACTTTTCATACGCTCTTTCTAATCGGCTTTCATTTGAGTGCCTCCTTTAACTTTCAGGAAAGTGCAGCAACCAGAGTATATTTAGCAACTGAGTGTCTTAAACCAAGACTTGATTTAATTTGTAAATCAACCATCAACTTGCCAGTCAAAAATTCCTACGTAAACACTTTAACATTTTGTCCGAAACCACGGGACTGGCAGGGTGGATCTTCCAAGCTCAATGACATGGGGCCAACTCTGCTGGCCGCACACTTCTTGTCCACACATGTGGCTGTCTGATTCTTTGACTAAACTCTCACATTGTCCTTGTTGCTCTTTCTTGGTGGCCTTTTCGTGAGGATCAGGGCATAACATGCCTTACCAGATGTCACCCCAATGCAATCACTCAGTGGAAAATCACCCCATTTCACAGTCCTGTATTCACTACAGACATTAATTTTTACTGAGTAGGGTTCAAATTTGATGATGTCTTTTGTTTTCCTTGGATGATAAACAAGCATGCTGAGAACTCGGGAACAGATCTTTGTCATTTGGTGAGAACAAGAGCAAGTGAGAAAGATCCATCTAAAAATACATATTTGAGGCTGTGAGGCAAAGCTCTTGTACCTCTTGATGCTCAAACATGATACATAGACTATGTCCTGAGCTTGGTAAATTCAGTAAAGTTACTGAGGACTATCAGGGAAGAGGGGGCATTCCCAGGATAAGACTTAGCTAGAACTAAGAAGGTTTTCCAAAAACGCTTTTTATGATACTTGCTTAAGAATGGTATGTGCTCTGTCCAGGTGTCTCAGTTGGTTGGAGCTTCCCATACACTAAAAGGTCTGTAGGTTTGATCACCAGTCAGGGCACATACCTAGGTTGTGGGTTTGATCCCTAGTAGGCCATGTACAAGAGGCAACCAGTCGGTGTTTCTCTCTTACATTAATGTTTCTCTCTCAATTCCTTCCTCTCTAAAACCATGAAGAATATATCCTCAAGTGAACCTTAAAAAGAAAAACACAACATCTAAAAATGTGCTATTCATATTATCCCATAATCTCTTACATATGGATGCTTGGTTTGACAACTTTTTATCTCTGAATTTGCTCAAGGAAAAGATAATTAGTATCCCACTTTTTCAGATAAAATGGAAAAAAAAAAGAGAAACTTAAGATTTTTGTAATGGTACTCTTTCTTAAACTGTTGTTGCTTGTTTTCTTTTGGTACAATCTGTACTTTAGACCAATGTCATATTATTTGATTTTTAGAATGAAAACATCAGTTGTTATATATGTTAGGGTTATATATAAAAGATATATTTTTGAAAAATATTCTATAAGAAAACCTAATTTGATTCCACTATGATAAAAGTATTTTAACCTACCTACATGGTTGCCAGATTAACAAATAAAAGTACAATATCCCTGTTAAGTTTGAGTTTCAGATAAATAGTACCAAAGTTTTTAACATAAATATTCCCCATGAACTATTTGTGAGACATACTTATATTAAAACTATTTGTGGTTTATCTGAAATGCAAATCTAAGTAAGTATCCTATGTTTTGTCTGCCAACTCCACCTGGCAGGAGACTCTTCTAGGTGTGACCTTCCTTGAAGTTGCCACATCAAGGACTGATAAAACTTCTACATGGACCCACCCCTTAAGATCTCTCAACCTTTCTGTCAACATCTTACCCTTCAAGGTTGAACTCCTAGTCTTAAGAAATGAACCACTGTAGTTTGCTGTGCTTGGGGAAAATTCCACACTAATTTCCTTTGGAATTACAGAGCCAGTATGAAGGAAAGTTGCCAGAGTGGTTCCTGGAGTCTCCAAAGACAGTCTCTCCTGAATGACAGCTATGACTGAAGTAGCTGTCCAGACTTCAGTTCACAGGGTTACATTAAATAAACTCCCTGAGGAGCCCTGGGTTGTGAGTATGCAGACTTGCCTTCATTTTGATCTCACCCAGCAGGAAACAGTCCCGGGAAGAAGTTATCCAGCGTGATGATCCTCATATTTTACCTCTGTTCTCCATGCTCCCATCCCTTGCTACAGAGAGTACAAATTTGTCATGCTGGTCGCAGAGAGCTTGTCTGGGATGAGTTATGAAACCACCCCTGTGTTGTTTCTTTTCGTTATTAGTAGAAGTGATATGGGCCTTAGGCCTGTATTCAAATCACATATTTGTTTCTCTCGCTCAGGGTAAGCTATAAGCCTTTCTTTAGAAATACTGCAAACTGAATTTTTCTTGAAAAAAATTTATAGCTTTAAAACCCCCCTTGTAACCCACTTATAAATATTTAACTTTGCTTTAAGATATACTTAAAATATCTGATCATCAGTTATGTGTATAGCATTATTTTTAGCATTCGTAGGTAATGGGTATACAAAGATAAAATATTAGAATGCTTACCTCACCCAAGGTTACAATCAAACAGGGGAGGCAGATGTATGCATATGAATTAGTTAGGCAGTGATGCAATGTCGTGTATGAGCAAATGCCGAAGTCGTTCATAGAAAGAACAAATGTGTAGCATTCGCTGAAACGGGAAATCCAGGTAGACTTGAAAGGAGCTTGAGGGATGGGTTTCATGGCAATTAATGAACATGAAGGGATAGAAAGGAATATGAAGAAACAGTGAGAAAGAGCAGGTGTATTTGAGCATCAGGGAGGACCAGTTGTCCATGGAGGAGAGCGTTCATGTTCAGGCAAATGTGTAGATAAATTTGTAGAAGGAAAACTATGCAATATTATAACAGGGTAAGAAGTTTGTACTTGGTTCTATAGGCTATGGAGAGCTACTGGAAATTTTTGAATCACAGAATGATGGGATGAAAGTGCTCCAAAAATAATCTGTAAGCAGAAGAGGGAAAAAAGGTGAATTTGCACACCGTGTGAGGTGATCATGTATATTCATTCAGTATGCATCCGAAAACCAACACACGATTTTTTAAATGCCTGTAAATCACTAAATGTAAAGCACACTAAATGTACACAAAGACACGCATAATGTGTATCTAAAGCATACTCTCTGCTCTCCACTTCCTGAAGGATCACTCTTCACTATGACAGGCAATCCCCAAGAGAAGCCCATTGAAAGCTGAGCAAATTTCCTATAATACCTCTATTCTTTGATGCGCCTGCATCTAGTTTATGTGCTGTGTTCATTCAGTTTCTTGCTATTCCACCATCACTATATTACAAAGGAGGGGGAACGCTAGCTCTTCTAGTACAGGAAGAGTTTTTTATTTTTATTTCTTTTTGTTGATTCTTCAAGGCTTAATGATTATAAGTAAATTAAATCAGAAAGAATGTTCTCCCTTTCAAGTGACATGGTGAAGTGTTAAAGGAGATCTTAGCTGCAGTCAATTCCAGAACAATTCTTAAAGACTTTAGGAATGCAAAACCCATTTGTTGTATGCAAGAGAGAAATAAGTGTTTTGTAAAACGTATTTTAAGGGAAAGGCAAATAAATCTAGCATGGCGAGATCTCTGATGATGTCAGTATAAAAAGGAAACATGCTGTAAATAACACATAGATTTGAAATTTGGTTCTAAGCAGTTTTTCTGGAACCCAGAGGAAAAAAAAACAGAATAGGAATAAGATTATTATTCAAAATCTTTGAAGTTTCAAAACAGATTTCCTGTTATTGTAGTACCCATAACTTCTTCTTTATTGTTGTCTGAATTCCAAATCCTCTGAGCTATGTCTCTACAATGAAATAAAAATAAAGATGAAAACTGATTTAATTTGCATATTTGCCTCAAGTTTCTCACGCACTTTGGCTAATGAAGAAGTCAATCTCTGTATTTATAAGGGTCCTTTGGAGGAACAGAAACAATAAGATATATTGGCATGAGTGACACCAATGATGAGTTCCAGTCCAGGAACCAGAGAACTAAGAGTTCTCAAGTCTGAGGCAGAAGATGGATGTCTGAACTCAAGCAGAGAGGGAAATTGCCCTGCCCATGCCTTTTTGTTCCATGCAGGCCCTCAAGGGATTGGGTGATACCTATTTGCATTGTTGAGGGCAATCTGGTTTACTCAGTTCACCTACTGGAATGTTAATCTCTTCTAGAAACACCCTCTCAGACACACCCGAAATAACGCTTTACCAGCTACCTGACCATCCCTTAGCTCAATCAAGCTGACAGGTAAAATTAACTGTCACAATCTCACTGGCTTTAGTGTGCAAGTAAATAGTTCCAATATGACTTAAATGGTGATCTTTCAGAAGAAATTAAACTCCTCTTTTGTCTCAAATAGCATTCAACTTTATTCAAATTTATGTTTGGAAGTGGGAAGAAAGACAATGACTACTCAGTCCATTATTTATGTTCATACTAATCTGATAAGTACTATGAAGGAAAATTGTAGGTTGCTGTTAGAAAATTTAATAGAAGGAAACTTACACATGCGTGGGGATACCCCAAGGGAGTGATATGTAAGCTAAAATTGCAAGATTGATCAGTTTAGATCGGTGAAGGGTGATGAACGGCAGGGAAGAGAGTGTGTCAGCAGAGGGAACTGCACATGGGAAGGACTTAAAGCAAGAAGCTAGCACAGGAGGCAGGGGAAGGACAATCCAGTGTTGTTGCAGGGCAGAAAGTGTGGTGAATTACACATTTACATATATGTAAATATGTATAAATTATATACATATGTGTAAATATGTACATTTACAATGATTAGTTTCCTACCTGCCTTTGGATGCCTCCCCGTCTCACTGACTTTAGGACTTTACCGTATGGCATTCTTTGGACAATGGGATGATGTGAGTGAATGGGACATTTTTCATGTATGAGCTAAAGCTTTAAATGCTTAGCGGGGGCCTTCTTTCTTCTCTATGCCTTCATAGCACAGCATGCACTGGATAGGGGCTGATCCTTTTGGCCTTCATCCTCAATGTGAAGACAATGGTAAGAATCACATTTCCCCACAGCCTAGAGAAGAGTCACCGGGAGTTGCCCCAGAGTTGACATGTACTGTAAGTGACAAATGACCCATTGGTTAAAAGCCATGAGACTTTGGAGATTTTGGTATCATGAATTCAATGACAGCTGAATGATATTGAGGAAGGAAAACAACAGAGAGATACAAAAAGACCAGGATATGCAGAGATTATAGATGATATTACGGATTTTGGTTTATCTCAAGAATAGTGGAAATTCAGTGAAGCAAGGTATTGGCATAATTAGAATATTATTATGAAAGAAAAGAAATTGTGCTAGCCACACCCCCTATATGCCCACCCCCCACCCAAGGATGAACATACAAGTAACCTTGGTAAGTTATTGCAGTAAAAAAAGACTATCTAAAATTTATCAAGTAGTTAAAATCACCAGGCTTTCTTTTAAGCACTTTATCTGTAATAGCTAATGAAATCTTCTCAGCGAAGTAGACTATTTTATGTTGAGGAACTTGAGACACAAGGAAGATAAGCAAATTTCCCAAGGTTCCAGATGTATTAAATGGCAGAGCCAGGAATCAAGTTTCAACAATGACTTTATGGCCTAAGTTCTCAGTCACAGAAAACCAGAGGAGAGATAAACTAGGGTTGAAGAAAGAGACACGGAGAATTAGATGGAGTTGAGACATATTCACAAAATAGAACTATCAAGACTCAGTTTTTTGACTAGCTGTGGGAGATGAGAGAGGGAGATTGCAAAGATGATTTCCATATTTGTGAAATGGGTAATAGACTGGGAGAGGGGATACTGGAGAGGATCGGTTGGGAGGAGAAGGTCTTAATTTAGATTGTAAACTGCTTAAGGGTAGAGACTGTGTTATCAAGCATTTACTTGTGTGTTGCAATGACTCAGTGATGACTTATACATTGATGAATCATATATTTACAAAAATCTATTTTAAAGTATCATGGGACTGGTATAACATTTTTTTTTTTCTTGAATGAAGATGAGTTTTTCTTAAGGGCTTCTGTGGATAGAGTTCACAGACTTGAACCAGAGAGGACACTGATGTTTGGCAAGAATATTTCCTCTGTACACAAAGGGTTAGTGCCTGTGCTGTGATTTTTACTTCATCACTACCTCTTTTTATTAGTGGAAAATGCTAATTCCTGAGATGTAACCACAGGTTATTTGGCAACTTTATTGCTATATTAGAGCAAATTTAATGTGATTCACAGTTTCAACATAAAACAGCATTTATATTGTAAATTTAATAGTGAAGGAACAGGCATTTATTCTGGGACAGCTTGGCGCTGACACTATGTTAACAGGTTATCACACAGGTACTTCATTGAGTCCTCACACCTGTTCTTTCACAAATTGCAAGTGCTTTGCCTTGATCACAATTTTTCCTATTGCATTACATCCTTGGATTATCATAGTCATTAATTAGATTGTACTATTGTTTTGAGAAAATTTTAGTATTTTACAGTATTTGTTGAGCATAAAAATAAATGTAAAGTTTTTTGAACAGAAATTCATTTAACCAAATTATGCTGCTGTTTTATACAGAAATCACTTAGGGAAGCTGCACTCTTTTAGAATTAATGCTGTCAAATTGTCCTGTATATTATAGGACCCAGGAAAGACCTGCTGCCCTTAGATTGTTATGACACGTACTGTCCCTGTGTCTGCCTCTCCCTCCTTCTTTGCTGGGGTTACGGCCACCTAACTGTCTTCTGCTGAGACACTAAAACACACTCTGGAAGCAATGTAGGAACCCTAGGTACAGAGAGCCATGGGGCTGTGAGGCCAGGAGGAAACAGAGAATGGAGTAAGACCGACATGGGGAGGCCAAGAAAGGGATTATCATTCGTGTATCATCCGTCTGCCTGAGGGAAACAGGTGCAGTCAAGGTGACATGTAAAACGTCCAACCGTCAGTGTGGCAGAACTACCCACAATCATAACAGATGCATCACCAATTCTAACAGAAATCAGTCACCTGTCCAGGGTGGTTACCAACCACAGATAATTGTGTTAGGTTCTACAGGTGCCTTCTAGCTGAATATCAGTCTTGGGAGTCATTTGCTAAGTGTGATATGTGTGAGTTTTAAGAAGGCTTGTGCTGCTCACACTATATAGAATTATAACCTGTCTCTATAATGGGAAATAATTAATTTGAGATGGAATACAGTGGCATGTTTTTATAGTCAAGTAGGTCACCCTTAATAGAGGTATCTGTTAATAAAATTTAATAATTATATTATCCCAAGACCTTGTGTATGTATTTCGAAGACTGTGATTTATGAAGTACTTCCATGTCTGCAGTCTCACCCGATCCTTATAAGATACCAAAGAGGTAGACAGGGTAGAGAGGTTAAGTAATTTGCCCAAGGCTACATGGTTAGTAAGCAGTATAGTCATGATGAGATGTGGGTTCTTTTAGAAAGCTGTGAAATTGTGAAAATTGGCTAGTGGGTTTCTTATAAAAAAAAAATTGAATGACTTCCAAACAACAGAGGCTCAAAATTATACTGAAAAGTAACTAATAGTAACTAATATTTTTCTTAGGAAATAATAGTGAAGTAAGAAAAATTCTGACATTGTTGTATTTGTGCTTATGAAAATAAATAGGATAGCACATATTTTATTAGCCTGTCATGGTAAGTTATCTTAATTCTCTGAAAAACCTATTTATTTCTACCCGCCATGCAGCTGTAGATTTCTAAATACCATTTATTCAATAAAGTAAATGAGGAGTTTTTGGAGACATGGCTGATTCTGGAGCTGGGACAGTGGTAGTGAGAGATCAGTCTGGACCTTTTGGGCCAGTTTATAGAGGCAGAAAGTAGAGAAGTATGGAAAACCCAATAAACAAATAAACAAACAAACAAATAAAAAAGAAAAACAGAAACAAAAGGATGGGGGCATGTAGAAGGGACACCAGGAGCCAATCTGAAAGAGCTCCCAATGGCTACAGCTAGAACAATTAGAACAACCAATTAGATTATAATCTAAAATGTAAAATAAATGTCCATGAGTTCATACTAAATAATCTATCATTGAATAAATCTATATTTAGATTTATTATTGAATAATCTATAATTGGTTGAAAGAGACAAATCCTTCTTACAGAAAAATTTCAAATAAAATAAGTATATAACCCTCTCTCCAGGAAATGGAGTTTACCACCACACCCCCAACTTTGGTGATGTGCTTCCCAAAATAGCGTATGAAAAAGGAAGAAATAGGAGCTTTGCAGTAAAGAAACCTGGCAAACCCTGCCTTCACCAAATGATCAAGGGTAGACTTCAGTCATGTTCATATCATGTGCCCTCTATATGGTCTGTTGCGAGGGCACTTCATTTTTGATATAATCTTTCCAAAAACCTAAAACCTTAGTGTATTTATGAAGAAAACATTAGCCTCAAACTGAATGACATTCTATAAAATATCTGACAGAACTCAGAACTGTCAAGGTTGTGAAAGACAAGAACGACTGAGAAACTGTCATAGACCAGAGCAGCTCGATTAGAGATGTGACAGATCAACGTAGTGTGGAATCCTGGACTGGATACTGAAACAGAAATTGGACGCTAATGGAAAAACTGATGAAGTCTGCTCTAAGTCTGGGTTTAGTTAATAATAACGTAACAGTATTGATTTCTTAGTTTTGACAAATATACCATGGTAAATTAAGATTACATAAGGGGATACTGAAACTGGGGTGTATGGGAATTCTCTGTACTATCTTTGCAACTCTTCCTTAAATGAAACATTATTCCAAAATTAAAAAAGGTTATTAAACATAAACTATTTATTTTAAAGAAAGCCCTTGGGTACATGTGGCTCCATGTGCGTGTACATGAATGCCAATAAGCAGAATTTAGCATATTACTAACAATTTCATATTGAGTAATAATGACAACTATATTTAGTTTAATGCCTCTATTATATTTTGGCCATTTTTGTGTGTATTCATAAATTCACATGGCTTGTATGTGCATGTTTTCATACTGACATATATCTTCACATATATTTATTTTTATTCAGCTGTGAAATGAAAGTGTTTTAAATGACAGCTTATTTTGATCATTAATGATCCTTCTTTCCAGGGAAAGGAGCCAATGGGCAGCCAGATCACGTACATGTTTTTATTAACTGTGATTAATAAAAGGAATCCCTGCTCTAAAAACTCAACACCAGAGGTATCTGTATCCACTGTTAATTCTGATGGAGGGAAGAGCCTCTGGAAGTCGTCATGGATAGGACAGGACTCTTGTCTTTCAGCAGAAGTGAAAGCATCATCAAAACTTTTACACCCTGCTGGAGTCCTCAGACCTTTGTCAGTGTTTGTCTCTGGTAACAATCAAATCATGAAGTCATCATAAGGGCAAATAATACCTCTGGCTTGATGAAAATAGCTTGGCATGTGGCACCATTCTGTAGTGATATGAATAGCATTCATGAAAAATTGTAGTAGAACTAGCTATTTAGTAAAATGAGAAGAGAAATGTGAAATTTAGTATTTCCTGCAAAGCTTTGTTGTTCAAGTTCATTTTGGTATTTGTTGGAGGGAAGAATGAGAACAATGTATTGAGTCCTTCCTGGTGAACTTATTAAATATATCAATAAAATCACCAGTGCATAGCTTGTATATCTCTACACTAATCTGGTCCAATATGAGTGAGCTCCAACCCACTTTTCATGTCTAAATAATTTCTAGAATTACTTCATATTTTTGTTTATAGTCTCAGATTTTTCTCAATCAATTCCTGTCTTTCAGACTGTGTTTATATAGGATGCCAAATCCAAGTAAATTTAATGAAAAAAAAAAAAACCCCACAAAACATTCATCCTGTTGGGTGTTTGACAAAATGACTTGATTGATGACTGTTCTTGTTCCCATCTATTGAGTAGTTTTGTATACACAGCCTCTTTCCTGCCAAATGACAGTTTGGGGAATTTCTTCTTGACTTCAGTGATTTGTCAATGTCTACAAGATAGATATAGACAATTTTCCATAATGCTGTACTTCTAAACAATGATGGAAACATTTCTCTAATTATCCTGATATTTGGAAATAAACTGACAAATCATTGCCTTTTTTCCTTATATTCAAATATTTTTTATTGATTAGCTGCCTCACACATTCTTATATAAACTCATGAAAAAGTAAAGCTGTGAAATAAACTAATTTTTAAAAAATGGAATAACCAAAATTTTTAAAAATATAGAAACTAAAGCATTAAAATCCATGATCACATCTACAATGCTTCTCAAGTGATAAAATCATCACTAAACCATGAAAGGATGCATTTGTAATTATTAATCATTATACTAAATAGGTTACTAACAAATATGTCAAATTAGCAACTTTTGGTTTCTGATTTTACATACAAGATTTCTCTTATTGAAATTGAGAACAAGATAGGAGAGGGATAGGAATTTCAAGGGAAAAGGGGAAGGGTTCAGAGCAACAAGTATGAAAGACACATGGACAAAGCTAGGAGGGGTGAAATGGGAGGGAGCTGGGGAGGGCTGGGGCGGTGGGCTGGGATGGGAGAAAAAGACAGAAAACTGTACAAGAACAACAATTAAAATAAAAAAATGAAAAAAGAAAAAGAATAATTCTTTAGTGAGCAATGTCTTCTCTGAAGAATATCAACTTGTTTCCCGAGGATATACTAGGCAGTTTTTACTTAATTTTTCATTTCTTCCTCTTGGGTTATGGGTTCTCTCATAATCTGATCCTTAAGATTTATACTCTTGAATATGAGACCAGTGAGATATAATTATTTCTTGTCGAAACTCTCTGTAGTTAGCAGCCACTGAGCTTTGTGGGACAAGGTTTTAGTGAGGCAACTATACATACACGGGATGGGGTCTTCCACACGAAACTTCGGGAAAGTGCCCACTCTCCCCAGTTTGGTGTTGCCAATGCAATAAATATTGGGAAGTAAGAATAAGAGAGAAGGATAGGATGGAAATTTCCAAGACTATGCTAGCAATAAAATGCTTAACAAGGACATTTTTTCAGAGTTATCTGGTTCTGAGGTATAATAAATTCTCTAGTAAGATTTTGTGGAAATTTATACAGTAATAAGTTTTTGTTAATGGGCTCTGAAACAGAGGCAACAAAATGTTCTCTCTTTCTCGCTCTCTTATTTGTTTGTCCCAAGAGTAATCTTTACTCAGAATTCTTGCTCCTGATCTCACCCTTGAGCATGTTTTGGGAGTTAGCTCAGTGAAAACTTAACTTTTTTGCTTACCTTTATGACTAATGGAGAGATCTTATAAAATAATATTTTTGAGGCAGTAAATTTTAAAATATAAGCTTTTGGCTGCATGTGAACAAGGTAACATTTTCTTTACTTTTTTTTCAGGTATTCTCTACCTTTTCTAAATCCTTGTGATTTTTTTCCATAAATAGTTTTTGTGAAAGTATAAAGAGATCGTGCCAAGGATCTTGTAAAGTCATGTCTGAGGAACTCAAATGCAAGTGTCTTGATTCTGTCTCTCTGGGAATATGAGTAAGAGGGGGAACAAAAGATGAGTCACTTCTGTCATCCAGAAAACTAAAAATATACTGAATATTTTGAGAAACAGCAAATGTTACTAGCATTTTTGAGGATATGTAATGGAATTTATATTCTTTGGTTTTTGAAGTAATATGCATTCATTATATATGTTTAGAAAATACAGAAAGGAAAAAGGAAGAAACTGTTCAATCAAAATCTTGTAGAAATAAGTTTGTTAACATTTTGAATTTTTTTCTTTTAAAAATTTTTCCCTATGAAATTATTTTTAATACTTATACCTTTAAATTTCTGGAATAAAAATAATGTTAGAGTAATTTTGTTTTACTTATAAAAAAATGAAACAAATGCTCTTTCTTGTACCATTATCATTGGTTTAGTGCTTCTTTGAGAGTGATGCTTCACCTTCCTTAAAGGTTGACTTTTAAGGAAGAAATATACCTAATGTTTTTCTTTTCTTTTCTTTTTTAATTTAATTTATTGAGGTTACATTGGTTAATAAAATTATATAGACTTCAGGGGTACAATTCTATAACACATCATCTGTACATTGTATTGTGTGTTCATCACCACACGTCAAATCTCCTTCCATCACCATTTACCCTCCCCTTAACCCTCTTCTACCCCCACACTCTCTTACCAAACTCTGATAATCACCATACCGTTGTCTGTGTCTATGAGGTTTTTTTTCCCCTTTTTTGATTAATCCCTTCATCTTCTCTCCCAGACCTATGTTTTTCTGAAGCTTACCATTTATATAGGTATACACCTTTGAATCTCAATCCAATCTTTAGAATAAATTCAGAACAAAAACAAATTCTCTGATATTTGCCTTTTTATTTTATTAAAAAATTTTTTTACTGTTCAATTATGGTTGTCCCGATTTTTCCCCATTTTGCTCCCCTGCTCTACTCCCCCCCACCTTCCACACTCAATACCCCCCTTCCACCCTGCCTCCCCTCCCAGCCCCCTCTGTTGTCTTTGTCATGGGTTATTTATACATGTTCCTTCACTAGACCCTTCCCCTTCTTTCCCCCATTATCCCCTCACCCCTCCCCTCTGGTCTCTGTAGGTTTGCTCTTTATTTTCTTGTCTCTGATTCTATTTTGCTTGCTAGTTTGTTTTGTGATTAGGTTCCACTTATAGGTGAGATCATGTGGTATTTGTCTTTCACTGCCTGGCTTATTTCACTTAGCAGAATACTCTCCAGTTTCATCCATGCTGTCACTAATGTTAGTAGTTCCTTCTTTCTTTCTCCTACTTAGTGTTCCATTGTGTAAATGCACCATAGTTTTTTGATCCACTCATTTATTGATGAACAGATTCACAGAAATGGAGATCACATGGAGGGTTATCAGAGGGGAGAGGGAGGTGGGACAATGGGGGAAAAGGTACAGGGAATAAAAAGCATAAATGGTAGGTACAAAATAGACAGGGGGAGGTTAAGAATAGTACAGGAATGGAGAGCCAAAGAACTTATATGTATGACCCATAGACATGAACTAAGGTGAGGGAATGATGGCGGGAGGTAGGGTAAAGTTTGGAGGGGAATAAATGGCAGACAAAAAAGGGACAACTGTAATAGCATAATCAATAAAATATATTTAAAATGATTTTTCTGCATCTATTGATAAGGTCATATGATTTGAATCATGTTTTACTAATACAACACATTAACAAAAAAGGATAAATTATATTTGTCTTTTAAAAGGAAGACAGTTATGGAGCAAATTACATTGTTTGAGGATGAAATAAGAACACTCTGAATTCTGTGTAAATATTCTCTATTCAGGATTATTCCATGGGCCCTAATATTTTGTTTAAAATCATCACAAATCTTTAGACTTGCTTGTAGTCTAGACTTTAACTTTTATACCATCAAGATGAAGAATTATTGACCCAAGACATTTACTCACTTTTCTCTTGGGACAGGTTAGAGGAGGAGGTGAGAGGAGGAGTGAAGTCCTGTTGAGTCCAGCACTTCGGTTCAGTTATCATCAGTTTTTTTCAGTGACCACAGGTTGAACTTCTAATTGCAGCCAACTTTCTCAACACACTTGTTTTTGGTCACAAAGGGAAATAAAATGAGGGCAGCTGATGAGTCACTCCACATTCTTTAAAGTTACTAACAAAACAATTTTCCTAAGGAGGGGTGGCAGTGTCATCTTTATCTTGAAAGAACACACCTTAAGTAATTGCATCGCATGGTGAATTTGAATTAAAAAATGAGGCAGGCATTGTCAATTTGTTTAATCAGTGGTTCTAGCTAGTGGTTCTAGTGGTTCTGTATCTTTTATACCAAGGACCCACCACAACAAAGTAGCAGTAGTACTGGAATTTACTGGACACCCTTGAGAAACCCAGCTGCCAGTGGCAGCTTGAGGCATCTTTTCCTAAAGCACAGTTGCTGGCTGTCATATTGAAGCGGTGGTTTCTAAGGCGGAATTGGCTGAAAGATGGTAGCGCTTTTGACTAAGGCCAGACAAGACAATATTTGGGTTAGGACTAATGAGAATTTATTGGAAATGCTTCATTGAGAATCCTGGTGAACCAAGCCAGAGCCGGTCCCTTCATGTCTCTGAAGAAATAGACTCAAAGGAGAGGTGATCCTGCAGAATTTAAGGTCTCTTTCTACACAGGCTCAGAATGCGCTGCACAGGACAAACAATGGGTAACTTCATGTTAATAGATTTAGTTACTGGTTTCAGCTGATATAAATTTTTATGCAAATTAATTTGGTATAACAACTACGTACAGAGAGTAATAAAATTGTAATGATTTGATTAGAAAGAAGAGGTTTACAAAAATGAAATAATGATACCCATTCTGGATTATTTCTGTACAAAAGAGAGCAATGCAATCAAAAGGAAGTATAGTTTCAAAGTGCCTTGTTTGGGTTTATACAGAATATATTTTTCTTAAATTAAATATACAGATTAATTTCCATTTCCTATTAGCCTAGAAGTAAGTCATTACAAGAAAAATAGGAAGACCTTGGGATAGGCTAAAATCCATTGTATTACAAATTAAAGTTTTATTTTGATACCAGTAATTTTTTTATTTTTATATTTATTTATTTTTGTTCCACTTTATTTTTTATTTTTTAAAGTATTTTTATTAATTATGTTATTACAGTTTTCCCAATTTTCCCCCCTTATCCCCCCTCTCTCCTGCACCCCCCAAACCTCCAGCATCACCCACTTAGTTCATGTCCATGGGTTGTACATATAAGTTCTTTGAATGGTAAGTTCTATGCCATTTTTATCTCTCCCTGTCTATTTTATGCCTACTAGTTATACTTCTTCTTCCCCCCTTATTCCTCCTTTCCCCCTCCCAACCAAAATCCCTCCATATGATGTCCATTTATCTCATTCTGTTCCAGTTGTAGTTGTTTGCTTAGTTTTTGTTTTTGTTGTTTTTCTTTTCTTTTAGGTTCATTTGTTGATAGTAGTAAGTTTGTTGTCATTTTATTGTTCATAGCTTTGATCTTCTTTTTCTTAGATAAGTCCCTTTAACATTTCATATAAGGGCTTGGTGATGATAAACTCCTTTAACTTGACCTTATCTGGGAAGCACTTGATCTGCCCTTCCATTCTAAATGACAGCTTTGCTGGATAGAGCAATCTTGGATGTAGGTCCTTGCCTTTCATGACTTGGAATACTTCTTTGAAGCCCCTTCTTGCCTGCAAGGTCTTTTTTGAGAAATCAGCCGACAGTCTCATGGGAACTCCTTTGTTGGTGACTGTCCCCTTATCCCTTGCTGTTTCTAGAATTCTCTCCTTAATTTTAATCTTGGGTAATGTAATTATGATGTGCCTTGGTGTGTTCCTCCTTGGGTCCAACTCTTTGGGACTCTCCGGGCTTCCTGGACTTCCTGGAAGTCTATTTTCTTCACTAGATTGGGGAAGTTTTCCTTCAGTGTTTGTTCAAATGAGTTTTTAATTTCTTGCTGTCATTCTTCTCCTTCTGGCACCCCTATAATTCAGATATGGGAATGTTTTGGGTTGTCCCAGAGGTTCATAAGTCTCTCTTCACTTTTTTTAATTCTTATTTCTTCATTCTGTTCTGGTCGGATGTTTATTTTTTCCTTTTGTTCCAAATCATTGCTTTGAGTCCTGGTTTCCTTCTTGTCACTGTTGGTTCCTTGAATATTTTGCTTTATTTCATTTTGGGTATTTTCCTTTTTTTTTTCATTTTTCAAGCAAGCTCAATCAGTTCTGTGAGCATTTTGATTACCAGGGCTTTAAATTATCCATCAGATAGGTTGGCTATCTCCTCATTGCTTAGCTCTCTTCCTGAAGTTTTGCTCTGTTCTTATATTTGGGCCATATTTCTTTGTCTTAGTGCACCAGTCTGTTTGTTCTGGTTGACTTTTTTCTTTAATTCCTTGGTTGTCAAAGTTCCATGCAGTTTGAGTTTCTGATACTTGTGGTTTGTTTATTGATTTTAATTTGGTTGTTATATGCCTTTGGTTGTGCAAGGAAGCGAAGGGTTTCTACCTACACCTTCATCTTGGTTGGAACTCTGGTACCAATAACTTTTTAAAAGGGAAAACAAGAAAGCTGATTTTCCTCATTTGAAATAGGCTTTCTATACTATTGTTCATATTTTTGAAAATTTGAAAACTGTTTTTCTAGTATACCAATTTCTGCTCAAATTAAAAAATTGCAAAGCATCATTTTCCCTACCAGACAGCTGTTTGCTATTAAAGTAATGGACTTTGAAATTCAATCTTTAAAACATGTGCAAATATTTATATATCTGCAACTTAAGAAAAATGTTTTCCCAACACTCTTAACAAAAACCTTTAATCTCTGCTTAATTTTATGTTATTGTAACATTTCAGGTGTCTCTTAAGAGATAGTTTAAGCTTCCAGCTTAAAATAATGTTGATTGTGTCCAGCCAAAAATCTGAAGTAGTTTAGTAGTTTCAGATTATTTAGTCAAAGCTGACTACTAGGTATTTCTTTATATTTTTGGTCATGTTTTTATTATAGCTTCAATTATTCCTTAATAATTATGAAATGTTTTACTATCAATTGAAAAATTCATATTTTTATTTGAAAGAGAAATTTTTAAATCACTTAGTAACTTAATTTGAGTAGGGAGTCAATAGAAATATTTAATCAGAATCACATTTTTGTATCATCTGTTGCTTAGGGTCTGTCACTTTACTCATTTATTAAACATTCTGGAATGCCTATGAGGGGACATACATTATGCTAGATGGTAGGTTTACAGAGATAACAAGAAATAGTGCTTGTTTCTAAGAAGCTGAGAGCAAGTTATAGCAATGCTGTGCTATAATTGTAAGTGCTATAATAAGTATCTGCAGAGGATGTTACTGGACTTGAGGGGAGACAGAATGAGGGTATTTAGTGCTGTCTGGGTATAGAAGTAAGGACATACTTCTAAGAAAATGTGATGCAATCTGATATTTGAAAGCTGAATGTAGAAATTTCTGTTATGGCTAAAGGCCAAACTCAGGGCAATGTCTTCCATGCTAAAAGAAGTGTTTACACAATTAACACAAGTATTTGTTTAGGTCTGGGTACCCTTCCTCCAGAATTCTCTTGATTAGTTTTCCTGTTTGATCATATAATTTTGTTGCATCAAGATTACCTGATAGATTATTAAAACATACATTGCTGAGTCCCCCCACCCCAAGTTTCTGATTCAGTGAGTATGGGATGGATATCGACAATTTGCCTTTTTAAGTTCTCAGGTTATGCTGATGTCACTGCTTCATGGACCATGCATGACCGAATATCAGAATCAGTGGGGCATGCATGTTTTAAAGATAGGGACTCTTGGAGTCTGTTCCCAGAGATTCAAATTTAGATGAACTTGGATGGGAATAAAGAGTTTATATTTTTAATATATTTCCCCAGTTGATTCTGATTATCAATAAAGTTTGTGATCCATAGACATAGTCCAGTTCTCTTATTTCACAAATAATGAAATTGAGATAAAGAAAAGCTATGAAGCTTGGAAGCCACTGAGCTGCATATTGTGAAACCATCACAGGTTGGGTTAATCCAAAGGCAGATGGCTGAAAGCATTGGGAAAAAAATAAAACCACTATTATTGTTAGCTCATCTGCTAAGACTTGTGAAGTTGCAGCTGCCCTAGAAAAATTGAAGGTACAAGATTCGGTATTCAGATTCAGTGGGGAATGGATCAATTATATTTTCTTGTATTGGATTTGTATTTTAATTGGTGGATGCTAAAGAATGCTTTATGTCAGCTGAAGAGATATTTCTACCCCAAATTGAGAAGTTTATTAACATTCACCAAAATGCTTTCCTAGTTCTGCCTCCTGCTCTCTATGGACTTGAGGAAGGGAAACTTATGTTCAGGTTTCAGCAGGGATTCCTGGGTAGTAACTTATAGATACTTCCAGTACACAGTACAGTAAATGCTATGAATCTTATGTTCACTATAACCAAGATCAACATCAAACCATATATAGAGAACATCTGCTACAGAATGAGAACAGCTAGCTTATCTTATTGAGCAAAATCCTGTTTGGAAAACATTTCAAAAGGTAAAACTCAGTGATTCATTTAACCCAAATTAGAGAATCAATTATAAATATTCTTTTGGAGGAATATTAAAATAATTAGACTGGTTGAATTATAATGTTCAATGTCCAAATATATATTTACTTTAAAGATTTTTAATATTTAAAACAATAATACATATACAGTTAAAAATGAAAAAAAGAAGAAATGTTATGAGAATTTATCAAAATTATACAACTAAAAAGGAGCAGAGTAAGGTCTCTTTCCCACTATACCTCATTTTTTCCTTCAAGAAACCATAATAAGATTCCATTATCTACTGAATCAAGTCAATACTTTTACTGTGACATTCAGTGTTGTCCAAAGTCTCTTCCTTATAATATATTGTCCCAATAATTAGACTTTGATACAAGTAAGCCAGCTCTAAATCAAGGGACATGAAAAAAATATCTAATATAGTCTATGAGAAGAGGTGGGTGGATTCAAATTTGAATAACACTCATTTCTCTTTCAAGGCACTTCCAGACAAGTAGCAGACATCACATTCCGAAACAGGCACAAATATACATTCACACATGATATTAATAGATTTATAGTAAGTGCTATTGGAAAAGTATAAAATATCAGATAAGCTTCAGCATTATGAAACAGATACTTGTACAAATCTATTTTCCAGACACTGTGATAGCTTTCTAGAGACGCAAAAAATTTTGACTTATTTTTTTGCTAGGAAATCATAACACAACTATGTTAAAAACAACCATCTCTACACTGTAAAATAACTAGTCTATAAAAATGTCATGAATAAAATGATCTCAGAAGATAGAAATGGGAGCAATTAATTCAACAAGACTATGTGGAAATGTTCACAGAAAAAAAGTGGTAGAAAAAGAATTTACACATTTGTATATGAGTTTTGTTTTGATGTGGGTACTGTTCCTTTAATCTCCCCTCTTGGTTAGTCTCTACTTTGTCAGATGGAGAGAAGGGCACAGCAAAAACAAAAAGGTGAACCTGCAACATGGACTTTTCAAACAGGTAATGGACTGACAGGGCCAGAACACAAAGCATATGGACTTAGAATGGTATTCATGAAGGTGAATTTGACCTGGGCTTTGAAGGATGCATAGAATTTGGCAAATAATACTAACTTTTGCACTTGTCATTAATTACACTCTTTTTATAACTTTTCGCCCTTTATTTCCAAACCACAGAAAATTTTATCCATTCCCCATGTTCAAATCGAGATCCTTAAAAATTCCTAAAATGGTGTTTTTCAACCCTGTATGAGCATCACCATTGTGTCTGGTGCTTAAAAAAATTACAGAAGGCCTGGCCCCACTTAGGAGGTTTTGATTATGGAGATTCCTATTCAGAGTGCCTGACAGTAGAGCCCTGGGATTGCTAATTGGTGGATTTTCATAGTTTATTCTGGTCTGAACCATTGGCCTGACAAATATCAAAACCTAGAATGAGTTAAATATATAATTGCTGACTTGAATACTTCTTTGTGATCTAAGTACTTAAACAACGTCTCTTCACAATTTCTTTATACCAGGGAGATATTTTAATGTACGTATTTACTCTGAGATCCTAATAGGTCAAATCAGGAGAGATTCCTCATTTCCATACACATGCTTCAATCAAGCAATGTCATTCCATGCCCTGGCTAGTGTGGCTCAGTTGGTTGGAGCATTGCCCCATAAACTGAAAGGTCTCAGGGTTCATTCTCAATCAGGGCACACGCCTAGGCTGCAGGTTTGGTCCCTTGTAGAGGTGTGTGCTAGAGGCAAATGGCTGATGTTTCTCTCTCACATTGCTGCTTCCCTTCCTCCTGCCTCTGTCCCTCCCTTCCCCTCTCTCAAATCATTGAGCATCTCCTCAGGTGCGGTTAAAGAAAAGCCACCTTACTGTCCACTTGATGAATTTTGACTCATCAACCAAACTAAACCAAATTTCATACATGCTACAGAAAACCTCAGAAAATAAAAGTATCTAATTAACTCCTTTGCATACTGAATAATTAGTCATTATTGAGTATTGCTGCATTTCTAAATTCCGTGCCTTTACACTCACTCCCATCAGTCACACCATTTTGTATGAGTGGATAATGTAGTTAGGGCAGTTGTTGATGAATTGTTTTTCTTTCACCATTTAGTAAGCATTCTTAGTAAATAAGGTTTGAATTAGTTGCATGACCTCTCAGGTCATTATGAGTGTATCATTTCAAAATATAAATACAATATTTTTATTTCTGAGTCACAATGTTCTAAAAAGTCAAATCCCATAACTGTCTATTTAATTAGATCATGCTGGATTGAAATTTTATTTTTAAGCATTCTATTAGCTCAATCATTAAGGTCAATGTAGATATGACAAAGAAAATTGTGTTTTCTCATGGGCAAACAATGTAACCTTGGAGAGAAAAGCAAAACATACTCACAATGTATGACATTTCAAAATATTTTACAGTTAATTTTTTTCTGAGTACTGCAGATACTGTACTACCTACCCTTCTAGTCCTTCGGTGGGAGGAAATTGAAGCATCCATGATACACAAGGACTAATATTTTTATATTTATATAAAAGTATTTTTGTTTGCTATTTATATAAAAATAGTGGAGTATAAAATGCTATTCCAAACTATAGTATTCATAATCTGTGTCATGTGTGTGAATTATTTCTCCTCTGTTTATAGTATATAGCTTTTTATCTTATTTTGTGAAAAACTTGCATATATCAGGCATCATCTTTCAATGTCATGGTTTAAAAACTGAGATTTAGTGTGGCAAATCAACAGAGGTAGATATTAATAGAACCTAAGGTATTTTATGAAGCAACAATAACAGGCAATATTTTTCTGTGTAAACTTGAAATACTAGCTGCTATGTGTGTGGTGACGAGGACTGGAAAATAAAGGAAGCGTTGTATTCTGACCCAACTCTGGTGATTAATTAAGAACAGTTAATTTGATAGTCATCACCACTCCAAAGTGGTCATTATTATCTCTACCTTAAAATTAAGAACGTAAAGTGGAAAGTTTAAGTAACTAAAGTCATAGTTGAATAAGTGACAAAACTGGAATTTGAGCCTATGTATTTTTAATATAGTGAAAAGTATATTGAACTCAGGATCAGGAATTCTAATTATCTCTGTTTGTCTAGACCCATGGTTCTCCTACTGTGCAACAAGTGGCCCTGGGGCATGGTCAGTGGACTCACAGGATGCTACGAGGTATTTTAACATTTTCTGAGCGAAACACAGTGACACTTGATGTACATTGGACATGGCACAAACTGGCTCAAGGCAGTTCACAAGTTGACATTCTGTCACAGTACATTCCCTTCAATTGCACCATGTTTGTGTGAAGCTGAGGCTTCAGCAGTTGCTGTGATGAAAACCAAGTGATGTGGGAAAATCATTGTGGAACAGAAGGTGAGGATGATAGTGCACAATCGGACTCAAGGTCTGAGAAATCTTACGGTGCCTAGCAGGAGCACATATCCCATTAGTAAGTAATTACGTAATGGAATAATTATTTTTGTCATTCAATTACCATGTATGATTTTGTTTAAATGGCTACTGAGATTTTAGAGCATAAATAAATGTAAATTGTTTTGGTATATCTACTTAATAAAAGGAACTGTTTGGTGTGTGTTTTGTACTAGGAGAATCATGGAAAACTTTCTGAGAACTAAGGACTCTGTGAACTGAAAAAGTTTAGGAAACTGGAGTGGAAGTTTGCTTTTTGTTATATTGAAGTGTGTTTTCTTGGCTTCACTTTTCTTATCTTCAAAATAAATGGGCCACAAGAAATGGTCTCAAGTTCTAGTCTAATTCTCATAGGGAATGATTCTGTGATGAGGCAGATGATAATTTAGGTGACTTTGACCGTTCCGTTATCATTCCCCTGTAGTACTTAAACTCTATCTAATATTAGGAAAAACACAGAATATGGCTGTCCCATTTAATGATTTTCTAATGCATTTTAAGTTAGTTTTCTTTAAAAAATTAACTGTTGGATAGAAATGAGTTAGTCATTTTATAAATATCAATATATTTTACTAAATCTGTAATTTATAGAGCTTGTAGGTTTTGTGGGGGGGCGTGTTTTTTGGCATTTTCTCCACTTGCTAATACAACAAATTAGAAAATTCCCAGAGTAAGTGAAAATTTCTATTTTGTAAATATTGGAAGATCTAGAGGGTCTGCACTACCTAAGAAAATATCATCACATTAAAATTTCAAATCAAGCACAAGTAGTCCACTGTTTTCAGTGAGAGCTCTGGCTGATAACCACACCACAATTGCTTTCTTCTATATTGCCAACTTACGCAAGGAAATGCCCATTTAGAAAATATTTGAATATGTGTTTATAAAAAAATAGTATGTTACATAAAACAATATTAGATTCTTATTAGACATCTATCAAATACCTAACTACTTCTTTATTTGAGGTACAATAGGTTTGTATTTATTTGACTGGTGGGTATTTTGGGGAGTTTTTGGCTAAAAACATGTACCAAAAATAGGTGTTTTGTTATATCCAGATTAACACATTTTATTTAATTGGCAAAGACTAAAACAAAAAAAACCCAAAATATTTGTGAGATATTTGAATCTTTGGATTAGTGAATTTAGATACACAGAAAGAAATCTTTTATTCTGGACAACTGCATAGTTACAGAATGTTTCTGTGAATGGAGTGTGAGCTCTTGCATAGTAAATGTTTAACTGGTGTTTGTTGAATTAAAACAACAACAACCCCCCCATTACCACTCATTGATTTAACTCTATAGTAAAGTGCATACATGGAAACAAATAAATTGTTCATAGTTGATTAGTCTGAATAAAAGTTGTGGAATATTAAAACTATATCCATTTATTTCCTTTTTTAATAGTAATAAAGTTTTCCTCAATGAATGGATATAGAGAATGTGGTATATGTAGACACAATGGAATATTATTTAGGCTTAAGAAGAAACCCTGCCATCTGTGACAACATGGGTGAACCTGGAGGACATTATGCTGAGCGAAACATGGCAGACGTAGAAGGACAAATACTGCAGGAAGCTGCTTATGCGAGGGATCTGAACTACTCAAAGTCATAGAGGCAGCGAGTGCGATGCTGGTTGCCAGGGGCTGGGAGGGGTGGGGAGATAGATATGAGAGGTACGAAATTTCAGTTGTACAAGATGAGCAAGTCCTGGTGGTCTACCACAGAGCATAATGCCTGTAGTTAACAATACTGTGTTGTATATTTAAAATTTTGTTAAGAGAATAGATTTAATGTTGTGTTCGTATTACAAAATAAGTAATAAAGAGGGAAGAAAAAACTTTTGAAGGGATGGCTATGTTTAGGGCATTGTGGTGATAGTTTCACAGGTGTATACTTATCTCTAAACTCATTAATTTATATACATTAAATATATACAGTTTTTTGTATGTAAATCACACTTCAATAAAGTGATTTTTAAAATATTTTGCCCTGGCCGGTATGGCTCAGTGGATTGAGCATCAGCCTGCAAACCAAAGGGTCACCAGTTCAGTTCCCAATCAGGGCACATGCCTGGGTTGTGGCCCAGGCCCCTAGTGCAGGGTGCTTGAGAGGCAACCACACATTGATCTTTCTCTCCCTCTCTTTCTCTCTCCCTTCCCCTCTCTAAAATAAATAAATGGATAAAATCTTTAACTAAAATAAAATAAAATAAAATAAATTTCCTCTAAGTAGCAAAGAGAACACTTGATCCTTTAAAACAAAAATTAAGATATAAAACCTTACAGATCATTTACTATTTCCAAACAAAATTTTGATACATTATACGGCCTTGGTTGGATCAAAATAGGGGTACCTATCTTGAAGACAAACCAGCAATTGTCATTTTTTTTACAAGTGAACTGAAATAACTGTCCATTTTTTAGCATTCTTTTTAGGTATTTGTATATATTTGTTTCAAATACTTACTATTGCTATAAATCGACTTCATCAAGTGTATTAGTTTCCTATTGCTGCTATAACAAATTACTACAAATTTGGTGGCTTAGACAGTATAAATTTATCTTACAGTTAAGGAGATTAGAACTGTCAGTGGGCAAAAATCAAGGTGTTAGAGCATGTGTTCTTTCTGAGGCTCTAGGGAGAATCCAATTCCTTGCTTTTTTCTAGCTTCCAGAGGCTGTTCTCATTCCTTGGCTATGGTCCTCTTTCATCTTAAAAGCCAGAAATCGCCTCACTCTGACCTCTGCTTCCATAATTACAGCTTCTCTGAATCTCTGGCTTCTTCTTTCCCTTATACATACTCTTGTCATTACATCATCCCACCCAGATCTACAGTCGCTTTTTCCATGTAACATAACATCTGTGTGGGGTGGTGATGGTGGTGATGTTATTCTGCTTATCATATTAAGGAATACTTTACTTTATATTCTATGAATAGTCTATGAAGGCTTTACGTTTACTACATTAATCCCCTTTCATTTGGCACGTAGAATTCAGGCTTACATTTAGTAAATCATACACAAATCAGATATTACCACATATTTATTTAAGTGCAGTTACAAGTTACAGCAAGAATGTGAAATGATGAGACCTGTAGTGTAAAAGATCTACAATTTTAAAATAGTTTTTAAATCTAGAGTTTGCAGTAGGCTTGTGTTTACCTGAAATAAACCTAAAGAACATTTACCAATATTTTTTATAGTACATGAGCAAGATGAATAAATTAGAAGTTAATTTTTATTTATTTAGATGGAACACATCTTTAGCTTGTGCTCCAGGAAGAAAATTCTTTTCTTCTGTAAAGGGCTTAAAGTTTCTCATCAATTGGCATAGCAGGTAGAGCTTGTTGATTTCACAGAAATTTCGGCTGCCAAGAACACAATGAATCAGAGAGAAAGGGCTGTAACATCACACAGTTCTGCTCTTGCACAAGAAAAGCTGGCAGCTAGCGCTTTTTACGGCAGAGGCTCTCAAACCTTAAAATGGGTAAATATTACCAGGGAAATCTTATTAAATTGAAGAATCTGGTTCACATCTGGGGAGTCAAAGATTCTGTTTCCATGAGGTTCCAAGTGATACCAGTGCAATTGGTCTCGCAACCACACTTTGAATAGGACTGTAGAACGTTCTATAAAGGAGCAAAAGCTACGTTAGAAATCAACTAATAAAAGCATGGTTCTTATCATATGACCTTGAATAAACACTTAATACCGAAAAGTTGGATGTGAGGAGAAACAAGAAATGGACACCTCAGGAAAGACTGGGCAGGACATGTAGTTGTCACTTTTTTTTTTTAGTGGGGAAGAAGTGAAATCATGTTTTAATTAGAATCCTTTGTATACACTTTCTAGTCCATTGTAAGTGGGAACATATGGTAAAAAATGTTGTTCACATTATAATGCATGAATTTACTTATTCTCAATAGATCTTTTCTTTTTTTTTTTTATTTGAAGAATATCTTAAATTTGTCCTGGCTGGATGGCTCAGTAGTTTGGATCCTCATCCCCCCCACCAAAAGGTTGTGGGTTCAGTTCCCAGTTGGGGCACATCCAGGAGGCAACTGATTGATGTATCTCATATCAATGTTTCTCTCTCTCTCCCACTTCTTCTCTCGATAAAATCAATAAACATATCCTCTGGTGAGGATTAAAAAGAATACTTAAATTATTGTTTTATATGTAGTTAATACCATTCATTGGTTGGTTCTATTTATGAAATAAAGTTTCAGTGCCTAGAGTGGGAAAAACGAGGTGAACTGTAATCCCTAACAATTTTTTTTCTTATTTTTACAGAGCTCCATATTTAAACTTCTTAAATTTCTTATTTGTTTTTCTATTTGAAAATAAGATAATAAACCAGCAAATAAGTGAATAATTAATATAATTTTGGTCAATGAAAAGGATACAGGGAAAAAGAATAGAATGAAGAAACTGTGTTGACCAGAGATTGGATGAAGTCAGACAAAAGTGTGAAAATTCTAGGATGAAAGGAATAGCAGATGTAAAGACCTTGATCAAAAGAACAGCTAGGCTTATTTGAGGAATAAGAAAGGCAGTGTGGCTCGAGTGAGGTCTTTGTGGGCTGTAAAGTTAAGAAGTTTGGATTTTATTCCTAACAGGGTTAGAATACACAGAATCATACCAGAGGCAAAAGCAGCTGATTAATGCCAACAAATGTACAAGTCTCTTGTTATTTGGCCACCTCTTTCCCTGTTCTCCATCAGGGCACCTATCACTCTATTTTATGATTATTAATTTCATGGCCTGATATAAAATGTAAGGTCCTTGGATTCCCATATTGCTCACCACAGTGTCCAGGACACATGTTGAACTGTGAAAGTTTCTTAGTAATTTGTTGTTTTATGAAGGTCTAGGTACGTAGGTCTTGTAGGTTGATGAGTTGAAAGAGAAGAGACAAAGGAAAACTCCAAAGTAACAACTGTTATTTTCTTTCCGAGGAAATGTGTAAAAATATCACAGTAAACCACAACTGAAAAAAATTAAGTCATAGAGATAAATTCAGTTTGGAAAGAAGTAATAACTGATTTTAGCTTCAAATATATTAAGATAAAACAAAATATTCAAGAGAGAAATGTTCTATGGCAATATGGACAGGAGAGACTCCTGTAGTGAATCTTATTCCCCCAGAACACAAGTTCCATGTGATTTAATAGGTCTTCTGCTAAAAAGTCACCAAAGTTGTATGTACATACGGGATCCTTTTTTCATCTTCTTTTATGGCCTTGGCACTTCCCCACATCTTCATTTTAATCTCTCTTAGCTGTCAGCAATACATTCTTACAGCCAATTTTGTTCATTATAACAATTTATTATAATCATTATCTCTAATTTTATGTATTTTGTACTTATTTTAGTGAATTGAGTGTATTTAAATTTTAGCTATGTTATTTTAATTAATTTTCTAATTTTGTTTCTTTGTCTTTTATCTTATTGATGTTGTCCTAGGAAAAGCAAACAGCAGGTAGATAGATGTATGGCAGGCATTTGAGAGGCATACGTTAGGAATTACCATGTCCTGAAAAACAGTGGTTTGGTATTTGGAGTCACCCATTGCTGCTGCCCTCAGGTTTTGTATAGCTTTCCTAGCCTCCTAATTCCAGTACCTATAAAAATAATTATGTTACATAAACAATAAACAATGATACTAGGCCTTATGTTCTGAATTGTGTCCTCCCTCTTCAAGTTTTTGTGTTGAAGACTTAATCCTCAATGTGGCTGGATTTGGAGACAGGACCTTTATGGAAGTAATTAAAGTTAAATGAGGTCATAAGGTGGGACCTAATCCAATATGATCAATGTCTTTATACGAGGAGAAAGAGACCAGGGACACATATGCACAGAACTGAGGCCATGTGTAGACAAACGGAGAAGATGGCCATCTGAAAGCCAAGGAGAGGGACCTTAGGAGAAACCAAACTTGCCAACACATTTATCTTGGACTCGGAGGCTCCATAATGGTGAGAAAACAAACTT
Organism: Anoura caudifer; assembly: GCA_004027475.1. Lineage (NCBI taxonomy): Eukaryota > Metazoa > Chordata > Mammalia > Chiroptera > Phyllostomidae > Anoura > Anoura caudifer. Next base: position 72,263 of record PVKU01000158.1, read on the forward strand.
CTGTTGTTTAAGCCACATAGTCCATGATGTTTTGTTATGACATCCCTAGTAGACTGATGTACCAGGTTCTAAACTCTCACTGCTGTGTATCAAGCTTGCTGTGCTACATAGAGCTTCCCCTCCTGATCCATGGGCAGAGCTGGACACACGGCTCTGTAAGACATAAGGGGAGCAGAATGGAGTGTTGGGCAGTACTAGTGATGTCTTCCACATGCCCAGCTGCTAGTTGTTTCTCTTAATGGATTAGACTGATTTCTCATCCTCTTCATATTGCCTCTCTAAGACTTGATGCTCCCACTGACTTACGTCCACATTTGATTTTACTTTTTCACTTACAGAAATTGATCACAACTGGCTATTCAGTGCTATTGTTACACAAATGACTTGCTCTAGGAAGTGCATTTCTCACCACAAAATAGTTCATATTTAGAATATTAAAATTAAAATTACTGTGCAAACTCATGATTAATTAATAAAGGTACAGAGAACTTTATAATATACGCATATATTTCTCAGTATGACAACTGAGAAAACCTAAAAGCAAAGACACCCCAGTAATAACAAGCATATTGAGTGCCTAGTCTTAGCTTCTAATATAATTCTCCAATAAAAGAAACCAGGGCTCCATAGAGAAATAATTGATTCTAGGACTGGGGCAGAATGTACACAAGAAGAGCCTAGAGCAATTAACTTGAAAGGAAGAAAGAGAGAGAAGGAAAGAAAGAGGAAAGAAAGAAAGAAAGAAAGAAAGAAAGAAAGAAAGAAAGAAAGAAAGAAAGAAAGAAGAAAGAAAGAAAGAAAGAAAGAAAGAAGAAAGAAGAGGGAGGAAGGGAGGGAGGGAGGAAGGAAAAGAGAGAAAAGCTCAATAACGTGGATGATGGGAGCCTGTCTACAGAACAGAGGAACTAAGTGAAAGAGCTATCAATAACCAAAACCTGAGTAGTTTGAGCAACAAAATAAATAAAATAGTATTATATTACAGTTAAGTCCTCACTTAACATTGCTGATAGATTCTTGGAACTGCAGCAAAATAATGTATAATGAAAACAATTTTATCATGGGCTAATTAATATAAGGAAGAGTTACGTGTCTAGGGAATCTCATGAACATTATAATGAAATGACATTGAAGAAAATGTTATTTGAGGACCTACTGTATAACTCAAAATATTAAATGAATATTCATGAGTCTATACAGATGTATGTAAGTTATTAAATAAATTAATACACGGAGAGGAAGAGAAAAATCTCTATGTAGAAGAATTCCATATTAATATGTTCCTCCAAAGAAAAGAGGAGCATAAGTTCCCACTTTTAAGTGTGGATTGTATGTGATGACTTTATTACTCAAAGTACAACAAAGAAAGGGGGGAAAAGAGTAACATACTAGTGGAGAAACCTGACCAAGATTTCAGCCGAGTGACCAAGGTCAAATTCAACAGTCACAATTTATGTTGATAGTATGTAACCTTGATATGATGTGATAAAAATGACACTCTACCTCTGTTGTATTCCTTTCCAAACTCATAACTCCAGGATAATTGTGAGAAAATCACAATTTATATAGAGATATCCTACAATATACATCACCAGTATTCCTCAAAGCTGTCAAAGCTATCAAAAACAAGGCAATTATGAGAAACTGTCACAACCAAGATGAGCCAAAGAAAATATGACAACTAAATGTAATGTGGTACATTGATGAGATCCTGGAGAAAAGAAAAGACATTGCATATAAACTAAGTAAATCTGAATGAACTGAGGATTTTAGTTAATAATGTATTGATATTATTTTATTAATCATAACAAATGTAATATGCAGTAATATGTTAATAATGGGGAAAGTTCTAATTTGACTATCTGTACACATTCTCTGTAAATCTCAAACTGTTCTTTGGAAAGTATATTAATAATAAAAATGATTGGGAGAAAAAAATTTCAACTACTGATTATAGCCTATGTATTAGGAACATGCTAGGAATTATGGTCTGAATTGTGTCCTCCCTCTTCAAATTTTTATGTTGAAGACTTAATTTTCAATTAGCTCAGGAAAACAGCCCTTACTGATGTGGCTCAGTGGATTAGGCATTGGTTGCAGGTTCAATTCCTGTTTGTGGCACATGCCTGGGTTGCATGCCAGGTCCCTGGTTGGGGGCGTGGGAGATGCAACTGATCAATGTTTCTCTCACACATCAATGTTTCTCTCCTTCTCTTTCTTCCTCCCTTCCCCCTTCTCTAAAAATAAATAAAATTAAATTAGAAAAAAAGGAAAATATCTGCCCAACTTAAGTAAATACAGTCTTTTAGAATGTTGCTAGAGGAAACATTTATGTTAGAAAACAAAATCACAAATGTCTAAAGCTTTAGAATCCTTTTTTTCTTGCCATATGGCAAACTGATGTTGGCATAGATAAGAATGGGTAAAATAATTTTATTGTATTTAATATTAAACTATTTTTTTTTAAATTACCTGGCACATGTAAGAGGAACTTTTTTTCTTTCTGAGGCTGATTTAGTAAACTTCAAAATGAGCATGGTGTGTCATGGCAATTATATTATTTCTGCCAGGGTGCATGCAAATTTTTTAGATTATCTGGTGTCAATTTGACATTCTTTTGAATTTTATATGTATTCTATGTGCCATCAGCTGACATCATAATTTCAGGAGATTTTAACTCAGATTGGCAGGGTTTTTACTATATCTCACTCATAAAAATATCTTCCCTAGGGCAAGTGTACTGCTTGGGGCCATTAATGGACATTGTATAAATCAAAGAGGAAAATAAAAAAACCTGGGTAAATTAATCTATGAGCAGAATCTGCTGATGGTGAACAGCAGCCAAGCACCCCTCAGTGTCCCTCATAACACCAGTTATGATTTAATATGTATTCTGCCCCAAACTATGCTCATATACTCATGGAAAAAGCTAGGTTTAACTAAATTTAGTGGGAGATTTTCCCCAAGACTTCTTGGAATACACTAATGCATATGTGATTCTTCAGCTTCTATAATTTCCCAAGGTTTTTGACTACAAAACTTGTTTTCAAAGAAAACATTATTATTTTAAGAAAGCAGTTTCCATGGAACTCTAACTGGGAAAACTTGGTCTAGGTCAGTGTCTCAAAGGCTGGTCTTGTGGTCAGCAGCATTAGCATCAAGCAGGAAATTGTCAGAAATGTACATTCTTGTGCATTACCTTAGACCTTTTGAATTAGAAGCCCAGTGATCTGAGGGTTGGGTTTTTTTTTTGTTTTTTTTTTTTGAGCATTTATTTATTTTTTACTTTTAAGACTTTTTATTGTATTTTTTTCCCATTACCATTTATCCACCATCTACTTTCTTCCACCCCTGCTCAGTCCCCTCTCCCCTGTAGTCACCACACCAGTGGACTATTTTTAATGGGCCATCCTGGTGCTTCTGATGCATGCTAGAATCTGAGCACCCTTAATCAAGGAGAAACTCATGTACTGAACTTAGAGACCAACATAGTTGATTGCTTAATATCTTTACTACAGTTACTCTCTTTTAAAGTATGGATGTCTTACAATAGGCTTAAAGCCATTACTTCATTTTGACTTTCAAAGGGGTGATATATGAGTTCTTAGTATATCAGAATTGGATTAGTGGAACATATTAGTTAAGAAATCTGAGATGAAACAAAAAAGTTCTTTGATTCTATAAGTATCTGATTCTGGTCATTGTTATTGATTTCTAGTTTTATACCACTGTGGCCAGAAAAGATATTTGGTATGATTTTATTCTTTAAAATTTGTTAAGGCTTGTTTTGTAACCAAATATACGGGTCTGTTCAGAAGGTACCCAGCCAGGTACTATGAAAAATAGAGACATTTATTGAAGAAGATACAAGATACAGGAAACATTGTACATAGGACAATGATGCCTCTGTCCCCTTCAGAGTAGGCACCTTGGGACCTCACATAATTCTCCCAATCTCCATCAGCTGCCCCATCATATTTTCCCAAATCTCATCGACGATCTGAAATCTCTTCCCTTTCAAAGGTGGCTTTGATTTTGGGAAAAGCCAGAAGTCTCAGGGCACCAAATCTGGGCTGTAGGGGGGCTGAGTAACCTGGGTAATTTGATGTTTCCCCCAAAAACTGCATGGGATGTGATGCATGAGTGGGTGTGTTGTCCTGGAAGCTGCCAAATGGCTGCAGCCTTCTGAATCATCTGAATAGGTTCCACGGAGGAATGTTCAAGCTTAATGCAAAATTTGATGCAGATCCATTGATGCACTCACTCAGTCATTTCGAATGCAATGGCCACGCAGTATGCATGCTCACTCAACACTGTTTATCACCCCCCGCTGACTAGTACAGTGAAGTCATCATTGTTCACACATGCATATTCCAGTCCGCTCTCCTTGGCTGCCAGGTTACATCAATGTTGGGTGAACTGTTCTCATAATATTAACAATGGCTGGACTTTTTCAGACAGACCTCGTATAATCTATGTTGGTGAATTTTATGTGTGCTCTTGAGAAGAATGTGCACTCTGCTGCTCTTCAGTGCAGTGTTCTTTACATGTTGATTAGGTCTGTTTGATGTAAAATTCTAAAGTATACTCAATCCAGTATTTCCTTTCTTGATTTTTTTTTTCTCTGGATGAGCTATCCACTATTAAAAGGAGGATATTAAAGTCTTCTGTTATTGTATTATCTTTTTTTGCCCATCAATTTGTTTATATTAGTTAATATATTTAGGTGATCCAATAATGGTGAAAATGTATTTGCAATTGTTATAGTCTCTTGATGGATTGACCTTTTCATCATTACATACTAACCTTTTTTGGTCTCTTGTCACCATTTTGGCTTAAATTCTGTTTTGTCTAATACAAGTCTATCTATCCTGCTCTCTTTCAGTTTCCATTAGCATGGAAACTGCTAGTAGCATGGAAACTCCATTAGCATGGCAAATCTTTTTGCATCTGCATGCACTTTTAGCCGACGTTTACCCTTGAAGTCGAAGTAAGTCTCTTAATCACTCAGTCACTCTTTTGATTAAAGAATTTATTTCATTTACATTTAAACCAGTTATTGATAGTTAAGGACTTATCTTGCAATTTTGTTAATTGTTTTATGTTTTGTAGTTCCTTTAATACCTTTCTTCTCCTCTTGCTGACTTCCTTAGTAATTTGTTTATTACGTATTGTGGCATGCTTTGGTGTTTTTATGTTTTGTGCATCTACTATAGATTTTTACTTTGTGATTACCAATGAAGCATACAAGAAACATTATAGATATAAAAGTCTATGAAGTCTTTTAAGTTGAAAACAGCTTAACTCTGATAGCATTCAAAAGCTTTACTTCCCTCTGCCATATTTTACTTTGATGCCACAATTAAAACATTTTTATGTGTATCAAGTAACAATAGTTGAAACTATAATTATTTTTAATACTTTTGTTTAAACATTTATACTAAGATGAAAAGTGATTTATACTCCACCATAGAATATTCTGAATTTGTCTATGTGCTTATCTTTATCTGTGACTTTTATACTTTTGTCTCATGTTAACTTCCTTTTATTTTAGCTTGAAAAGCTCCCTTAACATTTCCCTCAAATCAGTTCTAGTGGTAATGGACTTTTTTTTTACCTTTTGTTTGTGTGGGAAAGACTTTCTCCCTTATTTCTGGATAGCTTTGCTAGTTAAAGTATTATTGGCTACCCATTTTATCTTTTGCATGTTGAATATATCAAACCATTCTTTCCTAGGATGTAAGGTTTCTGCTGAGATATCTGTTGATAGTCTTTTGGGTATTTTCTTTATGTGACAGACAGGGCTCTTCACCTGCGTTCAAAATTCTCTCTTTGTGTTGATTTTTTGACAATTTGGTTGTAATGTACCTCCAGCGAACTCTTCTTTAAATTGATCCTGTTTTGGGACCTTTAGGCTTCAGGTATCTGGATGTTCATATGTCTCTCCAGTTTTCAGACATTTTCACTGAGTAAGCTTTCTATTCATTTCTTTCTCTCTACATCTTTCTATGACTCCCATAATGTGTATTTTAGTTTAGTTGATGACATCCCACACATCACATAGGCTTCTTTTTCATTCTTTTGTTCTTTTTTCTCCTCTGACTGGATAATTTTAAGGGACTCTTTTCAAGTTTACAGATTCTTCCTTGTTTTTGATCAAGTAGCTGTCAACAATATCAGTTATATTTTTCATTTTATTCATCATATTCTTCAGTCCCAGATTTTTTTTTTTTTGGTTCTTTTGTTATGACCTCTCTCTGTTGAACTTCCTGGACTATGTTTCTGATTTCTTTGAGTTACCTATATGTATCCTATTATAGTTCACTGAACTTTCTTAATATTATATGGTTATTTTGAAATTTTGTCAGGCAATTAGTAGAGCTCCATTTTTTTAGATGTTACTGAAAAATTATTGTGTTCCCTTCTTGATGTCATGTTTTCTTATTTTTTTGTGTGTGTTCCCTGAAATTTTGTGTTGCTGTCTTTGCCTTTGCTGAAGCAGCCATGTCTATAGTATTTACTGGTTGGCTTCGGGATAGATTTATTTCCACCAGTTAGCCAGGCTAGGCCTCTTAGGCTCTCTCAGATCTTTTTTATGGATGTACCCATTTCATACCACTTGTTGCTTCTTGTGGGCAAGGGCATTCTTAATATTTTATGCCTTCTTTAACTCTACAAAGCCAGGTTCAGTGCTGAGAGCCTCTCATTTGTTTTCTCTCAGATGGTGCCCTGAATTGTTTGTTTGTGTGTTTTCTTCCCATTCTTCAGAATAGGGCTAGATTCTGTGCATGCTTTGCAAGTCATGTGCAAAGGTTCACACCAGACCTTTGTGGAGGTATGCATGGGAAACTGTCCACAGAGGGGTGGCTGAGGCACAGAGCACAAAGTTTGCCTGTGGCTCATTTGAAGGAATCTGCAGGCAAGGCATCCTCCGAGGCTCATGGATGGGCTTCCTTATGAATTCCTGATGATTTTGAGCACTTCTTGCTGTGCTTCTAGCTTCCCCCAAACCCTTGGCCATGACTGGCACCTCAATATTCTAGGTGGGGAGAGAAAGAAGTGGACCTGTTGGGCAATGTCTTGCATGGCTGAGCAAGCCAGGCGCTCTCACATTATACTTTCACTTTCCCCTGTGGGAGAAATGAGGGAGACTTTCTTGGCACTGAGCTGTGTTGCCTTGAGAACAGATGATGCAGGTAGAGTGAGGCTTTTCTTCTTACACTCTTCAATGCATCTGTTCTTAGTTTTTCCTTTTTATTTGTTTGTTTGTGTTTTTGCTCTAGTAGAATGATGAAACTTCTCTACTAGATTTCCACAGAAGTAATCTCATTCATGGTTGTTAAGACTGATGTTCTGTGGAGAATAATGATTTAAATTAAAAACGACTCCTATTATGACATCTTGCTTTGAGTTAATATTTTTTAACACTTAAAACAGTGTGTAATTTCAGAATGTATTAAATTAAAACTGTCATGGATAATATTGATTCCATTCCTCTACTTGGGTTTTTTTAAAGATTTTATTTATTTATTTTTAGAGATAGGGGAAGGGAGGGAGAGAAACATCAGTGTGTGGTTGCCTCTTATGTGGCCCCACTGGGGACCTGGCCTGCAACCCAGGCACATGCCCTGACTGGGAATCAAACCTGCGACCCATTGGTTCATAGCCCGCACTCAGTCCACTGAGCTATACCAACCAGGGCTCTACTTGTTTTTATATGAGGGTTGTTCTTCGATTTTTAAAATGAAGATAAAAGTTTTACATTTTTATTACATTTTAAATTTATTTTAAATATATTTTATTGGTTATTCTATTACAGTTGTCCCATTTTTATTCCCTCCTTTATGCCCCTCTGCCCTGTGCCCTCCTCCCCCCAGCATTCTCTCCCACTTGGTTCATGTCCATGGGTTGCACAGATAAGTTCTTTGGCTTCTCTATTTCCTATTCTACCTTAACCTCCCCCTGTCTATTTTGCACCTGCAATTTATGCTTCTTTTTCCCTGTACCTTTTTCCCCATTCTCCCTGCTTGTGCTCTCTGCTGATAACCCTCCATGTGATCTCTACTTCTGTGATTCTGTTCCTGTTCTAGTTGTTTACTTAGTTTTTTGTTTTTTTTAGGTTCAGTTGTTTATAGTTATGAGTTTGTTGTCATTTTACTGTTCATAGTTTTGATTTTATTTTTCTTAGATAAATCCCTTTAACATTTTATACAATAAAGGCTTGGTGATGCTGAACTCCTTTAACTTGACCTTATCTGGGAAGTACTTTATCTGCCCTTCCATTCTAAATGATAGCTTTGCTGGATAGAGTAATCTTGGATGTAGGTCCTTGCTTTTCATGACTGCAAGTACTTCTTTCCAGCCCCTTCTTTCCTGTAAGGTTTCTTTTCAGAAATCAGCTGATAGTCTTATGGAAACTCCTTTGTAGATAATTATCTACTTTTCTCTTGTTGCTTTTAAGATTCTCTCCTTATCTTTAATCTTGGGTAATGTAATTATGATGTGCCTTGGTGTGTTCCTCCTCGGGTCCAACTTCTTTGGGACTCTCTGAGCTTCCTGGACTTCCTGGAAGTCTATTTCCTTTACCAGATTGGGGAAGTTTTCCTTCATTATTTGTTCAAATAAGCTTTCAATTTCTTGCTCTTCCTCTTGTCCTTCTGGCATCCTTACAATTTGGATGTTGGAATATTTAAAGTTGTCCTACAGGTACTTAAGCCTGTCCTCATTTTTTTGAATTTTTGTTTGTTTATTCTGTTCTAGTTGAATGTTTATTTCTTTCTTCTGTTCCAAATTGTTGACTTGAGTCCTGATTTCCTTTCTTTCACTGTTGGTTCCCTGTATATTTTCCTTTATTTCACTTTGCTTAACTTTCGCTTCTTTATTTTGCAACCATGCTCAGCCATTTCTGTGAGCAACCTGATTACCAATGTTTTGAACTCTGCATCTGAGAGATTGGCTATCTCTTCATTGCTTAGCTCTATTTTTGGAGCTTTGATCTGTTCTTTCATTTGGGCCATATTTCTTTGTCTTGGCCGACCTGTTACATTGTAAGGGGCAGAGCCTTAGGTATTTTCAGGGGTGGGGTGGGGTGGATAACCCCCTTTGACACACTGTGGCACTGTCTGTGGGGAGGGGCCATAGAGGGACCAATGCTGCTTGCTCAGTACTTGTCCCACTTTCAGTTACTTCTCCTACTACCCTCAAGCAAATTGGGACCTTTTGGTGCTGGTTCCCATGTGGATGGGCTTGTGTATGTTCTAGGACCCTGTGGGTCTCTCCAGTGAACTTTCTCCTGAGGCTGGGAATTTATCCTGGCATGAAAATCCCCACAGGTTTTTAAAGCCTGAGGTTTTAAGGCTTTCTTTTTCCCAACTGGAACCCTGGGTTGCATGGTCTGTCTCACTCCCCAGTTGTTCCTCCCCATTTATCTGCATACAAATGTGGGACTTCCACCACAGCCTTGCTTGCCAGGTCCTCCAGCCACAGCCTTGCCTCAAGTCCTCTCTGCCTTGGCTGCCCAGCTTACTGATTTTATAATGATTTATAAGTCAGGGTTGTTTAGGGCAAAAAAGAGAAAAATTAGCCTGAAAACTTAAAGTGAAAGTCCTAGTGGGCCAACAGGAAAGCCAAAAGAGGCATTGCCAAGAGACAGAGCTAGTGTGCCCAGCCCTAGATGACAACTAATCAGTTGTGCACAAGCATTTCTGCCCCTTACCTCTTCCTTCTCAGGTTCCAACCCTGAAAAACTATCTCAAATGGCAGTTGGAGGTTTGGGAAATTGGTGAAAAGCAAAAGTCTATTTCATGACTCTCTTCCCTTACATAGCCTCATGGGGGAAGTCAGCCAGAACAAGGGATGGAAACATAATTTAAGTAAATTTTGGATTCTGATATTATGTGGAAATGAACTTTTTATTACTGTTAAAAAAGAGACTTATAGTGACCAGAATTGCTATAACTACCTGCCCCCAATTTTCTCTAAAATAACAGCAAATCTTAAAGCACATTTGGAAGGACAGTGGTAGAAAACAATAAATTACTTTCTTCATTTGTATCCTACTATATCCAATGCATCTAATAAATTATTAGGTTACAGCTGAATTAATTAAATGCTTATTTAACTTATAGTTTTTTGTACTCAGAAACTATGTTAAATATTACTTATTAAAAACTTTAAAGTGTTATAGGTAAAGCAGACTTAAAGCTGGTAGCAAGACTCATGTCAAGTTCAGCAAATTAGCCCTGGTTCTGAGATTCTGAGAGTTGACATCCTTATTTCTTTGTTACCAGGGGTTGAAACTTATTATTATGTATACTAGTCAATATCAAAGACATTGGTGATATGTTCATGTTATAAATGAGGATACTAAAGGTAATTCCAACTTTTCCTTTTTAATACAAAAATCATGTTAAGTTTCTGCAATAATTCAGGAATAAGAGATAAGTACCCAAGTAGAGGTGTAATTAATTAAAAAATAAAGAAATATATCTGAGGAATATTTTTCAGAAAAAATTACAACACTCAATTACTAATTGAAAAATAGAGGAGAAGGAGTAATCCAAACCAACTTCAAAATTTCAAGATTTCATGGCCAGTTATATAAGAAGAATGAGTATGTTAGTTTACAAATTTATGTATGAGAAATATAGTTTTGCTTCCATAACACTTTAGTTTACAATTTTCTGACCCTATTATGCTCAGAGAGCTCTGCAATGCCCAGGGTATGGGCTGGGTATTAGGGGAAGAGGGATCTGGTTTTGGTCACCATCCATTGGTGCTGATATTTGCAAAGCAACTATATTTCCATGTGATCTTTACATAGTCACTGTTACTCCCTTTTTTTTTTTTCTGTGTGAAAGCCCTCCAGGAGTTCTAGGGCTCCCTTCTATGTACATACTGCTGTTCTTAACATAAGAAAGTGAACGTTCCTCCATAAAGAACTGTAGAATGCATAGGAATGCATGACTCCATATTTATATGGCTCCCTACAAAAAAATAAATGATGCACTCAAATGAATTGATTTCTGGAAGAGTTTATTTACACAGCGATTAAATACAAGGATGTGGGAAATGCAAGAAGACCACAAGGGATAGTACAGGTGTGCAGAGGTAGCCCCAAACCTAAAAATGATAGGAGACAGATGATACCAGAAGCTAGCAGAGACAATTAAGAAGTGAAGGCTGACTTGGAAGGAGCACTTATCATTCCAGGGAGCAGATATCATTCCAGCCTAAGGTGACTCTCCAGGAAGAGCTTCAAGGGAATAGATATCCTGATATCGTTTTTTCCTTCATTTTCTTCTTCAGTCCTCATTGACAAATCCCACTGGAAGCCAGAAGGGAGAGGACAGGACAGAGAGTGAAAAAAGTAAATCTGGAGGGGCAAATGGAAGCTGCTTGACATGAGGTACCAAATATGTCTGCTCAGATATCACTTTTCAGTCAGAGAAAGATAACTACCATGTGATTTCACTCATATGTACAATCTAATGAACAAGCTGAACTAACAAGGCAAAACAAAGACAGACTCATAGATGGAGAACAGATGACAGCTGGTGAGGTGGGGAGGTTAGGGGGTGGAGGGATTAAGCAAAAAGGAGAAAGGACTCATGGACATGGACAACAATATGGGGATTGCTGGGAGAAGGGAGGTATAAGGGGACTAAATGGTAATGGAAAAATACAATAAAAATTAAATTAAAAAAGATATCGCTGTTGGTAATTTCTTTTCTGTGGATTTAATTCTATACGGAGTACAAGGTTTTTGTTTGCTTGGTTGTTTTACCAAATATGCCATTTTTCTAGCTTTATTGGAGACAAAAGCCCTTTCTTCTAATATCCTTTAAAACTATCTGAGGTTCCTTCTCTGGGCTAGGTATGTCAAAGGTTCATTTCTTCTCAGGGACAAACAAATGTCTAAAGCACTTTTACTCTGCTCTTTTAACTTTCTTCACTTCCTCTACTCATAGGCTTTTATCTCTGATCAGTTCTTATTATTCCCATCTGAAGGCTCTTAATAGATAAGAAAGCATCAGATAGCTCCAGATCTATACATTGTAATTACACCAGAGAAATAGACAGAGTTGCACAAAACAGACCCAATATGATGACAGAGGTGGGAGCTCTGAGTACAAGCTTCACACAAAGCAAGGCCCTTAAATCAAAACATCTGAATATAATTGGTCTTGGATCTGACATTTACCTATAACTCTCTGGCTTCAGAGATGCACAGACCTAGACCTTGTGCTATGTGCATTGGATCTGAAGATACTGAAGCAAGTACCCTTTTCTTTATTCTTACTTCCTACTACTTCTTTTCTCCACAAAGACCTCTTCTTTGGGTGGTGATCAAAATCATATATTCTTTATGTTTGGGACCCAAAGGATTCTCTCGGATACATTATAGTATTTCAATGTCCAATTGTAAAAACTCACAGAACACTGTAGCAATCAACAGCAGCAACAGCAACAATAGAGGAGAATGACCGCTGAGAACTAAACCCATTTAGTAATGAAGGTTTGTATTACCCTGCTAGGTAAAGTGCAGTCTAGGTGATTTTCTGCTTGAAAACAAGACTCATTGAATGGATAGCGGAAGATGGAAATGATAAAATATCAACTACAGTTTTGCATTACGGCACACTGGTGCCTCAGTGCACATTAGTGAAGTGTGAATTAGAGAATTAGAAACAGCGTTAGCAATAACCCTTGTCTCTTTCCTGACTTCAGAGGGAATGGTTTTAATATTTCATCGTTAAATATGTTTGCTTTAGGTTGTTTTTAAGAGTGTCTTCATATTAAGGAAATTCTCTTCCATTCCTAGTTTGCTTAGAGTTTTTAAAATGAATGGATATTAAACTTTGTCAAATATTTTTATTCTGCCATACTGAGATAATTACATACCTACCTTTCAAACAATTTTTTAAAAGTTTATGTGGTGAATTACATTGAGTGATTTTTGAGTATTAATTCAACCTTGCTTTCTGGGGCTGATTATCTTGTGATTGTAGTATGTTCTTTTTGTATATCACTGTTTTCAAATTGCTAATGTTTTGTTCAGCATTTTAGTGTTTTATTTATATGAAGAGAGGTGTGCAATTTTCCTTCCTAACAATGTCCTTGTCAAGTTTGGGTATCAAGTTTATGATAGTCTCAGGAAATGCTTATATTATTTTTGTTCTCTAAAGAGACTGTGCAAGTTTGATGTTATATTTTTCTTTTTTTATTGTTGTTCACTTACAGTTGACCCACCTCTTTCCCCATTGCTCTCCCCTGCCCCACCCAGTCCATGCCCATGAATCTTCTATTCATGTTCCTTGACTTGCCCCCTCCCCTTCTTTCCCCTGATATCCCCCTGCCCCCTCCCCTCTGATCATTGTCAGTTCGTTCTTTATTTCAATGTCTCAGGTTATATATTTTTTGTTTGTTTGTTTTGTTGATTAGGTTCTACTTATAGGTGAGATCATATGATATTTGTCTTTCACCGCCTGGCTTGTTTCACTTAGCATAATGCTCTCCATTTCCATCCATGCTGTCAAGAAGGATAGGAGTTCTTTCTTTCTGCTGTGCAGTATTCCATTGTGTAAATGTACCACAGTTTTTTGATCCACTCATTTACTGATGGGCACTTGGGTTGTTTCCAGCACTTGGCTGTTGTAAATTTTGCTTCTATGAACATTGGGATGCATAGGTTCTTTTAGATTGGTGTTTCAAGGTGTTACAATTTTCTTAAATGAAATAATAACATGGAAGAATTTATCACTGATGTTATCTGAATTTAATGTTTTTTTTGTTGGAAGGTACTTAAGTACAGATTTAATTTCTCTTTTAATGTTGGAATATTGGAATATTTTATATCTTCCTGTTTTGATAATTTATATTTTCCAAGGATTTTGTTCATTTTATATCAATTTTTTCTATTGGCATAAATGTGTTTATAATATATCCTGATTGTCATTTTAAATGACTGTATGTTACACATAGAGAAGTATCCTTTTACAGTCTTGATGATTTATATATCCCTCTTTTTCCTGATAAATCTTGTTAGGGATTTTTCAGCACTATTAATCTTCTGAAAATGTCAACTCTGTTGGATTCTCTCTCTCTCTCTCTCTCTCTCTCTCTATATATATATATATATATATATATATATATATATATATATATATATATATGAATTGTGTCTTCACATTTATATCCCAAATGATTTTTGACCCTTAAGCTACATTAGACACTATATTTTGTAAATCAAATCTGTTTATATTTACCCACACATTTATTCTTTCCATTTTTTACTCCTTCTTATATTTCTGTGTTTCCATATAGAATGATTTTTATTACTGCCTGAAGAAATTACTTTAAGGTAGGCATGGTTCAGACAAATTCTGTAAGTTTTTGTTTGTATAAAAACATCTTTGATTTGCCTTCATTTCTTAAATATACTTTTACTGGGAATAGAATTTTAGGTGTCAGGTTTTTTTTTTCCCCAGAAACAAAAGATGTAATTTCATTGTCTTCTGGCTTCCATTGTTTCTGTTAAGAAGTCATTTTTAAGTCATACAATATTGTAGGTTTTTCCTTTCATAAAATTTTTGGTTTTAGTTTTCTACGGTCTTAGTATGATATATCTTGGATGTCATTTTCTTTTTATTTTTCTTGCCTAGGGTTTCCAGAATCTCTTGACTTTACAACTTGATGTCTTATAAATTTTTAACATTCTCAGCTACTGCTTCCTCAAATACAGCCCAAACATTGACTTTTTTTTGTCTTACTTTCCAGTATCACAGTTATTTATATGCTAGACCTTTTTCACTGTAACCCTCTATCTCTTTTGCATTTTCCATTCTATTAGCTCTCTCTCCTAAAGTTTGGATACATGCCATGGATATGTCTTCCAGCTCACTAATCCTTTCTTTTGTTGCATCTAACTCTTAAACTCATGAGTTCTTAATTTTAGTATTCTTATTTTTAGCTCTAAAATTTTTAATTTACTTGTTTTAAAATAAATTTCAACATTCTGTGTGATTATTTATATTTCATTTGTCTTTCTCATTATGTTCTCTAATTTTAAGCCAAAGTAATGATGACTGTTATTCTAGTCCTTGCCTATTAACTCCAATAACTTGATTAGCTATGAGTTAGTTTTCATTGTGTTTGGTTTCCTCTCTGGTGTTTAATTCTATAGTTCTGGGTTTGTTTTGGCATCTATATTATTTTTGATTGAATACATACATTTCATATAAAATTTTTAGGTGATACTGTGTTGCATATGGAGGGTCACCATTTTCTCTACTAGCACATTGCGTGGAAGACTGCGACTAAGCCAAAGTTTAATTGGATTGCAGTTCTATAAAGACTCAGTCTACCTGTGGTTCATCTCTTCTCCTAGGTCTGCAGCTCTACCCTAAGTTATCTTTTCTTTTGCATGAAAGGCAAGATTTATTTCAAGCTGAGTAATTTATCAGTCTGTTTTCTACCTGTATAACTTGAGAGTTATGCAGTTTCTTTTAATTTTATCTTTTCTTTGCCTTCTTTTTTTTAGTCCATGTTAGTAGTGTTTCTACTAGTATATTCTCAAGAATCTTGTAGATCTCATATGTATATCACAGAGATTTATTCATTAGACAAAATGATTCTTCCCAGACCTTTCCTAAGTAATCCCATCCGTATTCTTTGATTCTGCTGAGGTGGCTGAGGGGATCAGTGAGTAACACACCTTATTTTTTCCTAGATTCTCCTGTAACAGTAAATATTCTAATCTTTAATTCCTTCTCACATCCTAGTAAAAGGTTTTACACTTTTGGCTTTCTCTTCTGAGGATACTTTTCTACAAGCACATCTCATAATTTTAACATCTTTTGCAATATGGATAGGCTGAAGATTGCCCAAATTATCATGTTCAGGTTCCTTTTCACTTAATAGTTCTTTCCTCAATGTATTTTTCTCCCTTACATTTTATTATAAGCAAGGAGAAAGTGGGCTGGGTTGTCAATGTTTTGCTTAGAACTCTCTTCAAGTTCTACATGACTTCGGGAAATAATGTAGCTAAAATTTCTGCTCCTAAATAACAAGGATCACTTCCTTGTATACAGCAGCACCTTCTATCTAGTTTCAAATAACACCTTTCTAGTTTCCTTCTGAGCTTTCACCATTATGCTTTTAATGTTCATATTTCTACCAATAGACTGTTTATGATGATTGCATATTCTCTAAGACAACATAGGGTTTCTCTGCAACGCTCTTTACTTTATTCTAAGCCCTCACCAGCAGTGCCTTTGACCATTTCTACCAGCTGTGTGTTCAATACAATGTGGACTTTTTCTATATTGCTCTTTAAAATTCTCTGAGCTTCTACTCATTACCTGATTCCAAAACTATTATACTTCTACATATTTAAGTATTTGCTACAACAGTATCCTACCCTCAGTACCAAAATATGTGTTAGTTTCCTATTTCTCTGTTAACAAATTACCACAAACTAAATGGCTTCACACAAGTTAATTATCTGGAGATCTTCTGGCTCTGGGCCTCTGTTCCATCATAACACCTTTTCTGACTCTAATCCTCCTGTTTCTTCTTAGTCACAAGGGTTCTTTTTATTACATTGTGTCCATCACGATAATCAGGATAATCTTCCTATTTCTAGATCCATAACTGAGTCACATTTGCCTTTTGACAGGTGGAGTAACATACAATCAGGTCCTAGAGATTAAGATGTAGCCGTGTTTGGGTGGTGTTTGTTCTGCTGAACACATGCACCTAATTGTAGGGGCATATATTTTAAGCCCTGAATTCTACAGGACTTTGATGTTTTAAAGTTAAAACTTGTTTTCTTCCCAGTTAAGCTATTGCTTATGTTCTGATATGTAAACCCCAGACTGACTTTTTTCTTAGTATTTCTGCTGTGGGCTTGCTCCTTTAGTCAGAAATGGCAACATGTCCCAGCAGCTGGAAGGACCCTGGAGTGCAATGGCAGTAGGGATCAGACACATCTTTTGATACCTCAGTGTAGCCCACTGGACTTGCTTTTTTCCATGCTGTAGTCACCTCATCTTCTATGCACAGTGTCTACTCTTTACATTTTACATTGAAGAAGTTGAAGTACTTCTCCAGGATAGTGTTAACCAAACTGATAGAATCATACAGCAGAGCACTTCTATCAGTTATGAGACAAAATAAAGAGAAAGAATGCTTTTATTAACAGGAAGATTAGGGGTACAGTACCTGAAAAGAGCAAACATGAAAGGTAGCAAAATGTCGTATTTAACGTTTCTACCAATTTACTGTCACTCAGGCTTTGTCATGCATAGCTGGTTAAAATGTCATGAGATGCTTACATTTAGTCTAACAATCATATCTGAACATCTTCTTTTCTCATATAAAAGTCACTCTGTGGAAGAGTTTCTTTAACTGAGGCAAGCTCCCTTGAGGAAAAATGCAAATAAAATTGTGACACCTTTGTACCATCAGACGATCTAGAAAGATTGCTTTAGAATGCCTTTAGGGAAAATTCAACTGTGTAAGCCTGTATAGAAAAAAAAGCATATCTTAATCCTTCTAGAGATTATGGAATTTGGCAGATGAAAAAACAGGTATGTAAAGTCAGATTTTTTTTATCCTTTAATCCATGGAGCTCTGAGGATTTCACCCTCAGAGACTGCTGCAAAGAGTAAAAGGCACAAACAGGCAAGTTGTCAACCAGAGTATTCTGTTTTATCTGATTTATGTGTTGGTTCTGGATACCCTTTGTTTGAACAAAGGCTTTTATGGGGACTAAAACCATAAAAAAATTGGATAGGAATTACATCAAATAATTGTACCTAAA
This sequence comes from Anoura caudifer, assembly GCA_004027475.1. Taxonomy (NCBI): domain Eukaryota; kingdom Metazoa; phylum Chordata; class Mammalia; order Chiroptera; family Phyllostomidae; genus Anoura; species Anoura caudifer. The sequence continues at coordinate 90,084 of PVKU01000158.1, forward strand.
CCTTAGTCAGTGATGAGGGGCAAGGCCAAAACTAGATTCTAGTCATTTCATTCTTTACTTAAATCCCTTTAATGAGTCCCTGTCATCTTCAAAATGTATATGTAGTATATACTCTTTCACCAAGGCATGCACATCCTTTCTGACCTGACTCTTGTCTACCTCTTTAGCTTATTTTTTGCTCTGCTGTCTTAATGCTCTCAAGACTGCCCACAAGCCATGTGCAGCATCCAACCTTGCTCTCCTATTACCTGGCTTCTTCGTAAACTTTGAGATTCTTCACTTCCTACTTCTCTGATTACTTCATTAAGCTTGGGGGAGTCTGTTTTGTACTTCTGTAGAACCCTTCCTGGACTCTATTATGGGACTTTTGAGAACGTATTTCAATTGTTGGTTGTCTTTTTCACCCAACTAAGCTGTTCACAGCTTATTTGCTGAAGCTTTCATCTCTGCATCCCGAGTGTCTAGCATAGAGATTGTGGCAATTTGATTTTTAAACAGGTAAATCCCAAGTTTGTATTCTCTTCTATACCGTGTCATACAGAAATATTTCTGGAGCATGAGGAGTTAGAAAGTTTACCTAAACCAGCTTTTGGAGAGATCCTGGTGTACTGGCAGCTAGACGCAGGAAGCAGCAGAAGGGAGAAAAGACGTGACTCCAACTGCCATTAAAAATACTTTATAAATACACTTAACACTTAATCATCTCTCAACGTTCATCTCCCTCCAGAAAACCCAAGGGAAGACTCAGCCATCCTCAGCCAGACCCAAACAGAAGGCAGTACCCAGAGTTCCTGCCCCCATTTAAAGTACCACTCTCTGGGAACCACAGGGTGCTGCTGAGTGGCCATCCAGGTAGCTCAGCTTGTTCCTTGCTGCTGTCTGGTTCAGACTCCCTCCCAAGATCTTGTGTGGGACTAGCACTGCCACTGGCCATGTGGCTTCCAGGGCCACAATAGCCTGTGAATGAACTGACCAGTATGTTTGCCAAGAGGGCAAGAGAGCATCCCTTCCTTACCCTGGGTTTAGATTAGTTTCAGGTCTGAGATGGACCAGGTGCTTTCTCAAAATGCCCAATTAACTTCCAAAACTTCTGCACACTTTGGAAGGGTCTACCCCCTGACCAATGCCTTTTTTCCCTGGGCTAGACTGAAAGGCCTCTTCCATCCACCATCTTCCTCAGTACCATTCTGATGTTTATGGCACATGTGCTTGCCTTCCCCCGGTCCCACCTGATGTAAGGTACCAGAAGGGGTTAGGAGGGCTTTTCTCCTTCTCAATTATCTTGCTAACCTCAGCATGCTCAGTGCAATACTTCTTCCTGCCACCATCTTGCCCAGGGGCAAGGTTATCTGCTACCAGGAACAGGATGCTCCACACTGGGGAAGGGGTTGGAGCATTGGCAAGGCACAAGCTTGGTTACTTGGGCAATGTGGCCCTGCACTCCGTCTCACCATGGTCCCTGGCAGTTTGTGATCCCCTCTGGCAGTCCCTCCTGTTCCCCGGCCTTCCTCCTGCTTCCAGAGGGCTGACCAGGCTATTAGTATCAAAATCAAAATACGTACTATTGATATGTTGTTTGAAATAATTATTAAAGATTGAATGGAGCCCCAGCCAGTGTGGCTAACTGGGTTGGGTGTCATCCTGCAAACCAAAAGGTCAGTGGTTCAAGCCTGGTTGGGGGCACATGCCTGGTTGCTGGTTTGGTCCCTGGTCAGGGCACATAGAAGAGGGAATCAATTGATGTTTCTCTTTCACTTTTGATGTTTCTCACCCTGTCTTTCTCCCTCCCTTCCCCTTTGTCTAAAATTTAAGAAAAAAATAAATCAAATGGAGATGTGGAAAATGTAGTTGAATACTTAAAGCTTGAATTCTGGAGCACATTTGGGTAGGAGGTATAGAGTTGGAAGTTATCAGAGTCTAGAGAGCACTTGTTGCCTTGCCTGGATGAGGTCACTACAGGAATAACTGTCAACAGAAGAGTTTCAAGCCCCAGCCCTGGAGGCCCTTTATTGTTTAGGAGTCAGGAACATGAAGAGGAACTGGCAAAAGAGATTGAGAAGTGAGAAAAACTAAAAACAATGGTGTCCTAGATGGAAAGCAGAATAAATTTTTTAGAAGGAAGAAGTTAATTAACCATGTTAAGAGTTGTTATTGTATGTAAAATGAAAACCAAGAATTGCCATTGGATTTAGCAACTTGGGCTTAATTGGTGAAATGGTAGGGACAGAAGTTTTGATGGAGTGGATTCAAGAGAGAATTGGAAAGAAATTAGATCCTGAGAATTTTTCCTATAAAATGTGATGACTGGAGGGGAACATGGGATAAAGACATTTTTATTTTTTTGGTAATTTAAGTTGAGAGATACTATAGTAGATATTTAATTTAGCCCACAGATCCTAACTGGTTGTTGGCTGAAGTCTTTGGAACTGGTAACTGGGCTTCTGAGAACATACGATACTGGATAGGTGTATGTCAATAGGGAAAGTAATAACAGGTAAATTATGCAGAGGATAATGGGATTCCTGGGGCAGGCACATGTTGAAAGAAATTCTTGGGAGAAAAAGCACCGATGACAAACAAACCGCCTGACGGCTTTTATTTTTTCACCTACCACTGCCTCGCAAGGGGCCAGCATTCCCTATGTCTATGAAGCACCGGCTTTCCTACAGGTGCCAGGCTTTGGCAGATGTAAGGAGTCCTTCCAGCTGGCCCGGCAGCAGCTGTCGGTGTTGCAGAGGCACTCTCTGCAGCGCTGCTTTTCAAGAACACCATCAGCAGGTCTTCAGTTTGAACGGATGCTGACGCACGCCAGAGTCATCGATGAAATCCCACAGACCTTAAGAACAACCCTCCAGCACTCTTTCTAGGATTCCCTCATATCTTCGGAATTTCTGTTTTTAATTGAAGATTTCAAAGATGATAATCTGCTTATTATATTAAACAGCATCTCAAATCCTTTTTTGAAAAGAAAATATAACTGTAAAGAGTTCACCTTTCCTGTCGGAGAGTTCATAGCAGAACCCAAGAGCATCTTGTCCTCACTGTAAAGATGGAAAATGATCAATTCCTGATATGTCCCTTTAAGCAACATTTGTTACTATGCTCTCAGAGACTTCTTTTGCCTGCCTGGCTTCTCTTATTCTTTTCATTCTTTCTCTGCACGATTATTTGGGCCTTTTCCCACTTTGTTGCACCTACACCTTTGCCTTTTGCTTGTGTGATTTTCCCCAATTTGGCACCTCACCAGCTCTGCTTGCCCTTAACTCTCATTGATTATCTGATTTGCCTTCTCTAGACCAAGTGGGAGACCAGAGGTCAGTCCTGGGTTTAGGGGTGTGAATCTAGAATAACCAACCACTTGTCTGGGATTTCTGAGGTGGTCCTTCTGTAGGCAATCCAACATCAGGAGATAAAGACTGGGAGATGCTGAAGGGCCTGGGGCCATGGAGCCCGCAGTGTGTGGGAAGCCAGGAGGCAGAACTGTAAGGAACTTCCTGTCCCAGGGACCCATAGAGCCGCACCTTTGAACAAGTTTCCCAGAGACTGCCCTTAGGGTCCCAAAGCACATCTTTAGAATAAACACTTTCAATCATCATTTACCTCATCCCTTAAATACTCTAAATTGACCTCTTGTATCTCTTGCTCACAGATAGATATTACTTTGGAATGGAAACCAGGAAAGCTCTAAGTAACAGCACAAAGTATTTGTCTTCTGAGTTTTTATCCATGTAGGCCAGGATCCACGAGGCATGCTCTACCGGAAGCAGTTCATCTCTAAATATGTAATTTGTTATCTGCTTACAACAGACATGGGTTCTAAATTTCCCATGGGATTGAATTAGACAGGTGACCTCCTACCCAGACAATTGGTAATTGTATCTTACCTCAAACCTTTTTGACTATGACACCCTTGAATAAGGCAAATAATTGACCAGCTTAACTCTCATGGTTTTCTTTGATGGTGTAAAAGAACAAAGATATGGAGACAATAAAAACAAGGAAAAATGATAAAAGAGAAATCTAACAGTAATTCTACAAGTATCTAGCAGCAATTGATAATCACTCACAACACTGAAAATCCACAGGTTCCATCGCATTATGGAAAACGCTGTTATCTGAGACTTTGAGCACCAAGTGTCAGCTGTGTTAAGTGACGCATGGTGTCAGTATCCTTAGTGGACTGCACAGTGTGATGTCTCGGTAAAATCTTGTTCTGGTTTTAGCTTATACATAACCTTTACAACTCTTTTATGTAGTTGGTTACTAGCAAGTAGCCCTCAGTCTTTCAGTGCCTGAAAGTTAATGAGCACATCGTACTCAATAAATAGTTGTGGAAAGAATAAAACAGTGAACACATTAAAATGAAAATCTATGGAATTTTTAGTTTTTTTACTGGTAAGAACCAAACAAAAGATTTGGGTTGTATGTGGATCTTATTTTTAGACATCTTTTAACTAAGTCAAGAAAACACTAAGTTATACTATTAATTAAAATGTCTCAGGTTCAGTTCCTTGAGAAGTGGACTCAGAGTAGGACATGAGCATGCAGGATTTTATAAAGCAGTAGCCTGGGGTCAACACTTGTACAGAGGGACGGAAGTAGGATTATTTAGAAGGAAAACTAAGCTGTGAGGCTGGCTCATCTACTTCCAAAGCTTTAAATACCATCAGTATACTGACCACTCAGAAGATTTTAACATTCCAGCCTAGAACTGTCTGATATGTCAGGCACCAAATAGTCCTGAAATAAACGTGCATTTAATTGAAAGGAACGAGCTGTATGATGTTACAACATCAAATTAGCTTTCTATATTAACTGACTAGATAAAAGCATGGAAATTGTCCTTGGAAAAGATGAAAAAAGGTAACTCATTTACTGGAAATGAAAAAAAGTCTATGTACTTGATAATACTTATATTCAGAAAAACACTTGAATAGTTATTTAACAATTCATATGGTATTAAAAAGCCCACAGGATATTTACCAAGTCATCAATATTTTTCAAACTTTCTGTCTTGATACTTCCATTTTCTGCTATAATTTTTAAATCTGATGTCACGAAGTGTGATTTAACAGAAGACTAGGCAAAGCCTTGCATACTAGAGAGACCATGATTCTGAGAAGGAATGTAGCCCTGAATATATATGGAAAACACACTCATTGTTACTAAAAGAGAGAATAATGAAAACAACATCTATTTGCCTTGGTTATATATTTCTATTTTCCATTGTTATTTTCTTATGAAATTAAATAGTGATTGTTAAAAACTTAAACATTTCAGAAATGTTTATCAGAGAAAGTGAGAGTACCCTGTAACCTCAACCCCTGAGAAATGTCTCTTAGCAGATTAGCAGGTTTGTATACCTGCCTCCTAGAATTTTCTTCTATGCATATATTGACATATACACTACATAACTTGATCATTTATTTATATGCTGGGCCATGGTAAGAAATGCTGACAATTGTTCTGAGTGGTTGGACAAATCTGAGTAGTACTTAAAATTCATCACATATAACAACAATAAAAACAGGTAATGACATGTTATCTTTAGAATACTTTAATGTTAATAATAATTAACATTTATTGAGCATTTACTGTTTTATTATGGGCAGCTATTATGCAAAGTGCTTAATATGACTAATTTCTTTTAATTTATACTGTCACCAGATGAGAAATATACTAATACTACCCCCTTTGGGAAAATGTAACTTGCACACCATGCATTTAACATCCAAAGAGAGGGACACCATTGTCCATGCCCCAAGAAGGCAGGGTGCAGGGTCCATAGCCCTCTGACAAGTCTCACATGGCACCTAGAGTGTCTTGCTTCAGGCTCTTTTTTGCAAGGCACCAAGTTCATCAGCCCATACATCCCATTTCTTGAATAGACTCTGAATTTGCTTGTTTGAACCATGAAAGCATTCTCTTTATGATCTCTTTCCAACCAAATTTGCTCACCTAAAGCTCAGGCACTTCCCTGTGTCCCCAGCAAACGAAGCTACTCAGTAATTTAATGCACTCCTTATTCTCCAAGTCTTTCTGTTACTCATGTAATTCTTTTATCTGTGCCCTTCACCTCCCTTTTATCTCCAACTCTCACAAACCTGTGACTCTCCAGGGAGAGCCCAATTACTAAGTCATTTATGAAATATTGTTTGGTCACCATGATGGAAATAAACTCTCTTACCAGACTTCTATAGCATTTTGCTTAAACTCTCCTATGATATTTATTGCATATTTCCTTGTTTTAGTAAAATTAGCTCATGCCTCATTTATACTGTAGTCAAAATTCAAGCTTTTTGCAATCTTATCTCAAAAACTGGTCTACCACACTATTTTGCTAATACATGCTTGATAAAAACTTGTTGAATTCCATTGCCTGCCCATTAGTTGCAGAACACATTAGGATAAATGGGTCAGAAGTAAAGAGAAATAATCTTGTATTAGGGTTTATTCTGTGACATACACTTTATGGAAGAAAACTTTATGGAAGATGAGCTGAAGGTGGAATATCTGTAAGGAAATTATTTTTCTAGAGGTTTAAGACTAATCTAGACCAATTGGCTTAAGAGACAGCTATTAGGGGGAAAAATGAGCTATTTTATATGGACACTAGTAGCATGATTAAAAACAGAGAGAAACATGAGCTAGCATGATTTCTCCCATATTATATTCAAAGGAGAGGAGCAGGATGCAGACACTGAATGTTGATTGCAGCATCTAGAAGCCCAGGAAAGGTTTATGCAGAGAGGCTAGAAGCAATGCCTTGCTATTTGGATCATAGGAGTCACCAAAAAATTGCTGATGAAAAATGTGCTCAACATTCCTGTGCACAGCAACTGCCAGTGCTTCCACTCCAACAGAGCACCCGTGTCTGCGGGCGGGCCACTCCTGGCTTGTTGGAACCCTCTTCGCTTGGCACTGGAACAAGCAGTGTCTGGAAATTTATATTTCTTCATGTGTGTTGGAATATAAATTCTTTAGCTACATTGTTTCTGGGCTGGGACAGCTCTAAGGTTTAGCCTATGCTGTTTCCAGAATAGTCTCATGGTGTAGGACTTTGCTTATCATCTTTCTCTTCCTGCTCCTACTTCCTCACTTTCTTACCAATCTCCAGTCTTTCCTGGGCATATTTCCTAATATATCAATTGCCCCTGAACCCTGGTAGATACTTTTGAGGGACCCAATGTAAGTCAGGAACCAATATTTAAGAGCCACTGAATAAATAACAAGCCACCCAGTGAGGCCTTAGGAAGATAGCTATCATTCTCGGATGGCCCTTGCCTTAGTCTTGGTCCCTTGTCTTCCCATTTAGAATTTCTCTAAAGACAGTAATATTTCTTATCATGGAATTGCAAAATCCCTGGGGGAGACCACAATACACATCCCCACTATGCCCTGAAACTGCCATTAGACCCCAGTGGCTGCCCCTCTGAAAGACTTCCCCATCATCACTAAAAAGGTAATAGGCAACTTCTCTCCTGCTGTAGACTGCCACACATACATGCCAGAGGACATCCAGGGCTGCACCATGGATTGGCTCAGGGTGCATCCTTAAACTTTCAGCTGAGTGGTCTGAGTTTAAAATTTGACTTTAATATTCTTAGAAGATTACAATTATTTTCCATGTAAGTGCTGCCAACTTTCACTTCTAATTGCTTGGAAGCATTTTACCTCCAGGAGAAATGTATGAAGACAGCAAATATCTCAGAATTAGACAAGCTCAGTGCTGAATCAAGTATCTCTTGTCATGTACCTTTGAAAAGAACTCAGAACTGTAGCAGCTTTATATAGCATCTTACTTAGACTATGAGGGAGTACAAAATAATAAAAAAGTGAGAAAAGTGAGAAAATATCACAGTTGTGCATAATGATAATGGGTACAAGGATGATCCCTGCAAGGCTGTAATAAGAGCAAAGCATTGACAACAACATTTATATATACAGTGATTTAAAATATGGTAAACAAACTATGTCATACAACAGAGTATTATTCTCAGCACATAAAGAATATTTCAAAAGAATATTGAGGGAAACAAATGAAAGTTCCTGATACAAGGTCTCTAGAGAAGAGGGTAAGGCAGATAATACTGGTTATCCAATATCTGTTCTTTTTCTTCTACACTAATTGAACTCCTAGTTTTTAACTAGGTACCTGGCTGCCCTAAATAAAGACTGCATTTTCCAGCTCCCATTTTTACAACTAGGTGTGACATGGGACTAAGTTCTGGCACATGGGATGTAAGCAGGAATGATGTGCGTAATTTCTGGGACTGTCCTTGAAGAAAAGGAGCTGGAGGCCTGCCCTTCCCCTCTCTTTCATCTTCCTTACTTGCTGGACGTGAATGTGATTTTGAAACACTTATCTTGGACTATCATCTTGGGATCAAAGGCCACAAATAGCAAAAACTAAGGCAGAAGGAGACAGGGGCCCAGACGCTGTGGTGTACCACACCACCTCTTAGTGCCTTCCTCAGGACTCCCTGGGGAAACAGAAAAAAACAGTTTTATCCTGTTTAAATCACGGTTATTTTTTCATCTGTTAGTCATACTTAAATATAATTGTAACTGATACAAGTTACCCAACTGTACATTCCTGCACTGTCTTATACAACAGCCGCTAGCCACATGTGGCTAATAAAATGTAAAAAAACAAAAGTTGTTTTTTAAATGGTGCAAGCTTTGGCCTGATTGCGTTGGAAAGGTCTGGGATAGTCTCATATCAATTAAAATCAATAGTATAAATTTTTTCTCAATGTGGGGAGTGAATGTTTTGAATCATAGCATTTTAGAATTGGAAGAGACCCCAGCAATCCTGTAAAGCCTAAGCCAACAGCTTTGATTTACTGATGAGGCCAGAGAGGAGGTTTAGTACAAATCAGGTCAGTATAGTTGATTATCTGTTGTATGACAGATGATATTCTAGAATTTGGGCACATAAAGATGAAACAAATTATCTCTTTGCCTTGATGTGCGACAGGCATATTAACAGATAAATTGAAAGCAAATAGTTCTGATGAAAGCAGGCAAGGCTTGTTATGGATTACAGAGTTGTAGCCTGGCTCTAGCTTTGGGATGAAAGTAGCTGGTGCTCAAGAAAGATCCTTTAGGAGAGCTAACACCTGAATTAATCTTCAAGTATTAATAGGAAGCAGAGAAGTGGGGTAGGGAAGGACAGCTAGGGCGTTGTCACATGAAGACATGAAACAGAATCATGCATTTGGGGAACTATAAGCAATTCTGTGTGTCTGAAATATAAAATGCAAAGTGGGTGGCGGGGTTAAGTAGTAGCGAAGGCTGTGGCAGATCTGGTCCATCGTGCTGGTGGGCTGGATCACTCTGGTGACAGGAAGTCCTGGCAGGGCTTTCATCTTGCAGATACATATTTTAGGTATGTTACTTTGGGGATAATAAATAAAAAGTTCCCTGTGCTTGCCGTTTTCCTCAAGTCCAGGGCAGTGTCCTCTGAAGCAGTTTCCCTTCTCCCTGGGTTGAGCTGTGTCTATGAAGTTGTTCAGTTACTGGCTGGGGTCCGAGCAGGGCAGGAGAATGCATGGTGGGCTAGAAAGTTCAGGCTTTTGCTCTAGGGCCCGTTACAGCAGTTCTCTGGGGGAAAAGCAACCTTCAGTGTTACCCCAAGTCATTGGTCCCACATGCCCTGAGGCCAGTGCAGATTTCTGGGCCCAGACAGCAGCCTCGTCAGCACACACAGATAGCTACGGGGGCAGGCCCGCCCAGGAGAGCTCTGTTGGGACTAGTCCTGGAATCTGCCACCTCATGAACCCCAAACCAATCAACCTCTCCTTCTCCCTGGGCAGGGGTAAATATGTTTTACAACAGAGAAAAACCAATGTCTGCCTGATCCATTCTGCTGCTGTATTTTCTTTTGCCTGTGCAGTGGGGGTGTGGCAGGGAGGTGTATGTGTATGTTGTATTGTTTATCAATATTTAGAAATTGAGTCATTTTATATAAACATATGAATCATCAATTCACCAGAAAAAAATAGGGCAATCTGGCATTACAGGGGTAGACATCTCCATGGCAACCTCAAGACTAGAGGTAGGTAGCAGCTATCCCTTTACCCTGGCCCCACCCAGACGACTTCACTCACTTTTTATTCATTTATATTGTCCATCTGGTCTCTGAGGACATCCGAGATTGTGTCTTCTGCTTAACTTAAGTCCCCAAAAGCCATAGGGTTTTGTAAACTTGTTCTCTAAATAATCAGGACTACTTGACTTACATTTATTTTTCTAAAGAATGCTATTCCAATTATTTTGATTTTTTTACCCTTTAAAGAATGATATTAATGATGACAGTCATATCACAAATACAAGCACAGCTTCATTATTAGAAATGTATACATTAATGCAATGCACGACCTTAATGAATGAAAAAGAAAAATATCTCCATAGATGTGAAAAATTGATAAAATTCAATATACATTCCCAATAATAAAATTTCACTAAAGGAGGAATAAATTAATACTTTATAAACTTGTTAAAATATATCTCAACACGATGCCAGCATGATGGTTAATGAGATGCTCTAGAGGCATTCTCATTAAGGTGAGGAAGAAGGTGTTCATATTCTTTATGCTCATTGCATTCACCCACTCTCTTTTCTTTCATTTAGTAATAGGAAGCACCCAAGGGGTCCCATGGTTGCCCTGCTAGAGTCTATATTTTCTCTCTTCATAGGTAGGTGTGACTATGACCATGTAACTAAATTTTATCTACTGAGTTATAAGGAGAAGTGAGGCATCCAATTTTCAAGTAACCTCTTGAAAAAATTGTTCTGAACCTGCCTTTCTCTTCCTTTTAGTGGCAAATGTTGGCAAATAGAAAAGCTCCCTCTGGAAATAGAGATAAAAACAACATATTGAGAATAGCCCAGTCCTGGGTCACTCGGTTTAGAGCTTCTGTCTTATTTAGACCACTGCAATTTTGCGTTTTTATTTTATAGTAGCTTGGTCTATACTTTTACTAGCAAAGCCTCTCTTATCTAACATTGTTCAGGAGGTGCTATGTGAAACAATCAAACAAGAACAACGCTATGAGCTGACAAATAGGTAATGCTATCTTATTTGCACATTGTGTAACTATATACATGGAATACCAAAGAGAGTCATTGAATGATTAGTATGAATAAGGCAATTTACAAAATTGCCTGGGTAAAATTAATACAAAAATATCAAGAGCCATTCTGTTTGCAAATATGAACCAGTTCAAAATATAATGAAATTTTCCATTTATAATAACAAAATTATACCTAGAATAAAATTAATAAGAAATATATATGTGTATGCATATATAAATATATATACACACAAATATATATACACACATAATGAAATCTAATATTAATTCTAATAAGGAATAGTAAATCTAATTTGATATCTATCATCATTCATTTTTGAAAAAATATTAAAAAATTCTCATCTCAAACAGATGATTTGCGTAATTTCTTTTCTCTTCAAATGCACATTTCCATTCTACTTTTCCTATGAACTTTCATCCATGAATTTATATGCAGTTGATGCTGTTTATTGGTTATTTATATTTCTCTGCTAAAATTATTTAAATTATTTATTGTTTAAAAATATTTTGAATGGACATAAATTCTAATTGTTAAAATTTGTCTTCTAAGTTCAGTTGTCACCAAAATTATTGTCAAAAAATTGTATGAGTATTTTCAAATTTCTATAAACCATTAAATATAAAAAGAAAAAAAATGTTGGAAATGTATTTCTTAGGGAAATAGATGAGTTTTTTCCAAAATAATTTCTGTATCCATGGATGAAAATGTGACTTATTGCCGGGACAACTCAGCATTTATTATCAAATCGATTCCAATATATCTTGTTCATAGTTTTAAGTGATAAGTCCTGTTAAGATAAGCAAATAGTACACAGAGATGGAAATTTTTTGGTAGCAAAGCCATTTAATACTCCAAATGTCTTCTGAACTCTAGGCCAAAAATCTATGAGCTGATGACTTAGTTCAAATGCAAACTATCAGAAACCCCTCAATTTTCAAAAATGATTAGAATCATTATTTTCTCAACACCTACATCAGTATTATGAATTGTCCCTTTGGCAACTTTGGGGTTTTTACACCTCAGGCAAACACCATAATAAAAATCTAGATAAGTGAGGAATGAATCTTTTTTCTTTAAGTGGTAGGAGGATTCCATTGAGAAAGCAGGGCACAGAGATGGACTCCCTTGGAACCAGCCTTGGGTGGGCGTTCCTTGGAAAGGTTTTAGGTACGGCAGGGCTACATAGGGCTCAGTTTGCAGGCTCTGCTTTTAAATCAAATAACATCTTACATATACCCTTTCATCCTGAATACCAGAAGTTAGAAAATGCATCTTGGAAACATCTAGAGGCCTATTTTACACATTATTTTCAGGAATGCTCTAAGTGTTAATTTTCATTTTCATTATGTTTTTGTTATGTGCTTTTATTTTTCCTTTTGGCCAGTGGGTAATTCATCATATCACCAAAATTTCTTTCCTTCTTTCTTTCAGAGTTGCTCTTACGCATTACTCATACAATGCCACACAGAAGGCTGGTAAATAAATACTTTTTCCTAATCAACTGCCCGCTGACCAGACTGCGCTGTGTCGTCATTGCTGGCCTTGAGCAGACCCCTTTACGAGGAAAGCGGCATGACTTTTCCTGCTGGATGGTAGCAGTGTCTCAGGCATATCGTGCTTCATTTTTAAAGCTGAAATTACTAGATTCTTTGCTTCAAAATTGACGTCTGGTTGGTTTTTTAGTTTTAAAATTTAAAAAGGATCAGTGTTTCAATCAGGATGTTTTGTGTAATAGGGCACTGAGGGATCAGCTCAGTCTCTAATTGAAAGGTTAAAAATTTATGCTCATTTTTAATGTAAAAGAAAAGATCATCAAAGCATTGTTAGTATCCCATGAAGGGGTGTGTGTGTGTGTGTGTGTGTGTGTGTGTGTGTGTGCATGTGTGTGTGTGATGGACAGATAGCCAACTTCCTTTTAACAACACCAACATGACCTTATTGTTGGTTGAATACTGAGTAGTATATGTATGGAAAGAAATTATGATACTAATGCCATTTGCTGGAAGTGACATGGCAATAAATGTAGGAGAAAGTAAATTTTTAAGTAAAGCTAGAAATGAATATATCATTTGCCTATCATCCCAAAATACCTAGAAATTCAGGATGTTAATAGTAACTTATAGTCATCTTATATGTAAAGAAGTAGAATAAGAAGATGAGGAGAGAAACAAGGTAAAAACAACATAATTACTCTTCCCCAAAGTACTTGAGCATTTGAGAATACTTAATCTAGTTTCCTTCCAGTAGAGAGCACTCAAAGCCCATGATGCTCTCATGAAATCCCTGCTGTGGAACTGCAGACACATCACCTCATCCAGGTCCCAGCCGAGTAAGGGCCTTCTAGAACAATGGCCCAGTGTTCTTTCCCATATACCGCATTCTTTCTCATACTTGTCCTTCATATTAAGTAAACATTTACATATAAATTTATATGGAAGTTTAGTTGGACACACATGAAGACATGTGTCAAGTTTGTGGTCAATTACCATGCTTAAAAATATTTATAGGAACACAAACTATGGTGTTGGAAGAAGTTGTTACTATAGGGACAGACTCACAACATGAGGGAGAGTAACCTCTGAATTCCTAGAGAGAATACCCTAAGGGCCACTAGGCAGGCAAGACTTGCAATTACCAGCAGCTAATGTATGACATATTTATGGCACTATTAGTGAAATACAGGGATTTTTGAATAGGAAGCAAACTAAGGAAAAATTAAAGTAAGAATCCCCAGGAGAAGGTTAATTGGTGTAAAGGAATACACACGTGGGAGTTCACCAAACTCTTTCTTTGTTCCCTTTTTCTTGTTCTTTCCGTGTGCCAGGGGAGATTGAAATCTGGAGGGATGCTACCGAGCTATACAGCCAGAAAGCGCATCTTACCATGTTTTCCTTAGCTATCTATTTTGTTTGCTCTTGTAAAACAAACAAACATTCTCTGAGTGCAGATGAGTTCTGCTTTTGAGAGGCAATGTGTTTCCAGAAAATAGTGCCGAAGGAGGGCTGTCTAGAGGCAGCGGTTTGAAAATGCTCACACAGCCCTATTGTCTATTTAGTCTCATTGATAGAAATCAATCTGCCACTGAGTGTGACTGAAAATGAAGGTGAAATTAGGGAAGTGGCAAAATGAAGAGTTCTAGTATAAACATGTCTTGGGGCCTTGAAAACATGTTATTAACCTCTTCCCTTTATAAAATCAGTGTGCACCAAATGTAGATGTACATTTGGATCACAGAGTACGCATGATGCACTGTGCTGGTGATGATTTACTGAGTTGTGCCCCTGAAGCCTGCATGTTTTTGTGAACCACTGTGAGCCCAATAAATTCAATTTAAAAAATGTCTTCATTTAGGCATCAATATTGACTCACTGTCAATAACACACAGAGTTTAAAGTGGTGTTTTCCCATCGTAATGTTGTCACAAGGCAGCTCCATTTTTTGTTTGGTGAGCCTCGCAACCAAAGCCATACGCTTTAATTGGTAGACAAGATCTAGATATGTAATTTGTGGCCATGAGGCAAACTGGAAGCAACTACCCCATATGCGGTGAGCTTGAATGTCAGCCTGATCAGCTCTATTCTTGCCAGCGGAGCTAGGCTGTCACAGGGACCATTGTTAGGAATGATTTAATGACACTATTAACAACTTCTTGTACTTTCCTTTAAAATATACAATATGGATTCGTGGAGGTTCAAAGTTTTGGTTACTGAGGAATTAACAACAAGTTTAAATTCAGCTGTTAAGATTCACTTAAAATATCAAGATTTCTCAACAAATGCAATAAGAACTATTTTTTTTAGTGAGTTTTCAGTTATCTTCTTTCAACTATCATGACATTTACTAAAAATTTATTTTCTGGGGCACTATTTGAGAATTAAAACAATTCCTTTAAAATTATAAATTGCAATTGTAATTGCAATTCTGGATTGATTAATAACCATATTAGCTTTACTTTAGAAGCAATTCAGAGATACATGCCATCATTTCTCCTCATCTTTACACTTAAGTGAGACAATGTAATGTAGTGAAAAGAACTTGTAATTTCGAGTGAGATCTGCTTCTTGTCCAAATCCTGTAATCAAAGACCTCTATGCTGTCAACACACCATGCTTTCCACTGCAGAAATAGGAACTGATCTGTATGTATAGAAATGGGGCAAATTGGGTCCTAAGTATCAGATGTAATAAGGGGCGGCCTTAGTTGTCTTAGGTCATCCCCATAATTGCTATCAGCCAACCTCCCCTTTGATGTAGATAATAAATATTTTTTCCTAACTTTGTTTAAAACAAGTCCTGTAGACTTTCCTTGCTATCCTATAACTTCCCTGAGCCATTTCTCCAGAGAAATAATTCTGAAATAATAAAAATGATGGCAGAGTTTAATAGACGAGGCTGGAGTTTAGAGTTGAGCTTTGGGGTGATCAGTCCGTCTCTGGAGAATGAATGTGCGCTCTTGATGTGAACTGGCATGGATCTAGGCTGTGTATGGACTCTGAGACAGAGATAAGAACTGGCAACAAGGGACATTTCAAGGAGGCAGGCTGGGTAGGATTTGGCACATATGAGAACCTGTGACACAGTGAGAGGAGCACATGGAAGATGATTTCACATTTTTTGGCGTGTAAAGAGAATCATTTTGAGGAAGAGAAAGAAGAATCTGAATATAGCCATGCCGAGGCCTGAGTGGCCCTATGATATCTTAGGATGTTCTTTAAATATCTTCAGATATGTCTTGAAATGCAAGTCAGAGATTGAACTGGAGACATAGATTTAAGTGTGGATGAAAGATAAAATTGCTCATCTTTATCTTTTCTCTTACTATCATTGTTAAAATTCTGTTTGCTCCTTTGACAACAATAAGGCTGTTTTTTTTTTTGCCATTATTTTGTTCAATCTATTGCAGTGTTTTAACAGTTAACTATTTTTCATAACTTTGTTCTCCTATACCTAACCACACAAATACCTGCAGATGATTCAAGGAGGCGTGTTTTCATCACTTGCAAGCAAGCTGTGCTAATCTTTCTGTCCTCAAATTCTTTCAAAGCTTAATGGGAAGTCTGGCTGGCATTGAAAATTTGATGGGGATAAAATCCCAGAACACAAAACAAATGTCTTTTACACATTGTATAGGCAAAACAATCAAATGAAAGGATTTTTAAGATTTTCCAACAACAATTTATGCTACCATTCAGATGTAATTATATTTAATCTCCTCTGGGAATCTATATTTTGCATTTAAGTATTATGACTAGTTTGTTTATTTTTTTCCAGCAAATATTTAATGAACTTTACCATGTTCCAGGCAATCTTCAAAGAGCTAGAGAGACAGTGAGGACTAAGATGCATAATACGCTAGTTTACATACCATGGAGGTAGACAGGCAAAATGCACGTGAACCAATAAATACAAGGTAATTGAATTGAGACTATAAAGAATAGTCTCAATTCAATACAATGAGGTATTCTAATAGAGAGCTATAAGGATGTTGGGTTTAATTTGGAATGGTTAGTCAACAAAGAGGTAAGTTTTGTATTTAGAGATGAAAGACAAAAATGTATCACCTATGTGAGGGCATGGGGTGAGCATTCCAAGGAGAGTGAAGAGAAAGTGCAGAGACTCCAAGGAAGAGACAAAGTTGGCTTTCCAGGTAACATAAAAAAGGACAATGCGGCTGAATGGTGACATTGTGGCTGAACGATGGGAGGAGAGAGACAGGAGAAATGGCTGGAGAAATGGTTGGAGACAAGGCAGGAGCAGCCTTGTGGGCCCTGGAAGATTGTTGGGATTTCATTCCTGGTGCAGTGGGGATTTATGCAGAAGAGCAGGATGTAGTGGCAATTCTAATTAATCACTCCTGTTGTAGTAATACGTTTTTTTTTTTCAGTATGTGTGACTCTACATTTCCATTTTGATCAAAATTAAAAACATTCTATGTCCTAAATTTTTATGTTAGAGTATCCCATCATCAGGGTAAAAACATACATGTTCTAGTATATCAAGATATGTAGGAAGTGTAACTGAGGCAGTGTCCTCACAGTCCGTATGAGCTAGTACTTCGTTGCATGTTTTGTTGATCCAGGGGGATTGTGCAGGAGACAGTTCATCTTCACCAGACAGCGTAGTGCCATAAAGACAGAGGAAGTAGGTTGAGATGAACATTTTCAATGAATGGTACATTGTTGACCATTTGAGACATGCAGAGCCATAAAATGGTTGTTGTTGAAACTGTAATCTGAATGTGAATGTGGTTATTCAGTTCAATTTAGTTCAATCTGAACTAAAACATGGTTGTTAAAGTTGACTCTTAACATGTTGGATTATTTTATATGTTGAGAAAATATCATTTCAATATTTTAATTTGATTTCACTTTATTTTGATGGACTTGAAAGTGATTTGCACAAATTTTTAACCATGTTCTCTTAAAAATAACAACAAAAAAACCCACTCTACCCTTAGCAAAGCTTTTTTTCTTTTGTGTTGGCTCAGAGCTAACATCTTCCTATATGAATGTCGGAAATGATGCTTTCCATTAGAAAACAATTTATGCTAAGGTTGTATTCAATTTTTGGAAGCATAGAGAGGATGTTACATGTCCGTGACTGTGAAGAGGGTGTGTGGGTTTCCTGGATTTTGAGAAACCTGCTCAGGAGCTTACCTGCATGGGAGGAGTGTTAGTGTGTATCAGACTCTGACTTCTAGCTCAGACAAAAAAAACAAGGGGCTCAAATCCTGAGTGGTGTGTTTATGGAGAGTTCTCTGCTTGAATGCTTGAATTCTCAAGAACCTATAAGTAAAAGAACATAGGAAGGAAAATCACTGCTACGCTCTCTATTCCCTGTAACAATTGCAGACCAGCTCTTAACAGAACCCTAAAGGTAGAGTACAGTCAGACTAGAATTATTTTTCCTGAAATTCAAAATCTAAGATTGATAAATATTTGGTGTGGAGATGTATACATACATATATATTTGCATTCAGTTTTCATTATCCTTATTAGTTATGATCTATAAAATTGTTGTGTACACTGAGTTGGTGAATACTGAACCATTGTTCCTAGGAGAAATACAGGGTTAGGTTTCCCATGAGCTTCGGCTTACATTTTTGTCAACTGATCAATACATATCCTTATTTTATGTGTTTTTCTGTTTAGACACCTTATTTAGTAATTAGGTATTCTTTTACTTATATACCTTATATGTTATTAGTTTATTAACACTGAACTGAGGGTCAACAGCATTTAAAACTTATGCCTAGATTAAAGTTTGCCTGACCCACGCACTTTCTCCATGATGCACATCACTTCGGGACATCAGACAGCACTTCAGCAGTACTCACGGTGCTTGTTTTAAACAGTGAAATCAACAAAAAAGCAAAAAGTGTGAAACAGATGATCTAAATACACTGAAAAGGACACGTTTCAGTGTGAAAGCTGAGACAGGAAGACAAGACAGGTGTCTTGTTCGACTTCAGCTGGGAATGTGCACGTCGGCAACTCCAATCCCCGCCCCCGCCCCGCCCCGCACTCATGCTGTGAATGATGCCCTAAAGGCTGGCAGCACCGATTTTTCCCTTACAGGTAACCTTGAGAGAGGAGGTGGGTTTGCAAGTACAGAATTCTTGAAAACCTAGGATTGACTGTATAGACTCACACACATGTGTTTTTCTGTTATTGTATCCATTTTTTTATCAGTGCTATGTGGGGGAGAAATCTTTTTGTTTTTACACTTTCTCTGAGTCATTTTCTAAGGGTCACACTGATAATAATTGCTTTAAACACATAATCTGAAGACAACTCTTCATCTTCCAAAAAATTATTTTTTTTCTTCTAATCAAAGTGAAAGTGTCAATCTAAAAGAATCACCAGAAGTGTCAGTTTCCACCAGCAAATGAGCAAAACTTCCTAGTATGTTTTTTCTTACAACCTGGGAGAAAATTTCAAAAATATGTTCAGTAGATTTTTCCAGTAAGAAATAGGAGCATATTGATTTTCGAATGCCCATCCATAACTCTTGAGAATGTAATGCAACTGGAGACTTGTTTTTTAACTTGGTGGATATTTTTTTCTGTTGAAATATGAATATGATTTCACCTTCTATAAATCAATAAAAGCTTAGCTGGTAATTTTTTAAAGCTCTGTAAAAGGAAATTACATCATAATAGTAGTCTTCAGAAAAATAAGATCTGTTCATTTCTTAATGTCAGCATTTAAACCACAAATTGAACATCAAGACCTTAAATTGTTGTTTTCATTTCATTGTAAAATCATGAAAAAATTCAGAATGATCCACCGCCCCCCCCCCAAAAAAAAATCTGGAAGACCACAAACTTAATTGTTTTTAGGAAGAAATAATTTGATGAAAACAATTTTGATTTGTAAATTTGCAAATTAAAACTAGTATGTGCATAATACCAAAACATAATTCGCTTTCATTGGAAAAAAACACATAATTATGTAGGACTACTTGAGTAGAAAGCTTATACCTGAAGCACGATGTGCTGAAAAGAATGTTAACTGCTGGGGCAGAGTGAATTCTAGGCCTAACTCTGCTGCTAACCAGCAGTACGCACTTGGGACTGAACATCTGGCTCCTTAGGGTTTGGCTCTCTCAGCAGCGAAATGTGGAGTTTTGCCTCCATGATCTTTACTATCTCTCCCCGTTCTAAAACTTTCAGAGGCTCCAGTTCAAAACACGTATAGTAGGCATTTGTTTATTTGAATTCCAGACCATTGCTCAAGACTTTATTGTGATTACAATAGAGTAACAGAGTAATTCTTAATAAACTATGAATATGGTGGTCCTATAATTTATCATTAACCAGGGCATTTTGAGAATGATACCAAAATACTTAATGACATGTAAGCTTTTGTGATGTGCATATATTCATTGCTGACTGTTTTTATTATATGGGTAAACCTACAAAATAATTCTTTTCAAAAAGCTATGTTCAAGCAAAAATTCTTTTTAAACAATAT
This sequence comes from Anoura caudifer, assembly GCA_004027475.1. Classification (NCBI taxonomy): domain Eukaryota; kingdom Metazoa; phylum Chordata; class Mammalia; order Chiroptera; family Phyllostomidae; genus Anoura; species Anoura caudifer. The sequence goes on from PVKU01000158.1 coordinate 110,159, forward strand.
CTTATATATCAAATCAATGCAAAATAATTTTATATTGCTTATCTTAATTTAAAAAGTAACAGAAGCATAAGAGTTATTTTTGGTCCATATTCAAGAACTTTAATCAGATTTTTAAATCCATATCTATCTCTAATACCATGTCACTGGTATTTTTCCAATGAATGCATTTTTTAATTGCAATATGGTCTTATTTTTTAATGAAATCTTACTCAAAGTTACATTTTGTGGTTAATCTGAAAAGGTTATTTTTACATTTGATTCTTTTCTGTATAATCTTGATTTAGAAAATATTTTCTCTACAGCTATTAAATTACCTTATGTAGAGAAAGTTCAGAGTCAATTCTTGCCAAATAGACAATAGTTTCCTTTCTAATGTTCTTAAAATTGAAATGTGTAAATATTTAAGTCCAAAGATTTTCACAAGTACTGTTTTTTATTTCACACTGAAATCCTCGATCCCATGGTCTATCATTATAATCACTTTCTTGTAAATAGTCTTCCTGTCTTCTCACCTTGCTGTATTAACCCAGAAAAGCCACAGCTTTAGACTCAACTTGCTGGAGAAAATAATTCTTGTCAATGGTCTCATTAAATGAACAACCACAAATCCCAGTTGGTCTCCTGCACTGCTAGCAGTTCTTCAGTCTTTCACTAAATTTCCATTCCCACATTCTAAGAAAGTTATTTTATACATTCTCTTCTTACCACTTCCACCTCTAACACACAGCCTCAGATGATATGTCACTGATAAGTTGTAAACACACTGACAAGACCCATCTCATCCGATCGCCACATCACCAGACTGTGCTTCATCTCTTCCAAGATACTTTGCTTCATCTCCTGTTAAGATACAGAGTTTGTGATCCTCCTTGAAGACAAATACCCTGCTCTTTTGTCTCCTGAAGAACTTTGCTTGTATTGTTATTGTGTCTCCCTCTTTTTCAGTTTCAATTTCTCCCTATATTGGATGGCTTCTAGTAGCCTGTAAAAATACCTTATATTTTTTATCCAAAAAAACCAATACTTATTTAAAATTCTCCCATCATCCCATATCTCTATGCTTCATAGAAAACACTTGTCAAAAATGTTGTTTACTCTTTTGTTTCTCTTTCTTCTCTCCTTATTCATTTTATTTTACTCTAATCAGGCTGTCTTCACCAATCCACAAAATCACTCATTTTCAAGTTAACCACTGGTTTCCATCAGTCTTGGCAAGTCCACTGATCTTGTTCTGTCCTCCTTTTACTTGATTGTTCAGCAACATTTGACACAGTGGAATAACCTCTCTTTGTTGAAACATTGCCTTGTCCTGGCTGACACCACAGTCTCCTGTGTCCCCTTCTACTCCACTGACTGCTCCTCTCCGTTCTCCTAGGCTGATTTCTGTCCTATGGCAGAAGTGCCCTATGAGTTCAATTCTAAGCCCTTTTCTTTCCTGTGCCACAGAGAGAGTTTTTGACCTTTCGTGAGACATACTGGGAACACTTTTCAAAACACAAAGTGATGGCTCCCAGCCTCAGAGTTTCTGATTTGGTAGGTCTGGGTTTTGACCTAAGAATTTGCATTTATAACAAATTTCCAGGTGATGGCTGATGCTGCTGGTCCAGAGACCACTCTTTGAAACTCCTGGTTGAGAGAATTAATTAAAGCAAATACTTCAGAATCAGCCTGACTTTCAATCATACTTTCACCTTTCATTATCTGCACAACACTGGGATCATTATTTAACCTTTATGTTCCTCAATATGTTCTTTTATAAAATAAAGATAATGCAAATTGCTAGCTAAAGTGTTGTGAGAATTAAATGAGATAATTACATGGCTACAACACTTTTTCTAAAATTTCTTCTTCCTGCTTATACTCTATGTCTCTAAAACTGATTTTCTGAAAGGCAGCAAGATGTACATATATATATATATATATATATATATATATATATATATATATATATATATATAATGTCAGAATCATACTCGACATTCTCATTCAAGTGTACCCAGAATAAAATGTCTGGGCCCATTCCACATCATGGTCTCCTTGATTCATCATGTCCCACCACACTGGCTATTTTCTGCTCTAGGAAATATTACCCTTTACTGTATAACAAACTTCTTCAAAATTTTTTGGCTTAAAACAACAACCGTCTTATCATTTTCACAAGCTTGTGAGTCAGGAATTCCAGTAGAGCTTGGCTGAGTGGTTCTTTTGCTTCCGTGGTGTATTCAACTGGCTGTTAGCCTGGACATAGGAGAGTCAAAAACAGCTCCTCTTACTTGTCTGGAACCCAGAGGATAGGCATGGGAGGCTGGACTCAGTTGAGCCTCTTTGTTTGCATCTGTTTCTATTTGTGGTCTTCGGTGCTCCTGCGTTCCCTGCAGGAAAGTTGATAGAGGTTACAAGTCTGCTGAGGGCCTGAAGACCCAGGTGGAAGCCACCAGTTCTCTGAGAGACCAGCCCGGAACTGAGACAGCCTCACTTCGAACACACTTTTTGGCCAAAGCAGTTGGAAACCTACACAGATTCATGGAGAGGGAAAGTAGATGCCACTTTGCAATGAAAAAGTGGCTAAGAATTTGTCACCTTCTTTAATCTGCCAAAGGAGTACTGCAAGATCATTCTTACTAAGTGCTTTTCACACTTACTTCTTTCTCCATAAATCCCAAATCATTCCGTGGTTGCTCCCTTCAAATCTTGGCTCAGCAGCCACTCCATCAGCACAGAGAGGCTTTCCTGACTGCCTTATCTAAATGCACTTCCTCTCACCGTCACTATGTACTCCATTACCTGTTTTATGTCAGGTAATGCAATGACCTTATTTATGACCTGCTGCCTCCCACTGAAATGTCCTGATTTACAACCTGCTGCCTCCCACTGAAATGTCAGCTCCTCAAGCAGAAATGGTCTTACTTGTCAACACTGTGGTTCCAGAGCCCAGAATGGTGCTTGACACATAGAATTTTCCCGATAAATATTTTATGAATAAATAAATTAATTATGAATACATGATTCAGTCACAATATATTATGAAGATATTTATAATTATTATAAAACTAGTTTTGCTATTCCTATCTGTACTTAAGTTTTCTACATATAAGGTATTTATGAATATAAAAAAATTTACTCTAAATTGATTACCTTTTGATTATAAATAAAAGTGATCTGTCAGGTGAGAAGATGGTATTTTTGCAGTAACACATGGTAACTTTTTCTTCATGATATTTTTGAGATGCATTTATTTGAATGACACTTTTACCTAGAATTACTTTTTGGTTGGGAGAGAATGAATCTTGGGGGGAAATATACAGACTTTTTACTCTCTTTCAAAAACAGTGCCATAAATTTCAAACCAAGTTAAAATTCACATTAAGAGCTGCATATACCTAGGATTTTCAAATCTCTTCCTGCTGTGTTAAAGAAAATATTAATTTCATTTAAAAACAAAAATAAAAATCTCTCCATGTTTCTGTATAGTATAGTTATTAAAGAACAGTATGAATTAAATGAAAGAGATTCAAATAAGGGTTTCATGATTTTTCAATATAAACGAGCATTTAATGGTTTCTGAGAAAATAAATTTAGGTTTTATAAAACCAAAAATGTTTGGAAAACATTTTAAGTTGCTTAGTCCAATGTGCATGTGATTTCACCTTTCCTTTAGTACATCCAACATTTTCAAGAATTTCTAAACAATCAAGTAATAATTTTGAGATTAAATTTATGAATAGGAATATTTTTATGTTCAAGACCAAACATTGGTAAATAGAGGAATAAATCATTTTTTACTTTGTGATATAGCCAAAGTTATGGCAAAACACAAGCCTTTTGTTAACTTTGTTCAAGAAATAAATCAAGGTTGTTTTTGTTTTTTGTTTTGTAATGGCTCCTATAGTGGATTTTGCCTTCCTATTACTCCATTATAAGTGCTCTTAATATTCTGTCCTATAAGTGGGAGTCTGATTTGCACATACTTGAAACTCAGTACATATTAATTCAATTGAATAGTTATAGAAGTATTTACAAAGGCTTTAATGTGCTTATGGCAAAACTTTTCTACATGCTTGTGCAAATATTAGCCAATGTTGCATTATGAAATGATCTCTATTTTCTTTATTTTCCCCATTTTTTCCAGTATTTATTTCTTTGGTTCAAGAAAAGATGATGAAAGTAAAAGAGTAGGAAAGTAGGAAGTGCTACAAGGACAAATGTAAAATAGGAAAAGAGAAAAATTAAAGCTAAGTGGAATAAAGTAATGCGGGTGACAAGCCTCAGTAGTAAAATATGTGTATTAGATTATTCAATACTCTCTGAGATTTGCTATTTGTTGTATTTATGTTTATGGTTTTCTACTTTGCAAATGAAGAAACTGAAGTAAGTATTCATGAAACACCTTTCTTCTTGGTGCCCTCAATGTCATGACTCCTGGTATGCTGGTCCCAAGTACTGCAGTTTTAAGAACCCTGGGAAAAGAATGACACTGACATCCTAATAGACACATCATATTAACTTTGGTTTATTAAGTATTGATAAGTAGACTAGCTGGTTCATGCTAAGTACTGTATTCAGCTCTCTAGGAAAAACAAAATATGTACAATGGCCTCTGTCTCAACAAGTTGGTTGTCTAGTGAGTAAGTAAATATTAGTACACAGATAATAGATAGACACAGAGTTTGTGGCTTGATCTCATGAAAAATAAACATTAGCATTTGTCTATTTTGATGATGATATCTATTAAATTTTGAGAATCAACCAACAGTGGAGCACAGTAAGTACAAAATATAAGATTAAGTAGGGAAATTTGAGGAGATAGAGGTGGGGAGTGAGAGAAAGTCAATATAATCCCAGAAATTAGAAATGAGACATTAATAGGCATATAACAAACTTCCCCCTCCCACACTATTTCTTTTTTAACAGATCTTTTCCCCCTCAGAATTGGAGGGGAATTAAAGCATCTCATACTTTTATTTTTCTGACTCCATAAAACAACCTCAGCAAATAGATCTGGTTGTACTAGTTTGCTAGGACTGCCATATAAAGTATCCCAGGCTGGGTGGCTTCAACAGCAGAGATTAGTTTTCTCATTATTCTGGAGGCTCAAGTTATCAGCAGGTTTGGTTTTTTTCTGAGTTCTTTCCGTGGCTTGTAGATGGCTGTCTTCTTTTGATGCCTTCAAATAGTCTCTCCTTTTTGTCTGTCTCCTAATCTCCTCTTCTTATAAGGACACCAGTTATATCAGATTAGGGCCCTCTATAATGACCTTGTTTAACTTCTTTAGAGATCTGATCTCTAAATGTATTCACATTCTGGGGTACTGGGGATACAGACTTCAACATATAGATCTGGGAAGAATGAAATTCAGCTCATAACCCTAGTCTTAATTTCCTTACGGAGAATGTTAACCCTTTAGGCATTTTTTTCCCTAATTTTATTGAACCCAAAACTTCCTCTGTGTAACTTCTATTCATTCATTCTGTCTCTACCATTTCTTCAATGCCCATTTGGACAGTCACTCTGATAAACATGGCGAAGGAAAGGAATCATTGTAACAAGGAAACAGAGTTCATAGAATGGGGATAAAATGTATTGAGGTAATTAGCAATTGAATTAGAATTCTGATCTGAATTTAGATCTGATTATAAATTACAGGTATATATATATTTTTAAAAGAGCATGTATAATACCTTTTCCAGTATGTTAGACTTTCTTGCCTCTTCTGAATCTTCCATCACTTTTAGTGATTTTCAGGTGAAGAAGGTCCTTGATATTTAGAACTTATCTCAGAGTATGTTCAAATATGAGCAAATTTTTAAAAAATCACACACATGCCACAGATCCTTCTTGTTCACATGGTTTTATTTTACATGTTTATGTTGGGTTCTTCAAATGACACGTTGAATCAGCCTGGATCAAAGTCAATTATACACTCAGATTAATATATTTAAAACTTGGATTAATCTCTACTTCTAATTTTGTGAGATAGTTAAATAGTTCAATATTTAATGAATATCCAACCATTTAACTAATTTTCTCCTGATTTGTTTCACTTTTCTCTTGAGCTCTTTAGTGTACTTTTTTCTCTTCAGTTTTCCTGTTTTCACTTTCTTTATAATCTGTCTGTCTTAGTAAGTTACCTTGATGTTTAACTTTAGTTTTAACCTTAAATTTTCATTTAACATTAAATCCTCCTAGGTGAGTCTGTGAGACAGTTTTGAAACATGACATAAAACACTCTAAGAAAGTGTGGAGAAAGGAGAATCTTTTTGCACTGTTAGTGGGAATGCAGATTGGTGCAGCCACTGTGGAAAGCAGTATGGAGATACCTCAACAAATTAAAAATGGATCTGCCGTTTGATCCAGTGATTCCACTTCTGGGGATATATCTGGAAGAATCCAAAACACTGATTCTAAAGAGCATAAACAAACCTATCTTCATTCCAGCTTTATTTACAATCACCAAGATATGAAAGCAGCCCAAGTGCCCATCAATAGATGAGTGAATACAACAACTGTGGGACATTTACACAGTGGAATTCTACTCAGCCATAAAAAAAGAAGAAAATTTTACCCTTTGGAACAGTATGGATGGACCTGGAGAACATTATGCTAAGTGAAATAAGCCAGTCAGAGAAAAACAAGTACCATATGATTTTACTCCTATGTGGAATCTACTGAACAAATTGAATTAACAAGCAAAACAGAGAGACTCATAGATGGAGAGCAGATGACAGCTATGGGGGCTAGTGGTTAGGGGATGGAGGATTGAGCAAAGGAAAAAGGACTCATTGACATGGACTAACAGTGTGGTGATTGCGAGGGGTGGGGTGGTATAAGGGGACTGAATGGCGATGGAAAAATACAATAAAGATTAAATTAGAAAAAAGATTAGGCCATGAATGTTTATTCAAAAAATGCTACACATATAATCGAATAACAGCTTTGGTTGGCTTAATGAGAAAAGCAACCTGAGTTGTGGTTTTAAGTAAAGTAAAATATGGAAGACATCCCCATAAATGCTGTCCCAGTTGGCTGAGGAAAATATAGTATGCTTTAAAACATTTTTAGATCCCTGTTAGCAGAATGCTTTTGCAGTTAGGAAGAAATAAATTGACTAATTCTTTCTTCATTCATTAATTTGTGAACCCTGGAACTGTTGAAACTAAGAATGGTCTCTTCTAGTGAAATCATGGGGTCCTAATGAAAAGCTTCACTATGATGGTGCAATGTTCTTACATCCAAGGGAAGGAGAAAGAAAACTAGTATTTTTGAGCACATAATACGAACCATCCTTGAACTAGGAAATTTCTAATGTATTCATAATATTAAATATTTACAATAGTATTGTTATTCAGTACCCCACCTTTCATGTAAAGACATTTCAAGGAACTTGCCTAAACCCTAGGAACAGCAAGTGGCCAAGCTTCGGTCTCTCTAGTTCCAAAGCCGGACCTTGTTCCGTAAAACCTGTTACTCCAATTTACTTTATAAATAATAAATTTGTATTATTCTTGTGCATTACTATTTACACAATTATTTATCAATGAAGGTAATACCAAAAATTCAGGCAAGTTTCCCAAAAGTGAAAGGCCAATGATTTTAAGACAGATGTAACACTATTCTTGAGTTATTTCTATAATGTTCAGAAATTAAAGCAAACTTTATAATGGCATTGAAAAAAGGTGTGTGAAAAAATAGCAAAGTACAAAGAAAAGTGATTGATTTCTACCTACAGTATTTTATAAAAAGACAGCCTGAAATTATTTTCTAAACTGAATGGAACTATTTTTCTTAGTAGAGAAAGCGAACATATACCATGTCTACGTAGCATTTACTAAATCAAGAATTCAGGGCAAGGTGACTTAAGCAAATGACAGGGTTCTACAGTGGCTACTGAGGCTAGTTCATTTTCTTCAGAGGTTTCTTGACCCAAAGCTGCATTCCTCCTTAGAACTAGGCCAGCCAGGTCTTAGGCTTTTCTGTTCTTGAGTTAATTGATAGTATATAATTGGTCTTTTAGCCAGAAGCCGAGATTGTTTCCAGTACAGGGGGAGGAATCATAATTTCTTTCAAACCAATTTATAAATCAGCATTACAACTTTCTCAGCAGACTAAGGAATGGGATGTTTGAGTTTCTGTACTAGGTTTGCAATTACCGTCACCAACAAGCCTAAAATACATCTTCCCTGTATCTCAGTATTTTTCTCTCTAAAATGTCTTCTGATCTTCAAAACTATTGAATGCAAGGTTGCTGAGGGAGCCATTTCTGATAAGTGTTTAGAGATGAAACGTAGGGAGGGAAGTAGGGGGAGAGAGGGAAGTAACAGGCAGGTTTTAAGAAGGACACATGGACAAAACCAAGGACGGGTGGAATCAGGGGAGGAAGGTGGAGATGGCTGGGGTGGTGAGGAGAGGTGGGAGGAAAAGACAGAAAACTGTACTTGAACACAATAAAATTTTAAAAAAGAATAACATACCATATTTATTGAAAAGTAACATAAATCACAGATATATTAAAATACTTACAAAGTGATTAAAACTTTTTGTTCTTCTAAAAAAAGAGGCATTTATCTATGGAAATAGGAATTTTTCTATTGAAATAGGGATTTGCACATTTCAGATAAATGTTATCTTTCTGTGAAATTCAAACATTTTCAATTTTCAGCTATGACCATCAGAACACAAAATAATTGGGTAAGGTGGCCTAAAATTTATAAAAAATATTTAGGGGGATGGGAGACAGGTCATATAGAGATCAGTTTTAGAAATAATAAATCAGATTAAGGAACACCCTGATATTCTTTAACTCAACTTCACCGACAAGCCCAGGACCATCCTTGTTCTTGCCATTTTTCATCAGGCTGAAATCTCCCTAAATCCAGTCTCAGCATGAAGGGTGTCACCGGGGCTTTGAAGGGCCCACTGTAAGCACAAAGGTATAAAGTGCTTGAAGCATCAGGACCAGAAATTCCTTGAATTGAATTTTCAGGTGTACAGGAGGCCAATGTAACACGAGCATTACAAGAAATGGAAAAAGTGAGATGTACCGCAGAATCTTGGATGGACTTTAAGCATGTGATGGATGAATGGGGAAGGGCAGCCAAGGCGCTGTTAAGTGAGGCCTGGAGCCGGAGCCAGAAGCTTGGCAGCCAACAAGTGAAAGCATCAGTAGATTTTGAAAAGATTAAACAAATCACCATGAAAGGATAACTCTGGCGATAAGGTTTCACTGATAACTGGTGATGAATTGTATTACTCAGGTTCTGAATGTCTAAATAAAAAGTAGGAAGGAGAAGATTTGCAAATCTTTTCTTGTTATTATTACTTGTTTTCATTTTGTAATGTTGTAATTAACAGAGACCTGATCATTTTTCCGCTAGGATCATTTTTCTTGGCTGCTTTGTCTACTAAATTAAAACAAACTTCTTAGCATGCAACTATAAGTCCTCCATGTCCTGACTGGCTCTGACCTGCCTTTTGAGTTCTTTGTCTAACTACCGCCCCATCCATTCTCCATTATCTTCTGCAGTGCTGACCCAGTCACTGCTCACTGGAAAAGTCCTGTGTTCTCCACCTCTATGTGCTTCTTTGCTCATAGGAGTTTCCTCATTTCCCCTGTCTTCTCTGCCTCTTTCTGGCTAGATTCTAATTTGAGACCTCTTGCATGACATCTTTCTTGATTCTTCCCAAAAGAAATTATTTTACCTCCTTTGTTTAATTGTAAGATTTTTGTTTCTGATTATAGCATCTTATAAATGATCCCAGCATATTTCCCACTGACAGACTTTATGCAGCTGTCAATCTTTCCAAGTGGGGCGGGTGTCTTTTTCTTAAGGCATGTCTTGCGTTGTTTACCTCTCCATCCCCAATTACATAACAAGACATGCATGACAAGTATGTCTACTGATTTTTACTTCAATTGATGTGGAAGATTTTCGGTTTAGGAAATGACAATTTAAATTGAAAGAACAAGAGCCATGGTTACTATCATGGCTTTGATTTGCCATGCTCTAATCATAGCATGTGGTGAAATATTAAGCATGCATGGTGATATCAATGTTTCCAAAACCTTAGAAGACAGAATGGAGCATATAAATGTGTGTATAACCTTAAAAATTTATCTTAGCCTTTTTCTTAGTGTTTTATACAATAAAAATGGTCACTTATAGCATAAAAAGGGCTGAGTAGCACAGATTGATGGGCCCTTTTCTACCCTGTGCCTGTTTCTACCCTGACTCCACAAATTTGAGTAAGCTATGAATCTTTTTAATATTTTATTTCCTCAGCTGTGGATAAAAGTATTGCAGCAGTGATGATCTCCACAATCTGATTTATGACTCCATCTCCGTAATTGTATTATATTCCATACTAATAAAAATAGCAACTTAAGATTTATGTTAACCATTTTTGGTTTGCATTTCACATGTACAGTCATGTCTATCAGACATACTTAGTTCGCGGGGTTTGGAGAGGAAGAGTAATGGGATGGACACGTGCAGAATGACAACCAGGCCCTACTTAATAGTCCTCAGGAGAAGGAAGGTCGTCCCTCAGGTCTCCAGACACTGACTGGAAGAGACATTCAGGGTGCCCAAGCTGAGCGAGAAGAAACGTTCTGTGCTGGCATTGAGGGAAGCCTAGTTGTTCCATGTGTCAGTTCAGGCCGCTACAACGAAATACAATAGCCTGAGTGGCTTAAACAACACATTGATTTCTCACAGTTTTGGGGTCTGGGAAGTCCAAGATCAAGATGCTGACATATTACGCTCCTGGCAAGGACTCTCTTTCTGGCTTGCAGACAGCCCCTCCTTACAGCGGAGAGAGAGAACACTGTGGCGTCCCCTCTTCTTTTAAGGGCACTGATCCTTTTTATGGGGATTCGACTCTCACGACTTCATCAACTCTACGAACCTCCTAAATTCCACACTCCCAAATACCACCACATGGGGGTGAGGGTTTCAACGCAAGCATTTTAGGAGGGCACAGAAATTCAGTCCGTAACATGCCATGATCACTTCCTTTGGATATGAGTTTCAGGGCCAGGAGGCTGTTATGAAGACAAACAAAAAAGCCAGGCCACGGAGGAAATTTCACGTGAAGCCAAGAGCCCAATATGGAGATGCTGCATCTTTTGTACAGATGGCAGGAAGAATGGCAGCAGCAGGTAGACTCTTTGGCAGGGTTAGCCCCGAAAATATGGAGATTGGTTGCTTTAGGACAGTGACCCGAGGAGTCAGCTGGCACAGCAGGAGTGTGGAAAGCAGACGGTAGTTCTGAGACTCTGCATGTGCTGCACCGAACCGCTTTGAGGCAGAGACTCAGCAAGAAAGGCTCAACTCTCCCACAAGTGTGTAGCACCTGTGGGAAAAGAAAAGAGAAAATCAAAGTTACTTTTGATCAACTGATTTGAATTTTCTCCTCCTCTGGAATTCATCTGTTCTGGTAGCACTTAGGGGTTATTTATAAAATATTACAGGGATAACTTTAAGGCTATTTCCAACCCTAATTTTCTGTATCTTTAAATATAAATAGAATTCAATAGAAGAGGAACAAAAAGGGAAGAGTCAGGCTTGTGTCAGCATAATTAAATTTAGTACAGCTGTGAAATTTTGACTTCACAAATAGGGCAGAGTAACGAGGGAGGTGAGTTAAAAGAAGGCTTACATAAGAGAGTAACCGTGGAGTAGCTGACGATTCTTTATTATATATTCAGCAAAATGTACTTACCTAGGATATGAGTTTGAAAATATTTTTTGAAAAGGAAGCTATGATTTACGTTCTTGAAATATAAAAAGACCTCAGTTTAGAATGGAAAAAAAACCCTATACAATATGCTGTGCCTATAGTGAGTGTGTTTCTAAAACTTAAAAAAATAAACAGACTACCCAGAGATTAAAGAATTAAGAAAAACTCACTTTCCACAATAAGAATGCAGTGTCATTATATTTTTGTTCTCCATCCCATGTTTGACTTGATTTGTGATTTGCCATTCGTTTTAGACTTTAAGTGTCTTGCCTGAACTCCCAGAATTGTTTCCATTTTCTATAGTCAGCTTCTGAAATGTCATGTAAAGCCCACACTCTGCTTTTAAATATTACCTAGTGGCTTCAGTTCTACAGAGGTCAAATTTCAACCCAACTCTTTGGACGTCCAGGCCTGGAAACCTCTTAGCAAGTTCTGTTTCTCTTTCCACCTCCTGAAAAAGTTATCTCTGCAGACAGAGGTTTGGCATCTGTATACCTACCTCACATATTATATGTTACTTATGAAACTTCAAGAAATCTAAAATGCCTCATAAATTGAAAATATGGGAGGTATGAAAATCTCCATTCAAATGTTCAGTTATTCTTCATTCATGAGGTTAAAAATAGAAATTAAAGCTTTAAATCAGATGTTTTAAAGAGGATGAGAACATATGCATTTAAAGACTCGATGAGTCAATCAAAAAACTGTGCTACATTTACACAACGGGATACTATGCAGCAGAAAGAAAGAAGGAGCTCCTACCTTTTGTGACAGCATGGATGGAACTGGAGAATATTATGCTAAATTGCATAAGCCAGTTGTTGAAAGACAAATACCATATGATCTCACGTATAAGAAGAATCTAACGAACAAAATAAACTAATGAGCAAAATAGAACTAGAGACATAGAAACATGGAATAGACTTGACAATGGCCAGAGGGGAGGGGGAGAGAGATAATGGTGGAAAGAAGGGGAAAAAACTAGTCAAAGCACATGGATGAATGACCCATGGACGTGGACAATGGTGTGGGGATTGACTGTGGGAGCGAGGGGTGGGCAAAGAGGGAAAAATTGGGACAACTGTAATAGAATAACAATAAAAATAAGGACTAGTGAATTCATTGTGGAAGTTCAGAAGCAATCTTCAAACCTGTGTTACAATGTATTTTAAAGTATGTGATTTGTTTGTTTGTTTTATTATTGTTCAATTACAGTTGCCTCCATTTCCCCCCCATTACTCTCCCTTTTTCTGGTCATCCTAAGTTTCGTCTGGTACAGGGTGGTCCTATATTTTTGCCACATTAGGTCAAAATTTAATTTATTATTGTTATTTCAGCTGTCTAGTGATAGAATGCTGGCTACAAAACAACCAGGGTCCAAGTCTCCTCATGGTCGAATATGTACTTCCGTGTGTAATAGATCTCACTCAGTGGTAGTATAGCATGGGTTGTTGACCTGAGCATAAACCCTGAAAAAGTCAGTCATATCTATTTGAAAATGGAAATAATATTAGTAATTATTTCAAAGGTTACATTTAATTTTTTGAAAAAGAAAGATATAATTCTATGTTTATTTTCTACCCTTACTGTTTTGTTATTTAAAATTTTATTTACTTTCAACATTCTTTAATTGAAAAAAAGGTTTCAATATTACTGTGAGTCTTTAAGAGAAAAAAAAGCAATGTGTAGATCAGTAATTCTATGTCTTTCTGTTGCTTTTTCGCCAGTAAAGTATTTACCCAAGTGTATTTGAAATACTAAATTTTTACCTCCCTGTCTGATTTATTATGATTACTATTTACATTGTTACAATGACAGTTAGAGTGACTACTAAAATGACTGCAGAATAAATGCCTGTTAAATTTTATTTTTTATGAATATGTATAAATTATGCATGCTTATGACAATACACATAGTACTTTTTGGTAATTTTAAATTCCACACTTTATACTTCTTAGTTATATTATCTTATTTTTCTCCACAGTTACACTAATTTAAGTTTGTACATGTTATTGTACAAAGGTATGCAATACTTATTTTGTACACTTATTGTGAACTTATTTTTGTTCAAAGTCTGTGTTCTCAAATTATTTACACATTTAACTATTTTATTTTTAATTCATTTATTCACTTATGTTTATTCATTCCCTCTTTTTCTTACAGCTTTCTGTTTCATATTTTTTTATTATCTATCTCCTGGTATTTTTTTAATAACAAAAATATTTAAGGCTATGAATTTCATTTTAAGAAAATTTACCACTATACCTTCCATTTTTATATATAAAGTGTTTTTAATAATTATTTTATAAATATTGTATAACATCCTATTTTCTCCAAAGGTTCTTTGTATAAGATTTCCTTATTTTGGAAAATTTAATTTCCTGTGTTTGGTCCTTTAGATTCTTCTTCATTTTTACCTACTTGTTCTGTGCATTGCTGCTTTGTTTCTACTAATATTTCTTGTATCTCTAAATGTTCTTGGTCAATTTTAATGCTATCTTATCCATAATATTTAATCACTATCATAGGTATATTTATAGATTTTATATAAAATATTTTAAAAACCTCATCCTTGTTTATTTCTCATCAATTCTACTTCACCAGCAATTCCTCTGGAGATTTTTATTTTATTTTATTGTGTGCATTCTTCATGTATATTTCAACAATATTTTAAACTTTCTATATAACTTATTTCAGATGTGTCTGTTGTAAAAAGAATATGGCTAGATTTTTTTGATCCAATCTAAGAGTCTCTGTCTTTGGTACAGAAATTAAAACATTTGTATGTATTGTGGTGACAGATTTACCAATTTTTACTTATATAAACTTATCTATAGTTTGTACACTCCCTTTTTGTTCCCTGTGTTTTGTATCTTTTATTTTTTGTGCTACTTTTTTCTTGTTTCTTTTTAAAAGTTTATTAAGAGTAATGTAGAAGTTAATGTGTTTTGTTTTTATTCTGTTACAGTGTGTGAAAATGCATTGTACCATTCTTTCACTTATTATCTGATTCTTATTTCATTTTTTATTTGAGGCTATTATTATCCTTGTATTTCTAATCTGTTTCCTATTCTTGTTAGTCTAATCTCACATTTAAAATAAGATTTTTAATTAAATTATTGGGATTTTCAAATAACATCTCATCTTACAATATATTTAAACATTTGAATAATTTTTAGTTATATTCACAAAAACCATTTTAATTCCATATTTAAGTGGGCTTTTTAATGGTCAGTTTATCTTTGGGAAATATTTTCAAGTTGAGCCAGCAGATGGAATATTGCTTTAGTCCTTATATATCTCTGATAATGTTTATCCTTTTCTTCAGAAATAAGAAAACAGAATTTCTGAGTCAAAAACAATATCTTGGTATAAACATTTTCACTAAAAATTCTGTAGTCATTGACTTATCAGCTTCAATATTTTTATGTAACAAAGAATAAATAAGGAGCCTTAGATTTTTTAAAAAATAACTAACAGTTGTATTTTTTGGCTTGAATACTTATATTTCTTGTTTTCCTTGAAATAATAATGAAAAATAATTAGATTAAGAATGGGATAGTGAATCAACTATAAATTCTTGACACAATGAAAGGGAATCTAATTATTCTCATCCAAGTTATGAAATCTTATACTAAACAAAATAAAGACACGTCAAGAAAGAAGGAAAATCTGTGACTGAGCAGAACTGTGTACAGCCAGATGACCCTCATGACAAGCTGAATGTATTAAATTAGTCCAGTAGAACAATTAAGAAATGAATCTGAATTTTTTTAGTTTATTTGCATGCACTCTGGAGTGCAACAGGTATTGAATGAAATGTACTAGGCTGTGTGCCAGGTGTTGGGTAGATGTTTGCTTCCTCAGAAAGTCAATAACCTAATAGAGGGAGAAACAACTATGATCAAGAGTAAAGAAGGAGGAGGAGAAGGGGGAGAAAGGGGAACAGAGGGAAGAGGGGGAGGAGGGAAAGGGGGAGCAGTAGAACAAGAAAAAGGAGGAGGAGGAGGAGAAGGAGTAGAAGAGGAAGAGTTCTCAGTGATGCTAAAAGCCTACTGAGGCTGTTATCAGATCAACAAAGAAAAGGGCATGATCAGCTCTGAACCAGGGGACCATGGGTCTCAGGGACACTAGTAACTACACCTGAGGTTCATACACCTGTCTCATCTCCTTAAGAAAAACGTTGGTTCTCATGAAGTCCAATGCTTCAAAACTGAAATCAAGAATGTTTGTTCTCTATGGTTTTAAACGATACAACACCACGGTTGAGGGACTGGGTGACACAAGTGGGAAAAACATGTTTTCTTTTGTTGTTGTTGGAAACAAGTTGTATCCAAATTTCAGAAAGCACAGAAGGCAGAGGAGGGAGGACTTGTGTGTGCCATATGAAACCACAAATAGAATAATTAAAAAATGTTTCATTTGTCATAACATTTGGCTTAGTTTTATTGTAAAACTCTGCCAATGGTAAAAAAAAAACATTGGAATTATTAGTATGAGGAGAAAATATCTCATTGACGTGTTTATTAGTGAAAAAGAACTCAAGTGAACATCAACTCGATGAGCTCATATAACAAAAGGTACCGATAGACTAATTCAATAGTCTTCTTACAGGTGTGGTGAAAGTGTACAAATTATGATATACTATTTAAAATTGAAATTATTCTCTGTGTTTTCATAAACATTATGCCCAATGAACTAGCCCAAAATTTAAACTACATGCAAGCATCTATCTTTTTATTCTGTCCTCTTCCTCTAACCGTTCCTCGCAGCTGGGCCACTGATCCAGGGTGTGCCTTAGTCCTGGCCGTAGGTTCCCAAGACCTGGGGGGTTTATAAACATCAGAGCTTGCTCCCCAAACCACTTCCATAAAACAAAGAAGAAAGATTCTAATTTAACAGGTGTAGCGTGGGGCCTAACAGCACTATTAAATTTATTCTTACACTAGAGAATAAAAAATATACCAAACATCTTCATGTAGGCAAACAGCTTTTTATATTCTCTTTTCTATGAAACATATTCTATAAAATAGTATTATTTAAGTCTCTGTACAAACTGTAGGAGAAACTGGCCTAGAAATTATTTTTATGCCAGTTTCTATAATAAGCTTATTTACAATAAAAATATTTTGAATTTATTTTTCTTTTACTTTAAAAAGTGTACCCAGTGTTTTATTGGAGTAGATTAATTCTTTGAACAAAGGTGTACTTTACTTAGAATGAGAAAGAGAATATGCAATAGAAATGATCACTGTTACAGGATAATTTGTAGAATATTGAGATGAAGCGTGTGTGCTCCAGACAGGTGCATTATGAAGAATGGGTTTTATAGCTGATCTTTTGATGGAACTTGAGTTTAAACCTGAGCTTCAATACTCTCTAAGTGTACCTGTGTGAGCATTTAACATTTCTAATCCTATCTCCCCATCCTTAATGAGAATTCTATACTGCTATTTTGAGGATTTAAATTTGCACCCAGCACATAGTAAGAACTTAGGCCAGCCATATAAGCCATGTTTCTCTTTTCCTTTCTTTTGTTTTCTGAGCAGTTTTGCAGCCTATCTCTCCAAAGGTTAGTTAGGTATCAGCACCCCAAAAGTCATAATGCTTAGGGTCTTCTAGATTGTACAAACTGTTCTCTGTTTCTTGCCATACATAGTCTCCCTAGGAGAGCAAACAAGCATGGACAACACGTATGGAGGAAATCGGAAGTGACACAAACGACTGAGTCGGCCAACTGCTATTTTTCTGAGAATTGACCCCAGATGTAGATAAAGACTCAGAGTTTCCATCAAAGTAGTATTTTAAATTTAGATGGTGGAACTGTATGCAAAATCAGATCAGTTCTGTTGATTCCTTTTTTTACAAATCAAGATAAAGACATTTCTGGTTTTCTATGCTTGATTTATAATCTATGAGTGGCATTAAGAACACATCATTAATCTTTACTTGTGGACTCTTCTATTTTCACAATGCTGTCAATACTGTAGCCCAGTATTTAAATCTGATCGGTCTCTAGTAATGGAATTATTGGCTGATGTAAGAAACTGCTTAGTTTTGTTCAAAATACTTTTATTTTCCATTGCAATATAAGTTGATAAGACAAAAAAAGATGATGCATTCAATCTGTTTGCAAAACTCACTGTCATTATGCAGATATGTATCTGTTTCAATCTTGTTTATAGAATATATATAGTAATTTTCTTACTGAGAATTTTATTTGATTTGCAGTCGTTAAAGATTTAAAAGATTAAAATTTTAAAACACTTGATTATTTTTCTAGTTATAGATATATAATTTATATTTTGTCATCATTTTTAAAAGAAAGCTATTTGTTTTAAATCTATTTGAAAAGAATTATTTGGTTCTCATTCATGTACCATAATTTTTTAAAATTATATTTTATTGATTATGCTATTACAGTTGTCCCATTCTCCCCCATCATTCCCCTCCACCCTGCACACCCCCTCCCCCTCCACATTCCCCCCTTTAGTTCATGTCCATGTGTCATAAGTTCTTTAGCTTCTACTTTTCCCACACTATTCTTGCCCTCCCCCTGTCTATTTTCTACCCACCATCTATGCTACTTATTCTCTGTACCTTTTCTCCCTCTCTCCTCCACCCACTTCCCTGTTGCTGACCCTCCATGTGATCTCCATTTCTGTGGTTCTGCTCCTGTTCTAGGTGTTTGCTTAGTTTGCTTTTGTTTGAGGTGTGGTAGTTAATATCTGTGAGTGTGCTATCTTTTTACTGTCCTATTTCTTATCTTCTTTTTCTTAGGTAAGTCCCTTTAACATTTCATATAATAAGGGCTTGGTGATGATGAACTCCTTTAACTTGACCTTATCTGAGAAGCACTTTATCTGTCCTTCCATTCTAAATGACAGCTTTGCTGAATAGAGCAATCTTGGATATAGGTCCTTGCCTTTCATGACTTGGAATATTTCTTTCCAGCCCCTTTTTGCCTGTAAGGTCTCTTTTGAGAAATCAGCTGACAGTCTGATGGGAACTCCTTTGTAGGCGACTGTCCCCTTATCCCTTGCTGCTTCTAGAATTCTCTCCTTCATTTGAATCTTGGCTAATGTAATTATGATGTGCCTTGATGTGTTGCTCCTTGGGTCCAACTTCTTTGGGACTCTTTGAGCTTCCTGGACTTCCTGGAAGTCTATTTCCTTTGTCAAGTTGGGGAAGTTCTCCTTTATTATTTGTTCAAATAAGTTTTCCACTTGTTGTTCTTCTTCCCCTTCTGGTACCCCTATAATTTGGATGTTGGGACATTTAAAGATGTCCTGGAGGTTCCTAAGCCTCTCCTCATTTGTTGAATTCTTGTTTCATTCTTTTCTGTTTGTTTGTTTCTTCCTTCTGGTCCACTCCATTGATTTGAGTCCCAGTTTTCCTCCCATCACTATTGGTTCCCTGGCATTCTTCTTCATTTTGCTTATTGTAGCCTTCATTTGTTCATCTAATTTGCGACCAAAATCAACCAATTCTGTGAGCTTCCTAATCAGCAGTGCTTTGAACTCTGTATCTGATAGGTTGGCTATCTCTTGGTCACTTAGATGAATTAGCTCTGGGGCTTTGATCTGCTCTCCCATTTGAGCCATTTTTGGTTTTGGTTTTGGGTTTTTTTGTTGCTGTCGTTGGCCTGTTCACGGCTGTTACATAGTGGGGGGTGGCGCCTTAGGTGTTCACCAGGGCAGGGCAGTCCAGTAGCAGGGTTGTGACACTGTATGTGGGGGCAGGGTCCGAGAGGGAACAATAGCACTTGCTCCACTCTCTCTTGGATTCCAGTCCCTTCTTCCACTTTCCCCAAGCAAATTGGGCCCTTCTGGTGCTGATTTCCGTGTGGGTGGGCTTGTGTACATTCCAGGACCCTGTGGGTCTCTCCAACAAACTCTCCTGTGAGGCTGAGAGTCTCTCCCAGCACTTCAGTCCCCACAAGTGTTTTCAATCCGTGCTTCTAGGTTTTATTTCCCAGCACGGGGGCCCTGCACTGTGCAGTCTGTCTTGCTGCCCATTTTCACTTGGTTTATCTGGGCATGAATGTGTGACCGGGGTCAGCTGCCTTGTGGGACTCATTTGGTCTGCTCATTGCCTCTTCGTGTTAACCACCGCCTGTGGGCCTGGGGTGTGCCAACTGCTGCCTGTGCGTCCGGGACCACCAGCCACCGCCTTCTCCTGCCGTGACCCCTCTCTGCCGGCTGCCCACTCTGCCCCTCTTGCTGGTCTGGGTGAATCGTTGTTGGACTTCCGTACAATTCAGTTTTCTATCTATTCTGGTTGGGTTTTTTTGGTTCTATATTTTTGTTGTCCGTAATCTTGGGTGTGAGAGGAGGCACAGTGCATCCACCTACGCCTCCATTTTGGCTGGGAGTCCCATAATTTTTTATACTCTGGGAAACAGTTGACTATAGATGTACCACTGAGATGATAAGTATAAGGCAAATTTGGATTTAAGATATGTTATATGTGAAAAAATGTGTATTTTTTAAATTTGGGAAATATGGTGTATTTTTGCCTGAAGATTTTCAATAACTTTAAGTTGGCAAAACCATTAGAGACTGACTCTTATTTTTAACACATATTTGGGGTTTTCAGAATTAAGTGAAAATCCCAAGTCATGGATATTTTTTAGAAACTCTCCTCACTTTCAGTCTCAATCTACCAAATGAGAAACATAAAAAGCTTTTCACAATCCTGTTTACTTCTCAATAAATAAAACATGTAAATGATCCTTGCCCCTCTTCTCCCCACCTCCAAAGACTTGGTACATTGTCAGGGAAGCATATCTTTACTTGACAAGGTTTTTATTAGCTTTATTTTTTAATGTAATATACAATGAATATTATATAATCCTGACCTTAGAATCAAAGCTTTGTAAAGGTACGGGCTCTGTGTTAAAAACTCCCTTGCTGGTCCCTAATGCTGTCCTGACAACCAGTAGGTATTTAATAAACATGTCTTAAAATAATAAATTAAAAAGGACTAATTGTTTTCTTTTGTGATGATTCATACACATATTAATATTTTCAATAGCAACATAAAAGGAACATGAGAAAGAGAGCAGATAGGGATAGTAGTTTTTTATTGATGAATTCATTTGAGAGAGAGAGAGAGATGGGTTGATCCACCCATCTACACTCATTAGTTGATTCCTGTGTGTACCTGCACAGAGCATGGAACCCCCAACTAGGCATATGGGGAAATCCTCTAGCCAACTGAACTTCCTGGCCAGGACCAATAATTTATGTCTTGATTCCCCCGGTGAGTTATTCTGTAATGTGGTATTTCCATGGCTATGTTTTCTTCTCTTCTCATTTTAAGTGTTGATGTTGCTTAGTATTTGATGGCATATTTTGATTCCCATATGTTTTGCAGGTATTTCCTTCTCATCTTATCCCTTTGGACTTTGTATAATAAAGGGTTTTCTCAGCAAGTACAGTGACCTGAGGGTTGACCGTGCTTATGCGTGATTTCAGGAATAACATAAATTAAAATAGGCTTTCTACACGTTCCCCACCCTCCAAACACCTACATCAACAAAACTTTATTTAAATTCTCTCTGTTCAAGTAACTGATATGGCTTCTGTCTCCTGAGTAGATCTGGACTGACCCAATGAATGAATTATAAATAAACTACAATATTGGTAACAATTCCCACATCACAAAATTTTATTGGAATGATCACCAGGGAATTCTTTGTTATCTATTTCTATATTTACAAAAAAGTGTTAAAACATACATCAAGCAGGGGAACCATTATTATTAAAATGTATATGCTACATGTACTTGCAATTTTTTCCTGTGTCACTCATCTGGGGTCAAAGAGGTAACTTTTTATAAAGCAGACAATTTAAGAAGAGCAGAGTACCCTCTGCATTAATCATTTTAATATGCTTTAAATTTTTTCACACATTTCTTCTACCCTCCTCCAGTTTTACTGCTGTAACCTTGACTAAAGTGCTGCCTGTCCGTTGATGTCCGTGTGTTCATCTTCCCCGACCCCATCAACCACTTCCCGGGCCCCTGGGCACTGGGCAGATCTGCCCATGAAGACCACTCAGCAGAGAAGCTGTACATTTCCTTTGGGCCAAAAATATGGAATTTCCACCCCCAAAGTAATATATTATACATTCTATATATGTATATATTCTTATTTTAGTTATGGTCCATAAATAAATAATTATGTTTAGGAACCATAAGTGCATAACATTTCTAAGTATTTTTTTTACCTAATCCAGGCACACACTATTTGATTATTGCATTCAGGATTGTGAGAGACTGTTATATTCAAAGTGTGAAAAACTAGTACAGAAATCTTGTTTAAAATTTGACTTTTTTTCATTGTTTTGGAATACTTACTATATTACATGTAATTTTCAGCTGCTTAGGAAAAAAAATGCCAAACCATATTTATTTTGCTTTGGAAACTAAAAAGTTGAGACTATCTGTTCATTTGTACTGTGTTATTTGCAGGTAGCTAGGTGATTGTATCTGTTTTATTAGGGACATTTTGAACTTGAAGTTGCTAATACCATGAGCACATCCAAACTGCTTAATTGTGAAAGAATGGGTGTAACTGACTTACAAAGAATTTTGATTGGTAATATACTCAAATGTTTAAAATTCAAGTTAAGTAAATAAGTTTTGTAGGTCTCTGATACTTCTTAAGAAAGAGTGGTCAAAGTGAAAATTTACCACCATTTGTGTTAGTCTTCTTTGCTGCTGTACAAAATTACCATAAAATTAATGGCGTAAAACAACACAAGTTTCTTCTATATGGTTCTGTAAATCAAAAACGTCCATGGGTCTACCTGGACTAAAACCTCAGTGTCAGCAGGTTCCTTTCTGGAAGCCCTCAGAGAGAATCCACGCCTCACCTGTTTGAGCTTTTAGACGCTGCCTGCACTCCTTGCCTGGAGAACCCCTTCCTCTATCTTCAAAGCCAGAGACACTGCATCCCTTTGTCTCGACCCTTCTTAGGCTGTCACATCTCTTTCTGATCACATTCAGAAAGATTCTCCACCTTAAATGGCTTGTGTGATTAGGCTGAGCCTACTGGGTAATCCAGAATAATCTCCTTGTCTCAAGGTCCTTAACCTTAATCTAATCTGTGAAGCCCCCTGTGCCACGGAAGGTAACATATTCATCCTGTTGGGGATTAGGATGCTGGCATATTTGGAAGCCATTATTCCACCTATGACACCATCTCCCTGGTTTGTTGATTTGGCTCTATTGTAGCAGTCCGATGTCAAAAGTGACAGATGACACACACTCAAACGTAGAGGGAACAGCAGATTTACTAGTAGTTCAATCTCTTTTTATTACTGTGACTCTGATCTAGGTAGGAATGGATGGAGAGGTTGGGAGAAAAATCCGATTCACCTGAAAGACTTTAAAACTATAAGCATACTGTTGCCAATGAAACAAAGAATTTGGTATAAAACCCTACTCCATTATCTTTTCTCCCATTCTCACACAGAATATTGCTTTCCCGAGCTTGTTTTACTAATGGGATTTTGTTATGGTGACCTGTTTGGGGGACAGGAAAAAAAAGGTGAGAACCATTGTTTGAGTTTCTATGGTCCTATTAACTTTGGCTTGATTTAGAAAGAAGGAAAGAAATCTGACTTGACTAAGAACTTGTTTGCTATGTTTCAGTCTTTCAAAAACAATAGTAAAGGGGATAACGCTTTGTAAGTGCAAGCAATGAAGTGCTAATAATCTAAAATACTAATTTTTTATTTGTGCTTACAACTATTTGGCATATTAATGTTGATGTACCTCCTGGAAAAGTTAACTACTGATTTATATGTTTACTTTGTGCAAGTACAGTTTTAAATGCTTTGCATTTGAGCTTCCTCACCATTCCATGAGCTAGATACTATTATTATCCCCATTTTACAGGCAACAAATCCAAGGCACAAATACAATGAGTGTCCTGCTCAGGCTTCCATAGCTAATAAATGGTAGAGGCTAAGAGTTAAACCCATGCAAAGAGGCTCTGGAATCCATGTGAATTAAACACAGAGATACTAAGGTTTGAGAGGAAGTTAAAGTTCAATGGTAGTGTACCATTTCAATGATATTTGGCATACTAAGTTGTTGTACTTTGTATGTGTCATATTTGTGGTGAAACCAGGCCTCATTTGAATTCCTTCAGCACAAGTTATTACCATCCGTAGGGCCACTGATACTACTAAATTAATGCTAGTTACTATTATCACTAAGGAAAAAAAACCTTAAATTTTTAAATGGGAAAACTTTGTCTCCACATTTTCAATCAAGAAAAGGACTCAAATAAATTCCAATCATACATCTATCTCATCCAGAAAAGACTGGTAAACTTTAGCAACCAAAATTAGAGTCCACCTAGAATTTGTAATTTTGGCATTTTGAAGGAAATGCAAATTTTCTGCTGTTTTATCCCATTCCCTTTGGCAAAATGCAGCTTCCATTCTTTGAAATAATTATTGTTGCCAACATTTATTTCAAAAATTAGAAATAAATAGAAATGATACACAGGCAACATTGTTCACGCAACTGAAGTTGTGGGATCATCATAAATGAATTATTGTCAAGCATATTTTTTAAAAATTTAGACATCGGTCAAAACAGTAGATTTTTTAGTTTTATCCTTTCATGACCTAAAATTTAAACCTTATTTCACAAAAATCTACACAGCAGCGATCCAAATTAGAAGTAGGTTACTAAAGTGAATTCAGTACCACTAAATTTATATATATACACACACATTTACATATTCTATAAATATAGTGAAGAAATATTATTTTGGAAAGCAAATTAATTTAAAAATCTGCTATGTAAAGAGTTATTTTTTATACTTTTTGTTATAAAATATGCATTACAGAATATTTATCACTTTAACCATTTAACGTATCAGTATGGTGCTACTTGGACCAATGAAATGGTGAGGATTTAGAATACTAAAATTTGCGAAAAAAAAAAAAATAAACCCATCACAGGGAGTGAGGATGGGCACTCTTCTGTGTATCTTAGAATCCCCTCTTTCTTGGTGGAGTGAACTTTAGTTTTTCATCTGAGCGTGTGTTTCCCCAGCTGGACCAGCCACATTGGCTGGGGGAGTCTCTCCAGAGCAGGGCAACTCCGTCCTACGGGGGTGGAGCACAGCTGAGTCCCCAGACCAGGCTGTAACACGAGCTGTCACACCTGGGCTGTCTCACTCAATTGAGATTTCTGCCACCATTTGATAGCGTAACTGACCTTTTTTTGCACTGAGTAGAAGGAGGGACCAAAAAACCCCCCGGAATTTATTTATAAAAGATTGTGTATTCTTTCATCTTTAAACTTAAGTCACCTTCAAAGTACTCTCCATGTGATGCTATGTGCCTATTAAGATGTTTTTCTCCACTGCTCAAAACAGTTTTTCAATGCGGTGATTCTGATGCTTTTCGGTGCTTCTGCCATTTTTTGTTTCACCTCTTCCAAATTAGCAAAATGTTTCACTTTGAGGACAATTTTTCATCCAGGGACACAAAAAACAGCAAAAAAAGAAAAGAAAAATTGCTCAGGGCAAGATCAGGTGGGGAAGGGTGACTAGGAAGGGTGGGGCACCAGGGTCATGCCATTTTTTGGTCAAAAACTGCTGAACACTCAGCCCTGTTTGGGCAGGGGCATTATCATGAAATGGGCAAACACGTTGAAATAATCTTCAGAAAACAGTCACTGAAACTGAACACATCCTTTCACGACAACTTGAGCTGGTACAGATGGGTTCCTAGAACAATTGCCTAGTAGGGGAAGCCCTCCAAAAGGTAATTCTGGAGGTCCCTCCTCGTGGTCTCCCTCTCCACTCCACCCCAAACTGGGGACTCATGTTGGCATTGAATTGGTGGCAATGATCTTTGATTCACAGCATTTACTTCTCATTATTTTAGATTTATTGCTAAAATGATATTTTTAACTTTATATGTACATATACATATATATTTTGAGGAAACACAGTATTATTTTTCACAGTGACTGCACCATTTTACATTCCCATGGGTAATGCTCAAGGGTTCCAGTTACTCCAAATGCTCATCAATATTGTTATGTTCCATTTTTTTAAATTATATCCATCATAGAGGTGTAGAGTGGTATCTCAGGAAGATTTTGATCTGCATTTATCTAATTACTAAGGAGGTTGAGCATATTTTTCATATATTCATTGACCATTTGTGTATCTTCCTAGAAATATCTATTCAAGTCCATGGCCCATTTTTAAATTTTTTTTTTTTAGTTGTAGGAGTTCTTTATATATTCTGAATTTTAATTCCTTACCAGATATATAATTTGCAAATATTTCTCCCATTCAGTAAGTTGTCTTTTCGCTTTTTTGATAGTATTCTTTGATATGTCAAAGTTCTTAATTTTGGTAAAGTCCAATTTATTTACATTTATTTTGTTGCCTGTTCTTTTGTGTTTCTATTCATGAACATGAAATGTCTATTTATTTAGGTCTTCTTGAATTTCAGCAGTATTTTGCAGTTGACAGTGTGCAAGTCTTTCACCTCCAGGGCTAGATTTATTCCTAAATATTTGATTATTTTACATACTATTTTAACTGAAATTGCTTCTTAAGTTTCCTCTTTGGGTTATACATTGCTGGAGTAAAGAAACACAACTGACTTTTGCATGTTAATCTTATATCATGCAACTTTGATGAATTTATTTATCACCTCTAATAGTTCTTTGTGTGGATTCTTTAGGATTGTAGGAAAAATCTTACACTGGTAACCACTGATCTGTTCTGCAACAACATAATTTCATCTTTTCAAGAATGCCATATAAATGGATCTACACCACATGTGATCTTTTGAAACTTTTTTTTTCATTTAGCATAATGCCCTTGAGATCCATCCAAGTTGTTTTATCAGTATTATTTCCTTTTAATTAATGAATATTTTTTCATATGATCATATCACAGTTTGTTTATCCACCCACCTGTTGAAAAATGTTTGCATTGTTTCCGGTGCTTAGCTGTAATGAAAAAGCTGCAATGCACATTCATACACAGGTTTCCGTGTGAACCTAAATTGTGTGGGTTTTTTTTTTAAAGATAAATACCCTTCAATTTCTGGGTTTTATGGTAAATGTATATTTAGCTTCATAAAAAACTACTTAACTGTTTTCTGGAGTAACTGTGTCAATTTATGTTCTCACTGACTGTCCTAAAAGATCCAACTGCTCCTCAGTAGCACTTGATACAGCTAGCATTACAACTAGTCTCACTGTAAATGGGATTGTGTTTTAAATTTGGATTTTCAGTTATTCATATAGAAATACACTTAATCTTCATGGGATGACCCTTGTATCCTGTGACCTTGCTACACTTGTTATGTTTAGGACATTTTGTTTTGAGTTTTGCTAGATTCCCTGGATTTTCTGAATAAGCAATCATATCAGCTGCAAATGGGAATGATTTTCTTTTCTTCCAATCTCTGTATTTTCTTTCTTTTCTTTTCTTGCTTTAATGAATTGAATAGGATATCTATTACTGTGATGAAATGCAGTAGTGAGAGTGGAGTCCTTGCTTTTTTATAGACTTTAGGAGAAAATTATTCATTTTATGCCATTAATTATGATATTAGCTATACATTATTTTATAGATGCTCTTCTATACTTAGTTTGTTAAAAATTTTTACATGATGAGTATTAAATTTTGTCAAATGCTTTTTCTACACCAATATAATCTTGTAGCTTTCATTCTGTAGACAATTCATTGGTGATTACACTGATTGATTTTCAAGTAAGTTTTGCATTCCTGGAGTAATCCTTACTCGGTCATGTTGTATTATTCATTTTATATATAGGAGTATATGATTTACTAGTATTTTGTTGAAATTCTGTATCTATAGTCCTGAGAAATATTATTTAGAGTTTTCTCTGCTTGTTCTCTTTTTGTCTAGATTTAGAATTAGCATAATGCTGACCACATAAAATGAATTGGAAGGTATTTTCTCCTTTTCCAATTTTGGGAAAAGATTGCATAGAATTAATTTTATTTCTTCTTTAAATTTCTTCTGTTTTATAGAACTCACCAGTAAAACTACTTGAGCCTGGAATTTCTCCTTTTCAAGATTTTTAACTATAAATCTAGTATATTTAATATATATAGGACTATTAAAGTTATCTATTTCTTCTTGTGTATTTTGGTTGTTTCTATCTTCTAAGAAATAGGTCCATTCATGTAAGTTGATGAATTTATAGGTTCTTTTTAAGTTGTTTGTACTATTTTCTTATTATCCTTTTAATGTCAGTAGAGTCCATAATAATAGTGTTAAGGAAGAAGCTCCCAGAAACTCAGTTCTTCTTGGCAATGCAGTAAAGAATTACAATCCACAAATCCATTAACATGCAAACAGGGTTTATTGGTGATCCATTCTCATGGAAGAGAAAGACCCTAGCTGAAGTGGGGGGTGGTAAAAGGCATGGGCAAAGCAGAGTAAGGGCGTCAAAAGTAAGGGTGGCCAAAGGTTAGGGTGGCAATTGTCTGTGTGGCCTGAGGCAAGGCAGACAGAGAACAGAGAGAAAGGGTCCTTTGTTCTGAGGACTTATAAAGTTGGCAGGATGGGTGTAAAGAAGTTACATATTGATTGACAGGTAAAGGTGGTGCCACCTTTCCTGGCGGGGTGGTGTATATACCCAAACTTAGGTATGCGTGGGTGGGGGGGGGTTCTGTTAGCCTAATCCTTTATCTTGCTCCAGATTCCATTTGTTCATCTTCTTGTAAAACAGATACATGACAAAAGGTAACTAAAGAGTTAAATAACGTTGGTGCAGCTACCTGAAGTTATTTATGGGCTCTTTCTGTAAGAATTAGGGACTCCCTAATAAAACAGTGATTATAAAGCAGTGTTTATAATTGCTACTGGGGCATTTTTACCTGAGGTGCTTTAAAATCATTGTCTCCTAAGTTCAACCTCTGTGTCATCTCAGTGTTTGTGTTTCTTGATTATCTTTTTCATTCTAGGTGAGATTTTCTGAATTTTGGTACAGTGCTTAATTTTGGATTGTATGGCAGGCATTTCGCATATTGTGTTCTGAGCCTCTGGTTCCTATTTAAATTTTCCATTTCAGCTGGTAGTCAACAGATTCAGGTTCTGAATACACCTTCCAACTACTTTATGAGCTGTGCTTCGAACGTTAGTTTAATAATCAGAGACTTCTCTGTGCTGTTGTGGCCTGCTCTATTTGCTGCTATCCAGAGGCTAATTTGAAACCTGAGTGGTTTTATACACTGTAGTTCAGTTCTCAAGTCATTTGTTGTGTGAATTCTGGTCAGGTCCATGCAAGGGCTGCTTGGAATCTTTTCAGGATTTATACACACAATTTTTCAAATATATTTTTTAAATATTTTATTTATTCATTTAGAGAGAATGGAAGGGAGGGAGAAAGAGAGGACGAGAAACATCAATGTGTGGTTGCCTCTCTCACGGCCCCCCACTGGGGACCTGGCCTGCAATCCAGGCATGTGCCCTGACTGGGAATCAAACTGGCAACCCTTTGGTTTGCAGCCTGAGCTCAATCCACTGAGCTACACCAGCCAGGGCTCTACACACAAATTTAAAACATTCCTGTCTTCGCTCGTCTCTTTGCAGTTCTGTCTCTACTGTTTAGTTCTGAGAGACGAGGGTACCACCTATTTGTTTTTGTTCCTGTAAAGCAGGCAGGGATGGTTGACAGTGCTCCTCCCCACAGTCTCCGCCAAGCCAGTGGGGAGAAGGAAGGGCATGGCATTTGCTCACCGTGCTGCAGAGTGTGCTCAACAGGGTTGTCTCCTACCTGCTTGTCAGCATCTGTGAAGGAGGGAGAGTTGTCTTTGCTCACATTATTGAAAGTTGGGAATGATCAACAAGGCTTCATCCCACAGTCTCTACAATGACTGGTGTGCAGTAGGAGAGGCAGGTAAAAGTAACAAGTTCCATTCTGCAAAGCTGAGTTCTTGCTGGTCCCAAAGCCATGTCTTTTTAATGACTCTGCCCATTTTAATTTTTCTTAACACTGCCCATTGCTTCTTTCCATGATCCACTCCTGTTTCTCCTTTAAGATTTAGGTCAGAGTTTCTCTCTTCCTTTTCATACTGCACACACTCTAGTGCTGCCGTTGAGGCTAAGCGTTGCTTGATGAGCAAATTTCTTGGAAGAAGTTTGACCTGTGTCTATATTTAACCACAGAAACATTGATGGGGAATGCTGAGTCCTTCTTGCATGAGTATTTCTGAGGGCAAAAGGCCTGATAGGAGTAGAGAAACAGGGACATTGATTTCTGGGAAGAAGAGGAAGGCTGGATGCACCAACTTCAGGATTTTCTGCAGTCCAGGAAGGGTACAGAAGAGAAACCTAGATGTTTCTGTGGTTCCACTTAAGGAGCAGGGAAGGTGGAGGGAGCAGAAACAATGGGCACCTGGACAGACACTCAGAGAGAATTGCTCCATCCGGTGATGAGGCTGTAGGTATGGATCTCATGTGCTACCACCTTTCCACTTCCCTCACTAAGGCAGCTCCAGCCTCACCAGCCATCTTTCTGCATCTTGAATGTGGTACAGGTTTCAAAGACTTACAGCTTTTGTGCTTGATATTTTCTCTGTCTGGAGTGTTCTGGACCCTGAACTTTCACATGGCTTCCTTTACCCAGAATATCTCCTCTACTACCACCATCTAGAACATCTCTCAATATTAGTTTTGTTACACATATCACTATCTGTATTTATTTGTGAAAATTTTTATTGTCTGTCTCTACCCCTTAGACTATTAATGAGAATAGTAATATCAGTTGTCTTACTCACAACTGTAATTCCAATGTCTAGATTGCTGCCTGCAATAGTATGTTCCCAACACATATTTGTGGAATAAATTATAATTATGTCTTTTTTAGGACTAAATGCTGTTTAATCTATTGACTACATGTATCACCTAGGCAATTATGAACCATTTTTATATACTTAAATTTAATTTTTAAAGTATTTTTATTAATGATTGTATAACTTATTTTTCAGGCATATTCTCAGTTCTAGGACTTGTGAATGGATCCTTGTGAAAGGACTTTTTAGTGCAATGCTGTAAATAAGTACATTCAAACTATAACAATTATATCAAGAAAACTAATTAAAGTATGAGTTATTAAGTTCAGTATATTTAGTGGCAAATAGCTAATTTGAAGGACTGGAGATTTTTTTTTTAAATACAGAGTGAGCATGATTGGCTGGATATTTAGACATCACACTGACATAAAACAACAACAATAAATTCAATAACTAGCTTGATTTATCAGTTTAGTGAAACTATTCAATTCTACTTACAAAGATTCATTAAATTATCCAAGCTAATACATTGACAAGCATTTTAGCTAAGCTTATACTCAGGTAGATTCTTATTTCATAGATTTAAAGTTGGCAACAAAGTACTATCAATTCTCATTGTTCACAGTAGTTGCATTCTGTAAAGTTTCCTTGAACACTAACTTAGAGAATATTGAACCATCATTGCTTTTATGGGAAATATAGGGTTAGGGTCCTTTGAGCCTGTCATTAAAATATTTTTGACATCTAATCAATACCTAATCTTGCTTCATGTATGTTTCTCTTCAAAGATACCTTATATAATAGATGCATATATTATTGATTCATTAACATTGAATATATAGCCCATGATACTATAACTCATGTCTGAACAAAGCTCATCTAATAATATATGTGTTTTCTCCTTAAGGCACATTACAACCTCCTTGAGCTTAGGAACACTAGGCAGCACTTCAGCAACATGCTTGGGGGTCATTTTAAACAACAAAATCACCACCCCAAAGATATGAAAAATGTGATGCTAAGTAGACTGCAAAGGACACACTTATTTACAGTATAAGATTTGAAATAAGAAGGCAGAGGATCGCTTTGTTTGACTTCAGCTGATAAAGTGCGTGTTGTGTGACTAAAATTGTTTTTCTGCTGCTCTGTACATGTTTGTGAATGACCATAAAACCACTGTGAGTATTGATTTTGGGGTTGCAAAGTAATTTTATTAAGCTGAAAAATTGGAAAATACAAAATGCATGAATAATGAAGATTAACTGTATCTACACTCCAAACCTAGAAGCCTGGATACCATTGAGAAATGATGACACACACTGGCAAACTTCTTAAGAAAAGCATATAATCTGACAGTCACAGCTGACATGTACACTTGTACTTTGGTAACAGATACTACCATAATTTCAGGTGTTAAGAAATTGAAACATTCCCATAAAGTCTCTAGTATTCTTCAGCTTCTTTGGTAATTTTGGGGGAGCTTAAAACAACACAGATTTATTATTTCGCAGTTTCTGTGGGTCAGCAGTCCAGTTATTATTTAGTTGATCCTCAACAAGGATGCAGTGTTTGCAGACCTCAGTTGCTTGAGGCTGTAGAGTGGAGGGTGGCAGCTTCTTGTTGTCTGTTGCTCTGGAGACCACCCTCAGTTCCTTGCTAATGGGTCTTCCAACACGGCTGCTTCCTTCTTTGGAGCAAGCAAAGGATGGAATTTTCTCACACGATGAAGGTCACAATCCTGTGCTTCAGCAACATTTAACGGAACAGAATCCAAAGGACCCAAAAGCAATTTGGGAGTACCATTTCATACTTTCATGTGTGAGGAAAAATATTCTTAAGAATAGTAATGTCAGAGTGGGAATTTCTTAGTTTAGATTTTTTTACTGGATAACTGTTATCAGTCAGCATGAATTTAAAAAGAGTTAATGAACACATTTTTTTTCTTTCAAAATAAGAGTAAAATAATTTGTAAATAAAAAATAAAATGAAAATACAAAAAGAACAAATGTTCAGAGAAAAACTGCACAGACTCATAATATAAGCCTAACGTCATCATTGAATAAAGAGACAAAGGTCACCGTTTCTGATGACAGAGATTAACAAAAAGGCTCTGTTTGCTAATGATGAGAGAACATGGCATTCAATGTTAAATGTCATAACCTTTGTTTTTCCTTTATCTGTTCTGGTTTTAATTGGGGCAGCATGCCTTCTGTAGGACATATAAATGCATTTGACTAAAATTAGGACTCTGAAAAATGTTTTCTCTTGAATATAAATTTAAAAACATCCAATCATTAAGAAAATGGAAATCAAGGTCTCCAGGCAGAACTTACCTTTATTAGACTTTCCTACACAATTTCTTGGAGTGAAATGCTAAATCTTAATATATTTATGATTATTGTAGAAACAATGAGTCTCCTTTGAAGAAGAAAGCCCCCAAAGTCCTTGTGAAAGGAATCAAAAGATTATTTGTCTAATCTTGACCAGACCACTTAGCTTCATTTAAAAAGTAGCAGTGGAAACGAGAAATCCTGGCTTACTGACTGGTTACCAATTGCCGGACACTGGTTTGGTCCCTACCATAGAAGTGCCTTTGTTATTCCCACTGGTAGATAAAGAAACAGAGGTGCAGAGAGATGAAGTGTTTTGTCATGTCTTAAAACTAGTCACTGGCAGAGTTTGCATGACAAACCAGTGCATCTGATTCCAGAGCCCAGGTATTTGATGCTGCCTCCAAATAATGCAAAGTGCTATTTCCATGAGTAGAAAAAAAATGAATATGAAAGTATTTTTAAAATAATGACACACTACACAAAAGTTAGAGAACAAGATAATGACAGTTGTGGGCTCTATTACATTTGAGGTGACCATGGAGATGTTCCAAGTCTTCCAGGGTCACCTAATCAAGGAGGGGCCTTAGCTATGACATTGAAACTGAGACTTGAAAGACAAACACCGAGTGGCCAAGTGGACTGTGTGCATGTGTGCGTGTTGCTCCTTACAAAGCAAACCACTTCAGTTGAAAGTCACTGCTGTTCAGGGTAGTGTTAGATACACAGGCAAAGTGTATCTAAACTATAAATATTTTTATTTACCTATATATTGATTTTGTTGATCCAGTAAAACACTAATACAGAGTCTCTCTTTGTCATCAAACACTATTGGTTGCTTTATGTTAGAGGTGGACAGGCTCAGTGACTCTGGGTGGAGGAATCTTGTTACCTTTTCATTTCTAAAACGAGTAAACAACGCACTCTGCACACTCTGTCAAGTGTTTAGGGCTCAAATCTCCCAGTGAAGTGCACTTGATAATGCTTGAGTCTCAAAAAGGAAAAATGGATTTAGGCCATTCAATTGAAAGTTAGCTGAAAGGTTTTGTTTGACCTTTTTTCTTGGATCTATACTTCTCAAATTGGGGTACTTATACTCCTTGGATATCTAATTCTTTCAGAACACACAAAAGTTTAGGAAAAGAAGTTCTACATTTTTCTACATTTACAATGTTACATTAACTTCATTTAGAAGTCCTATGAGGATGGAAGGAAAATCAGCATAATTCAACTGGTTCATATTGATAATCTCACCTTTATTTGTAAATATCCTGATAAATAAATTTTATGTTCAATGAGCAGTTAGAAGATTTACTATTTTGTTAGTGGGAAACTGACTTACAGCTTTAGCCCAGTAGTCTTGTTTATAATTGTTTGCCATTGTCAACCCATCCACCACTGCATTAGGAAAAGATCAGATATAAAGCCCAGACATGGAAATAGGTAGGATTCACAGAGATCAAGGGGCTGGGTCTCTATGTCAGCTATCCTGGGAGTACCCATCACTGAGATCTCCCTGAGGACTAGTCATCGATATGTTTTCTTGGCTATGCTCATGAGACCAAAACCCAGAACATCAACTATGGGGCAGTCCTGACCAGAAGAGAAGGGTGTGTAGAGAATTCAGTAAGTCTGCCAAAGACTCCACAAGCTAGGAGCTTGACATATGGTAATACTCTTGTTTAAAAGTAATTAACCGCTTGTTTAAACGAGAAAACCAAACAAACAAACAGAAAAGAAAAGATCATTCTTAAAGTCAAACTCCATAAAAAGGGCTCGGCCCTGAGAGCAGACAAGAGCTATGAGTGTGAGATCAGGGAGGAGTAAACAACCGTGTTACTGGGAAACAAATTTGTCACTCAATAAATCAGAGATTCTTTTCCTTTTGATTACATGAACGCATATTTTTTTCCTACAATTGAATTCAACGTCCAGCACAATTTTCCTCATCAGCATGTTAAAGCATGCTTAAGGCTGGGAGTTTCTTGATGAGGTAGACATAAATAAAAATTCTGAGTATTTTCTGCATGTGATTTTGGGTTGTTGTTGACTGATAGTTTTAAGATGTAGTCTTTATAAACATATGGTTTCAATTGGGACTGTGGATCGGTAGCTAAAAATAGGAAGTTTGTACACAATGCTGGAATCAGTAAAATATGCAGCTCAGCAAAGGACCAACTGAATCAAGGAGGGCTGTGGCATAGCCTGCTGTGATGGTGAACTTCCCAAATCATCAAGTTCATGATGATTGTACTAGTTCGGTCTTAACCGATAAATTGGCAGTAAGCAGCAAAAGTCAGTGTAAAGGTGCATAATATATGTGAATTTTCATTTGATTGTTCATCTTGTGTTATTATAGAGATGCAAGTGTATCTTAATCTTGGCTCCTTGTTTGAGAAAACATGGACAATCATGCACAAGCCATCTCTTTTTCAAATGATTCTAAATCACCAGCCATGCAAATTTAAAAGAAACTCACCAGAAATAAAAAACAAAGCACAACAGTAGTGTTGAGTAGTAAAAAAATAAGATAAAAAGTAAAATTAAATAAGAAAATACAAATATTTGAACCTTCTTTAATTACCTTGGATTAAGAGATCAAGAAAGAATTAAAAAACAACAAAGCCATAAGTTGTGTGAGCAACTGTAGTTTGGACAAATAATATATTTGATAAAAAACTAAAAATGGAACTGTCTTTTGACCTGGCAATTTCACTGGTGGGCTTATACCCTAAGAATCCTGAAACACCAATTCAAAAGAACCTATGCACCCCAATGTTCATAGCAGCACAATTTACAATATCCAAGTGCTGGACACAGCCTAAGTGCCCATTAGGAAATGAATGGATCAAAAAACTGTGGTACATTTACACAATGGAATTCTATGCAGCAGAAAGAAAGAAAGAAGGAGCTCCTACCTTTCACAACAGCATGGATGGAACTGGAGAATATTACGCTAAGTGAAATAAACCAGTTGGTGAAAGACAAATACCATATGATCTCATATAAAATGGAACCTAATCAATAAAACAAGTGAGCAAAATAGAACCAGAGACATGGAAATAAAGAACAAACTGACAGTGACCAGAGGGGAGGGAAGAGGGGTATGATGGGGGAAAGAAGAGGAAGGGTCAAGTCAAGTAACGTGTATACAGACCCATGGACAAAGACAATGGAGGTGGAAAGTATAGGGGAGACTGAAAGTGGATAAGGGAGGGGAGTGTAATGGGGGTAAATGGGGACAACTGTAATTGAACGATGAAAATAAAAAATAATAAAAGGCATGATGAAAAACTATTTAAGAGGTTGAATTATAGAACATATGTTCTGCTAAGATCTGTGTGATGTTAAGGAAGATAAAAAATAACTAATAAGTTGTTTGTTTCCATTTTTCTTAATTCAACATTTTAATGAAAGTAGAACACATATGTAGAAAAGGAAACAACTCAGAAGGGACAGACAGCTCAATGCATTTTCACACACGAACACACCCAGATCACCTCTTCCCAGACAGATGCTTAATGATGCCCACTCTCTCAGAGGACTCCCTCATGCTGCCTCATAAAAACTCTCTTTTTTCCTGGACATGGAAAACATGATTTTCATTTCTAACACAGTTGAGCCCAAAGAAGAGACTAGTTTTTCCTAGTTTAGGATTTTAACAATGAAATCATGTTATACACACTTTTGTGTTTGATTTTTGTTTAACGTTATTTTTGAGAAATTAAACCATGTTACTGGAGTAGTATTAATTTCATGGGTCTATAACATTTTATTGTATTTTGTAAAACTCTAGTCTTTTCTGTTAAAAAATTATTCCTGTATTTCTTCCTGTATCTTTAGATAAAGCTAAATGTGTGTTCCTGTTGGATATGGATGTCACACATTTGTGTACTGTTAGAGATTTTTCCAAATGTTTTTCCAAAGTGTCTGTACCAGTTTCTACATCTGCCAGGACTATACAAATGTTCCATCACTTTTCATCTTCATTAGTGTTTGATGTTAATCTTTTTATTTTAGACACTTCTGTGGATGTGTGGTGGGATTCTATTATTGTTGTATTTAACATCTGCTTAATGATTAATGAGGCTGATATATTTATTGGCCATTTTAATATTCTCTTTCATGAAGTTCTTTTTCATGTCTCTTCCTTATTTTTGAAATTAGTTGACTATGTTGTCCTTATTGATTTGTAAGAATTTTTTAAATATTTTTTATTTGTTTAAATTTTTTAAAAAAATTATTTTAATTGTTATTCTTGTACAGTTTTCTTTTACTCCCAACCCAGCCCACCGCCCCAGCCCTCCCCACCTCCCTCCCATTTCCGCCCACACCCCTAGTTTTTGTCCATGTGTCCTTTAGACTTGTTTCTGCAAACCCTTCCCCTTTTCCCCTGAAATTCCCTCCCCTCTCCCCTCTGGTGACTGTCAGTCTGTTCTCAACTCTTTAGATATTTTAGATATGAGGCCTATCTTAGTTCATTTGGGCTGCTATAACAACCTCCCCCCAAAGTAGGTACCTCATAAACAACAGAAACTTGTTTCTCAGTTTTGGAAGCTTGAAGTCCAAGCTCAAGGTACCAGAGGAGTTGGGAGAGGGCCCGCTTCCTGGTTCATCTCAGGGGTCTTCTTGCTGTGTCCTCAGATGGTGGGAGAAACTACTTCACATGGTGGGAGGGGATCTCTTTGGGGTCTTCTTTTTTAAAAAAAACACTAAGTGCTGTTCATAAGGGCTCCACCCTTATGACTTAATCATGTCCCAAATGCCCCACTTCCAGATACCATCACCTTTGGGGTTAGGATTCAACCTGTGAATGTGGAGGGGACACACTCAGACTATAGCAAGGTTTTATTCTCATTATAATGGCTAACACCTTCCACTCTGTAGCTTTCCTTTTCCCTGTAATGGTAGACTTTTATAAACTGAGAATCTTCATTTTAATGAATATTAACTTTTTTCTTTTATGGTTTATGCTTTTAGTGACTACTTAAGAAATCCTAAAACACTGAGATGACATGAAGATATTACTCTAGGTATATTCTATGAGCCATATTGTTTTAATTTTTACACAAACATCTACAGTCAATCTGGAACTGATTGTTGAATCTGAATAGGGGGCCAGGAGTCATTTTCTTCATATAGATATTTGATTGAGCTGTGACTATTTTAAAAAGACATTCTTTATCTCTGTGCAATATAAATTTTGTCAAAGCATGTGTCTATACACATGTAGGTCTGTTTACTTGATTCTTTTTTTGATGCTTCATTGTCTGTTTGTCTATTCTGTGTGAGTACCACATTATCTTATTCACTACAGGTTTAAAATAAGTCATGATATTGGTCTGTATAGATCCTCTAACATTGGTATTTTCACGATTGCTTTGGCAATCTTTAAATTTTGTATCAATTTTGGAGTTAGTCAGTTAACTTCATGGGAAAAGTTTCTGAAAGTTTGAATGTATTTCATTGAATCACTATCA
The DNA here is from genome assembly GCA_004027475.1 of Anoura caudifer. Lineage (NCBI taxonomy): Eukaryota > Metazoa > Chordata > Mammalia > Chiroptera > Phyllostomidae > Anoura > Anoura caudifer. Next base: position 148,531 of record PVKU01000158.1, read on the forward strand.
TTCTGGGAATAATTGAAACTTTTACAATGTTAAGCTTTTCAATTTATGAACATGGTATACCTCTCCATTTATTTAGGTGTTGTGTAACGGATTCATTGATAATCCAGGCAGACTAACTCTTGTCTTTACCTCATAGTGCATATCACAAGTCCCACTTCCAAATGCCAACACCCACGTTCTTTTGTTGTTGTTGTTGAGAGCATTTCTTGTTCTCTTGGGGCTTCTTTGCTGCCTGCGACAGCAAACCAGAATTTCTAGAAAATGAACTCAGGAGAGTTCAACCAGTGGCTGATGAAAGTTGTCACACACCCCACTTTCTTAGTCTGTCTGATTAGATATCTGAAATTAGGGTTTTGCATTAGCTCCCAGAATTCTCCCAAGAAATTAAACTTAATTTACCCAGAGTAGTAACTTTAATAGATACTTTTACTCAGATTAAGAAAGTTGTCTTATATTCCTCTTATTATATTTGATTTAACTATGAAAGAATAATGAACTTTGTTGCCTATTTTGGACCTCTGAAATAATTGAGAAATTTTTCCCTTTGTTCAGCAATGTTATTACATTCATTTTCCAAAGGTAAACAGATGGCATTCCTATAATAAAAACAACTTATTGTGCTGTATTACTCTACTTATATGTTTCTATATTTGTTTTACTTATAGTTTGATTATGAGTTTGTACATATGATGATGAGAGTGACTGGTGTATAATTTTCCTTCGTTATAATGTCTTTGTCATGGTTTGAATGAGTCAGAAGGTATTTTTAATGTTTTCTATTCTTTAATTAAGAGTTGTGCAACGTTGGTGTTTTTTCCCTTAAAGGATTGGAACAATTTATTAGTAAAGACTTTTGGAACTAGAGTTTTCCTTGTGGGAAGGTATTTAATAAGGCTTTTGATATATGACTACTATGATTTTCAGTATCTTCTGTCAGTTTTTATCAGTTTGGTTTTATTCAGAGCCTAACCATTTAGCCAAAATATCATTTTTAATGTCAGTAGCATTTTAAAGTTTTCCACTTTTTCATTGCCAAAGCTGGTAATTTATACACTGCTTATTTTTTTACAAGACCAGTTTTAACAAGGATTTTTAGTTTTATTGTTTTTCAAGAAACCAATTTCAGCTTTGTTTATTCTTTTTAGTGTACATTTCTTCTCTATTTAATTTTGGTTCTTATTTTTCATAAATAGTTTTCTACCTTCTGCTTTGTGTTTAATTTGCTGCTTCTTTCTAAAATTTTAATGTAAATATTCGATAATTGATTTGCATTGTTTTTTTAAATATATGTATCCAAGACTAGGATATTTAGCTACATTTCACAAGGTTTTAAATATTGTATTTTCACCATCTTTCATTTATAATATTTTCTTTTTACATAAATGTTTATATCTTTTTAAATACATTTTATTGATCATGCTATTACAGTTGTCCCATTCCCCCCCCTTTATTCCCCTCCATCCTGCACACCCACTCCCACATGCATTCTCCCCCTTTAGTTCATGCCCATGGGTCATGTATAAGTATTTTGGCTTCTACATTTCCTACACTACTCTTAACCTCTGCCTGTCTATCTTCTACCTACCATTTATGCTTCTTATTCCCTGTACCTTTTCACCCTCTCTCCCCTCTACTTCCCCATTGATAACCATCCATGTGATCTCCATTTCTGTGATTCTGTTCCTGTTCTAAGTGTTTGGTTAGTTTGTTTTTGGCTTTGTTTTAGGTTCAGTTGTTAATAACTGTGAGTTTGTTTTCATTTTACTGTACATATTTTCGATCATCTTCTTTTTCCTAGATAAGTCCCTTTAATATCTCATATAATAAGGGCTTGGTGATGATGAACTCCTTTAACTTGAACTTATCTGAGAGGTACTTTATCTGTCCTTCCATTCTAAATGAAAACTTTGCTGGATAGAGTAATCTTGGATGTAGGTCCTTAACTTTCATGACTTCAAATACTTCTTTCCAGCCCCTTCTTGCCTGCAAGGTTTCTTTTGAAAAATCAGCTGACAGTCTTATGGGCACTCCTTTGCAGGTAACTGTCTCCTTTTCTGTTGCTGCTTTTAAGATTCTCTCCTTCTCTTTAATCTTGGGTAAAGTAATTATGATATGCCTTGGTGTGTTCCTCCTTGGGTCCAACTTCTTTGGGACTCTCTGAGCATCCTGGACTTCCTGGAAGTCTATTTCCTTTGCTAGATTGGGGAAGTTCTCCTTTGTTATTTTTTCAAATAAGTTTTCAATTTCTTGCTCTTCTTCTCCCCCTATGGCACCCCTATGATTCAGATTTTGGAATGTTTAAAGATGTTCTGGAGGTTTCTAAGTCTCTCCTCATATTTTTGAATTCTTATTTGTTCATTCTGTTCTGGTTGAATGTTTCTTTCTCCCTTTGGGTCCACACCGTTGATTTGAGTTCCAGTTTCCTTCCCATCACTGTTGGTTCCCTGTACATTTTCCTTTTCATAGCCTTCATTTTTTCCTCTAATTTGTGACCATATTCAATCAATTCTGTAAGCATCCTCATTACCAGGGTTTTGAACTGTGCATCTGATATGTTGGCTAGCTCTTCATTGCCTAGTTGTATTTTTCTGCAGCTTTGATCTGTTCTTTTATTTGAGCCATATTATTTTTTTGTCTCTGTGTGCCTGTTAAGTAGTGAGGAGTGGAGCCTTAGGTTGGGCGGGTCAACCCTGGTGCTGAGTTGTGGTGCTGTATGTGGGGGAGGAGTTGGAGAGGGAACAGTGCCACTTGCTCCACTCTCAGCCAGTTTTCAGTCACTTCCCCCATGACCCACAAACAAATTGGGCCCTTCTAGCACTGATTCCTGGGTGGGTGGCTTTGTGTACATTCTAGGACCCTGTGGGTCTCTCCAGTGAACTCTCCTGTAAGCCTAGGAGTTTCTCCTGCTGCTGCCTCAACCCCCACAGGTGTTTTCAGTCAGAGGTTTGAGGATTTATTTCCCCACACTGGAACCCTGGGTTGCGTGCAGTCTCTCTTGCTCCCCAGTTGTTCCTCCTGACTTATCTGCATGTGAATGTGGGACCACCCACTCCACCAGCCTTGCCACAGCCTTGCCGCAGGTCCTCTCTGCTTGGCTGCCCATCTCTGCCCCATCTACTGGTCTGAGTGAGTGTTTCTTCTTTAACTCCTTGGTTGTCAGAGTTACATACAGTTTGATTTTCTGTCAGTTCTGCATGTTTTTTTTTTTGTTTTTAAATATGTTGTTGTCCTTTTGGTTGTGCGAGGAGGCACAGTGTGTCTACCTCTAAATGTTTATATCTTATTTTACCTGTGGGTTAGTGAGCAGTTCTTGTTCTATTTCTAAACATTGGGACTTAGAAATAATCTAAATATTGATTTCTAGCTTGGTTTCCTTATAAGGAGAAATCTAATTCATTTTGGTTTCAAGCATTTGAAAATTGTTGTAATTTAACTGTTGCCCAACATGGGGTCAATTGGGGGTCATGTTTATACAGACTTGCATAGACTATGTATTCTGTGGTTGTTAAGTTCAATGTTCTTTACATGTTAATTTGGTTAAGTTTGTTAATTTATGTAATCTTTTGTGGAGCAAGAGAAGTTCTGGGTTCTGTGGGAGAGAAGGGCTCAGACCAGGAGTGTTCTCAACCTCCACCCTGCCCCGAATTAGAACCCTGCTAATAAAAACCTTTTTCTTCAACACACACACACACACACACACACACACACACACACACACAGTTTGTTAATTATGGTTTTTATAGGGTGTTTAAATTCACCATATATTATTTGTTTACTTATTTTATCAGTTATTGAGAGAGGTACACTTAAATATTCAATAAAGATTGTGTGCTTTTCTATTTTTCTTTGTAATTTTTATGTATTTAGAGCCTGTGTTAATAGATACATGTATATTTAGAATATATCTTCTGGATAATTGACATTCTATTATTATAAAATGTCATTTTTTGCTCCTTTTTGCTTTCAAGTTCACTTGATATACATATGCTTATTATTTTATTTTCTTATATATATTTTATTTTTCAATTATAGTTGACATTCAGTATTATATTAATTTCAGGTGTACAACATCATGGTTATACATTTATATAATTTACAAAGTGATCTCAATAAGTCTAGTACCCACATGACTCCATATATAGTTATTTCAATATTATTATTATTATTATTTTGCCTTTCAGAATCCTACCTATTTTTATTTTATTTTTAAATTTTATTTTAATTGTTCTTGTACAGTTTTCTGTGGTGGAGAGGGATGGGGTGGTGGGCTGGGTTGGGAGTAAAAGAAAAAAAATACATGTGCTTTTTAGATACATGAATTTTCATTAGTTTGTATCCTGTGCTTAGAACCAATTAACATTTTAAAATCTGAAAATATTTTAGTTTTTAAAATTTGAATCTGATACTATTTTATAATTGAATTAATTGTAATTCATTATAATGCAATTAGTAGCATATTTGTATTTAAATCTATTGTCTTACTTTTGTTTCTATTTCATTTGTTTTACATTCTTCTCTGTTACATTTTTGGGGGGCTTATTAAATATTTTTATTATTCTCTTCTTTCAATTAAATTCTTAGTTATACATTTGTAATTATTATTAATAATTAACCTAAAATTACAATCTGCATTTTGCTTTTATCAATAATTAAAATTAATGAGCATCTTTACCAATTTTTGAAAAATAAATGACCCTTAGAACATTTTAACTTCATATATATACCCCATATTTTATGCTTTTTGTTGTACATTATAATTCTGTGTATATTTTATTTTATTTTTTCTATTTATTTTTATTTTTATTTTAATTGTTGTTCTTGTACAGTTTTCTGTCTTTTACTCCCATCCCAGCCCACCGCCCCAGCCTTCCCCACCTCCCTCCCATTTCCACCCCCCTTAGCTTTTGTCCATGTGTCTTTCATACTTGTTGCTCTAAACCCTTCCCCTTTTCCCCTGAAATTCCCTTCCCTCTCCCCTGTGGTGACTGTCAGCCTGTTCTCAATTTCAGTGTCTTTGGTTATATTTTGTTTTTTGTTTATTTTGTTGATTAGGTTCCTGTTAAAGGTGAGATCATACAGTATTTGTCTTTCACTGCCTGGCTTATTTCGCTTAGCATGATGCTCTCCAGCTCCATCCATACTGTTGCAAAGGATAGGAGCTCCTTCTTTCTTTCTGCTGCATAGAATTCCATCCTATAAATGTACCATAGTTTCTTGATCCATTCATTTACTGATGGACACCTAGGTTGCTTCCAACACTTGGCTATTGTAAATTGTGCTGCTATGAACATTGGGGTGCATAGGTTCTTTTAGACTGGTGTTTCACGCAGCAACATTTTTATTGATATGTACCCTAAAGCAAGGGACATAAAGGAAAGAATAAACAAATAGGATCTCATCAAAATGAAAAGCTTCTGCATGGCTAAAGAAAACAGTATTAAAATAAAAAGAGAACTAACTGTATGGGAAAACATATTTGCCAATGATACCTCAGACAAGGGTTTAATCTCCAAAATATATAAAGAACTTACATGACTCCACTCTAAGAAGACAAGCAACCCAATTAAAAAATGAGCAAAGGACTTGAGCGGACACTTCTCCAAGGAAGAGGATCCAGAGACACATGAAAAGATGGTCAATATTGCTGGCCATTAGAGAGATGCAAATTAAAACCACAATGAGATACCACTTCACACCAGTCAGAATGGCCATCATAAAAAAAGCAACAAACAACAAGTGTTGGAGAGGTTGTGGAGAAAAGGGAACCCTAGTGCACTGTTGGTGGGATTGCAGACTGGTACAACCACTATGGAAAGCAGTATGGAATTTTTCTAAGAAAACTAAAAATGGATCTGCCTTTTGACCCAGCAATTCCACTGCTAGGATTATATCCTAATTCTGTGTATATTTTAACCACTGAACACATCATCATTGTTTTATACAATCAATGTCATTTTTAAATTACCTACATATTCATTCTTTCTGTTGTTCTTCTTTCTACAAAAAATATTTGTGTATCTCTCTGGAATAATTTCCTTCAGTCTAAAAGAATTCCCTCTATTAATTTTTGTTTTGTGCGGCTCCTCCTTGTGATTAAATCTCTCTGTTTTTGTTATTTACAATGTCATTTGGGAAGAATACTTTTTGCAAGGCATAAAATACTAGGTGGTAATTATTATCTTTTTCTCTCTGTACTTTTCAAGCGCCATCTTCTAGTCTTTGGCTACCATATCATTTGTTGAAAGTATGTTGTAATTCATATTGTTGCTCCTTTGGAAGTCATGGGTCTTTCACTCTCTGGATGCCTAAATTATGTCCTATTTCTCTTTAAATTTCATCAGGTTTACTATTTTTGTCTAGCTATAGTTTTTTAATTATATACCATAAATCTGTGGCTTTTAGAAAATTCTCAGACATCAACTACAGTTTCTTCCTAGGTTTATTTTATGTCTCCTTCTGGAATATGTTTTATACATATGTTAAACTTTTTAAATATATTCCCTTTCAATTGTTATGATACTAGGTATTTCTTATTGATCTCATGCCATTTAATTCACTGTTCTACTCCATATCAGAGTCTGATCTCTTATTAAAACCATGTATTAAATATTAATTTTACTTTTAGTTATTTTATTTTTAAGTTTCAGGATGTATATATTGAATATTTATATTGAATATACATATGACTATATGATTTTATATTGAGTATTAGTATATTCATATGGTCATATGTATATTGAATTCTTTCTTAAATTCTCCATCTTGTTCTTTATTTTCTCAAATTTGTTAATTATAATTATTTTATAGATGTCTGATATTTTTAATATCTACACCTTTTGTGAGTCTATTGCATTTTTTTCTGACTTCTTTTTGTGATTTGGTGTTCCAAGTAATCTTTTTATTAAATGCCAAAAATAATGTGATGAAAAATTACAGATATTATTGAAAGCTCTAGGGCCACTTATGCTGATTCTAGAAGGCAGCTGCATAGAGAAAGATAATCTTAATCCAAACTGGTATTGAGCTAATCTTAAAATAAACCTGAATTGTTAAAAGGCTTGGCTGTTTCTACTTTGCTACTGCTCCCAAGTTGTAGCTCTTTAGTCCTCAAGTGGAACTGAACTCTCTCCTCCTTGGGAAGCCATGAACTTAATTTTGGTTCTTGTGTTTCTATTAAACTACCTGAAATTCTTCTCACCATTTCAAACTCTATGTGTTTGTATGTGAACTAACAAAATCCTTAAGGAGAAAAGTAGCGTTGAATATTGAGCGCTCTTCTCTACTTACCCACTTTCTAAGACTTTGCCTCCTTAAGTTCTTATTGTCTTTCTAGTTCTCTAATGTTGTCAAACAGATTATTAAAAACATTCAATATTTTACTAGTCATTCTCAGAGGGAGATTTGATTTGATAGAAGCAATTCTACCATCACAGAAACAAGGTTGATATTTTATTTAAACACCATACCTACAACTTTTCTTTATTTACTTCCGTGGCATGAGGGGGGGCCCAAAACAATGAATTTATTTATTAAAAACTGTCCATTTATTCTTACATGTTTAAACATCAGTATCTTCAAAGTACTCTCCATTTGATGCAGTCCACCTATTGAGACTTTTTTCCCACTGCTCAAAACAGTTTTGGATGTTCATGCTTTTTAGTATTTCTGCTGTTTTTTGTTTCACCTTTTCCATATTGGCAAAATGCTTCCCTTTGAGGACTTTTTTTCATCTGGGGAAACAAAAAAAATAGTCACTCAGGGTGAGATTGGGTGAATAGGGAGGGTGGGGCATGGAGGTCCTGATGTTTTTGGTCAAAAACTACTGAACACTCAGTGTGAAGCGATCAGGTGTGCCCGTAAATCACCCATCATGAAATGGGAAAATGTGTTGAAAGAGTCTTAAAAAAAATTTGCTGAAGCCAAACGCAGCCTCTCACAACAATGCCAGCAGGTGCACTAATACAAATAGGTTCCTAGAACTCTCACTTAGCAGGGGCATCCTGCACTACAAGGGGCCCACCCTCTACAAGATAATTCCAGGGATTTTTTTGGTCCCTCCTCTTATACTTTGTCTTTATCTTTGAAGATTTTTTCTCTTTGAAAGACAAAAAGGAAAATTTAAAAGCAATCAGAGTAATGATACAGATTATATAAAAAGGAATGAGACTAAAAAGTTTTTGAACAGCAAAAATAGATCAAAAGACTATTCATTGGTGTTCCAGTTACTATGATTGCATAACCAATTACCATAAAACTTAATGTTTTAAAACAACCCTTTATTGTGCTCACAGTCTGTGGGCCAGGAGTTTGGACTGAGCTCAGAGCAAATGACTTGTTTCTGCTCCAAGACGTCTGGATCCTTAGCTGGGATAAGCAAACAGCTGGGGCTACTCAACAGCTGGGGGCTGGAGTTAATATAGGGATGTCTTCGCTGATGTGTGTGTTAGATGATCCTGGCTGTTAACTGTGACCTCACTTGAGACTGTGGCAAGAACATGTGGTCTCTCCTTGTGGCCTGTATTTCCTCAGGTGGCCTCAGGATACTTAGAGTTCTTTAACAGTCACTCAGAGCTTAAAAGTGGCTGCGTCAATGAACAAGATAGAAGTTGAATCATCCTTTCTGAATTTGCATTGGAAGTCGTGAAGTCTCATTTTTACCACAGTCTATAAAACACAAGTGAGTCACCACTCTGCCATGAGAATAAAGCAATTCTGATCCTTTATATATTTAATGATATAGCTTTAAAACACATTAAAAGGAAAAATTGACAGAAATGTAAGAAAAATAAAATATTCCCAGTCATAGAGGGAGTTTTTGTATATCTTATTGGGAGGGAGAGTAAGAAGAGAGGTTGATGGATTGAGAAATCCAAAAACAAGTAAAACATAGAGAATATAGGTAGTTTGTTGTAATGTTGACTTATGGGCAACAGTATGGATATTTAAAAAGTATTGAGTGAAAAACGCTGACCGAAAAAGAGTGTAAACGGTATGACCGGAAATGCTTTTGAGAATAAAAGAGGTGGTAATAAGGTCCTGGCTGGGTAGTTCAGTTGGTTACAGCATCATCCAGACATCCCAAGGTTGTGGGTTTGGTGCCCTCTCAGGGCGCGTACAAGAAGCAACCAATGAATGCATAAGTGGGACAACAAATCGGTGTTTCTCTCTCTCTCTCTGTCTGTCTCTCTCTCTGTCAAATCAGTAAATAAAAACTTTAAAAAAGAGGTGCCATTAAAACTTATGTTAGGACAATGAGCGTAAACCAGACTATCTTGGGCAAACTGAGATATGTTATCACAAAATGTTATACTGTTATTGGAAATTTTAAAATGCACAAAACAATACTGTAGAAAGATATGTTTCATGAATATGTTGAAAAGCCTAAAAATATTCTGGGAATGATATGGAGAGCAGGATGAGAGCATTAGAAGAGAGTAAATAACAACTAAAATTTAAATAAGTTATATAATGACAGATATTTGCTATTTAGGAATTTTTGTTTTCTCTAATTGGGCATACCTCATGATTTAAAGTTTAAAAAGTTAAAAATAATTGTTTCCCATATTCCAAGTAAAGTGATTATTTTCCTTACAACAAATGGAATGTCCCTGTTATCTGTCAAAAATAACTGAAGTTGTTGTAACCATTGTGTGGAGGCGGGGTGGAGGTAAATTTGTTTCTTTAAGGTCTTGCTGAACTTAATAAAACTTTATAAATATTTGATCTCATCAAAGTGATTCAAAAATTTGCAAAGCATTAGCACACAAGAAGAAACAAGAAGCAGTCAGTCACACCCTAGCAAGTTAGCTCAATTGGTTAGAACATTGTCCTGATATGTCAATGTTGCAGGTTTGATTCCTGGTCAGGACACATACAAGAATCAACCAATGAATGCATAAATAAGTGGAAAATATTAATTCTAACTGGATCGGTAAATTGGCTGGATATGTCATGGGCCCATAGTTCTAGAAGAGTGCACAGTAGTTCCACCCTGCCAAACACAAAATAAACTTTTAAAGGAGAATTTCTGATTACAGTTCATTCTTTCACTAATTAAAAGATGTTAGCACTCCTCCTAATCCCTGCTTTGCAGAAATATTCTTAAATAAATCTTGTTCTGTTTTTCCTTTGGGTCTTGACTTACATTTGCTTGTTCCTGGGCTTAGGCATGCAGGTGGTAATGAAGACACAGGGCATGCTTCTGAATCATGTAAGAAAAGTTTAGCTTCTTTCCAGGAAATTTATTCTCTTTGACTTCAATCACTCTGAATAAAGCCTATTTCATCATGTGTGGTTTGCAAACATCCAATCAGCCAACAATATTTTAATTTTTTTCTAATTGCTGCTGACAAGTACTCACTTTCCAATTCTTCAGCCCCAACACAATCACTATTTATGCAAATAGTGATCTTTAACCACATTGCAGTCTTCTCAGTAATATTTTTAAATGTTAGCACTAAATACTAGCAGCTTAAAATCATTTTTGCTCTTTGACTAGGCTCTATTTTCTCTAGCATATTTATTTTTAAATCTTTTCTCTCATCAGCAGTGTTTTTCTTTGTTATTTTCGAGGTAAACAATATTTTTAGATGCATATTACCTTTTAACATGATTAATTTAATAAATAATACATGTATATTTAAAATTCATAAAATGGAATTAAACGAAAGGCAAATATCCTACCCACCCTGTATACTAGTTATGTATTTAATCTCATGTCATGGGCAAACTGAATCACCGATTTCTGATATATTCTTCCAGAGATCATATGAGTTTACAAGGGCGTATACTATATATGCACTTACAACTTTAAGCAGACATATTGTATATAGTTTACATACTGTTACAAAACATAGCTTTTCAAAATAAAAAATCTCAGGGAGTGTTTTATATCAATCCAGATACATGTGCTTTGTGCTGCAGAGCTTCACGTTGTATTGGCCTACCCCTATTTATTGAATAGCACTAAACTGATGGGTATTTGAATTGTTTTCAATATTTTGCTATTACAAATAATGTTGGAGTAAATGTCTTTGTTCATATATCTTTGCAAAATTGTTGAAACACACTTGCAAAATAAATTCCTTAAAGTCAAATTTCAGGATAGAAGAACAGGTGTTTTTGTGATAGATGAGATGATAGATAAATATTACGAAATTGTACTCCATAGTGATAGATGGCATTGCTTTTTATTTTTGTTTTTTACTTTGTCCTCACCCAAGGACATTCTTTTCATTGCTTTTAGAGAGGGGTGGGGGGAAAGCAAGGTAGAGAGAGAAGCATGGGTGCAGGAGAGAAGCATCGACCAGAGATCCCCCAGATGAACCCAGACTAGGGATTGCACGTGCCTGGACCAGGGAATGAATCCGCAACCCTTCGGTCACAGGACGATGCACCAACCAACTAAGCTACACTGGCCAGGGTGATGACATTGCTTTTTAAACAAAAATATTTTTCTTTAGGGACCAAAGAGCTAAATAGTAACCATATACTGCACTCAGGAATATCAGTATACCTCAATGACAAAATAAAACTACCTTATAGTTTTAAAGTTACCAAATAACTGTAACCAAGTTGGTTTAATATCAAAATTCTACTTCGGGTGAATTGGGGAGAAGGCAAAAGGTTCCTTGTGGTATTTTGTTTTTTCTTTTCTTTTGGGGGGGTATTTTTGGTGGGGCCATTTAAAAATCAAATCAAAATAAAGTTTGTAACCAATGCAGTTTGGTTTGGTTTAAAAGAACCTAATTTATATAGATGAGGGAGGAAAAGGGAGTTTGTGGCTAGACTTTCCATAGTAGTTTGCTTATATTTAGTTAGGACTTGCAAGGTATGCAGAACATCACCACGGTCTGAATCACACAGACATTTGAACTTTAAACCTAAGTTAAAGGGCATGTTTATTTTATGCACTTTCTAATGGTGAAAAAGAGGGAGTGAAAGACACATTCTATCTTGTGTTTGGAAATTGGGTATTTTCCAGCTATATGCCTCATCTGCTTTCCTTGTCTAACTTTCCAGAAAAACAAATGATCATACATTTCCTCGATCTTTTCTTAATGTCCCGATGTCTTAGAGCATATTTACATATTTACTGGAATATTTAATGAGTGGAAACCTTCCTTGATGAATGTTTTTATGCGTTAAATAAATATCATAAACTCTGATTGCCTACAGCACAATATGGCTATTAACTCCTCTTTTTAAGGAAGAATTCCTTAAGGAAATATTGCAGAATTCTAATAAGACTTCTGTAAAAATCCCCAGTAATTTTCCATTTCATAAACAGTGTGTTTTTAAGCACTTTAGGAGCATTTTTTTTCCCTTTTAGCTGCTCCCAGGGCTCTGATTCAGTCAATGTATTTTCATAATTTTTCAGTTTTCAATAGTCCTCAAAATACCACAGAATTCTTGGTGTACATCTTCAGAAAACAACAAATTCCCAGTTGTATGTGAGGAAGTTAATACATTTAAATTCCAGAAAGGCAAAATCAGACCCATAGGACCAAGTCATAATAACTAATCATTTGTTTCTCATGCCATGAAATAGCCAAAATTACTAATTGGAAAGGAACATACACATATACACACACGTTTTTAATTAACTCAACTAATTTTCTTTTTTGCCTTTGTCAAACAACTGGTGAATCAAACATTGCCCATAGTTAAATCTCCCTTTTGATCAGCTTTGATTGTTATACAAAGTCTCACATCCACCCTCCACTCATTTTTTTAAAGTTCTAACACATGTAAACATATATAAATATAACACATGCAATGTATATCTAAAAACTTTACATCTATTATGGCATATTATACATTTTTTTAAATTTAAACCAGTAATGGAAATAGGCAAAAATAGAAATTCTGTCCCTCATTTGACTGATGGTGACATCTGAGGTTATCTGCCCAAAGTCAAACATTCAATCGTCACAACCACCTTAGATGTGAAGGTTCTGTAGAATGGACCAGTAACACTGAATTTATAATATTGAGGCAGCACTACTGGTGTGACGTGAGCTAAATTATTTCTTTTTAAAAACTTTTATACATTTTGTTTTTCTTTTTGGCACGTATATATTGTCCTAGTTGAAGAAACTGTATTTTTCCCCCATTGAATTTCGTTTACTCCTCTATGGAAAATCAATTGACTGTATTTGTATAGAATATTTCTGGGCTTTTAATTTGTTTCTGTTGATCTATGTTTAATCTTATACCAATACCATATTGTTTTGGTGGTTGTAACTCTATAGTAAGTTTTGACTTCATATAATTTAAGTCTTCAAACATCGTTCTGCTTTGCCAAAATTGTTTCAGCTATTCTAGGTCCTTTGCACTTCCATATGCACTCAGCATCATCTTGTAAATGTCAACAAAACACTTTTAAGATATTCATTAGGATTTTGATTAGTCTATAAATCAATGTGGGGAAACAACATTTTATAATTTTGAGTCTTCAGTCTGTGAGCGTAACATATGTCTTGATTTATTTAGGTTTTCTTGGATTTCTCAGCAATATTTTGTCATGTTCAGGGTATAGATTTCCCATGCAGTTTCATTAAGTTTATCTACAGGCATTTCATACTTTGTAGTCATAATATTATTTTTAAGCACCAATATTCAATTTTTCATTACTAGTGTATAGAAATGGTATCAATTTTTGGTATTACATTTTAATTGTGGCCTTGATAAACAATTATTCATTCTAACACCACATAGATGAACACTCACTTGCCTTTGTGCCGGACCAATTCTGGTGACACAAAGTAAAAGCAACAATAAAGTAGCAGGGACAGTCCCCCTGCATGGCTTCTATCAGCTGCTCAATCACTATTAACATTTTTGACATTCAGAAAGGTTGAGCTGCTTCCCTTCTTGCTGAGACACGGAGGCCTTGGGATCCATCTTGATATGCTCTTCAGAGGTTGACTCCACACCGACCAAGTCCCAGAGGGCCCCAGATGTGAATACAACTGTGCTTTTTAAATATAACTCTCAACTTACAAGGAGAAATGAACCACATACAGTGACAGGCTCTCAAGTAGTGAATATTCTTATATGCAAAAAAATAAATGTACTGCACATCTGGGTACAGTCAGAATAAAAATACTACAAAGTAACTGTTGTTTGGAAGAAAGGGGCATCTTTAAATAATTACAGATAACAAGCTGTAAAATTTTTGCTCATGACCTGTAGAAAAAAATGTTTATATATACATGTATTTGTATGTATATTTTTCAATAAAATCTAAGTAATGGAAATTTTGGACATCAAATATCTAAAAGTGGTACAACAGCTGCTAAGTATGGGAAAGAGCTTTAAGTGTATATGATTTGTATTTCAAACACTAGAGATTTCAAGTTCCTTCCACTCTCTCCCACCACTCATCCAGTGAAACAGAAGGGTAATGGCCACGTATTTGGTTTTCCTTATAGCTGAACAATGCACCCAGCCGGATGTGGGGTAATTTCTTCATCCCATGGGTCAAGCACCATTGCACATTCCCAGTTCCCTGGAGTCCAGAGTCCTTGTAAACACTGGCTACATAAACAGGAGGCTCAGCCAGAGTGGCACTTGTGGCCTTGTCCCCTCAGATGGACAGTGTTTAGCAGAACTCTATAATTTTAGCTTTCAAAGACCCAAACCCCAAATTTTGTAATCTTGCATAGCCTTTTACTGAAATTTTTTCACTAAGGGAGGACAGGAAAGAGAAGAGAGTTTTTTACTTCATTGTCAGGTTTCACAACATGTTGTTAAGGTGACAGTGACTCTGAAGTCTCCACGGAGGCCGGCCTCATGTGTCAAGTCAGAGGGCTACTAGTGGAACTCTTTTGGTGGAATTTATTGTTTCTGAGAAGGAACTGTTTTTAATTTTCAAACATTTTGTATCCTTGGGCTTATTTTTCAGGATACCCTTTACAATCATACTTCTGAGTGATTTGAGTGTTTCTGGACAGACCTCTGTCTTGTCTTCCTTATTTCCTTTGGGACAAGGTGACCGAGTGATTATAATATCCTCCACTCTCACTACGTTCTTATTTATAATTGGAACCGGACAATCCTGATGCATGTTTAGTGCTTAGTAAACACTGGATAAACTGAATTGCATTAGGAAATAGAAGCAAATGTTACCAGAGAAGGTTTTAGTCCTATATGACTTTGGTAAACTTTCTTTATCTCCTTGGGCCATTTTCTTTAATCATTTAGTGATGTGAGGTGTTTGAAACAAATATTCTCTATAATTTCTTTCATTTCTAAAATTGAATTTTATTATGTATGGGTAAATTGCAAAATTGAATTTAAAATATGTGAACTTTACATAAATATGAACATATTGCAATGCATTTTAATTTGTGACTGTTAGTTTTTATTTATGTTGTATAAATAAAACCTATGATTTTGTTTGTCTCTTTTTCCCTAACATGATGTGAAAATTAGTAGTTAAAAATGAAGATTCTGTTACAACCATTTGTTTAGTCTACATTACTCAACTAGCTTGCTGAGAGTAATGCTATAGTTTGCTACGTTTAAAAATATACTGGTTGTGCTGAGGTCACATACATGAAGCATAGTCAAAGGTTTTTTTAAAAAAAGGATTAAAATAAAATGTGATTACAGAAAATGTCATGTTTTATTAGGAAAATGGTTACTAAAATTAAAATATAAAGTGAAGATACTTGCCCCTGTTAAGTAGGGACAACTTGCTGAGTATCCGTATCTTAATGTGTCTAAACAATTATAATACGCAAAAATGTTTAAGACCGCTCCTTCTGTCTGTGAATTTGTTATTGGTAAAAGACATATTTCCCCACAGAATTATAGTTTCAAATTCATCTGCTGCAGTGTTTTCCAGAGCATGTTCTGTGTGTGAAAATTGGCATTTAAAATTTTTGAAAAAGAAGTCTATAGTAAAACAAGTTTGGAAAACACTGAAATAAATACTGAACAGACGACGGCAGGACTTTTCAGAGACTTTCCAAGACTAATGTTCGTTATGAATATCCGACAGAGGGAAAAATAGTGAGTGGAGATTCCCAGACTTCCTTGGTCTTGGACCTCTTTTGAAACGCTCCCTGTGAAAACTTCTATTTAGAGGATTTTATTTTTGATCTACAGAAGTGTATGTGGTTAGAAAATCTTCTCACCATTTCAAAACACATTATTTTTTCCTCCCATATCATATATATAGTGCAAAATACAGAGTGTACTGTTTAATGGGCTTCGTGGCATTAGTGAAGATTAAGATATAATTCTCCCTTTTGATAGAAATACATTTTTCAAATAACTTAAAATCCTTAGTATTTTGAAGTTATATACATATATAACATTTTTTCTTCCTTTACAATTTCTTACAATCATGTCCTGTAGTTTTTTGAAGCTATTAGATCTATGATTTTGGCACCAAAATAATTTCTGTCTAACCGATGTTGCTCTAAAATCAATTTTGAGTCTCCTTTATAAGTTTGCTCTGACTGTCATCTTGACGTGTTTCTGTATGTGTGACTGTGCACATTGAAACACCACATATTTCATTTATTAGTGTTCAAATCTTTGATTTCAATCTTAAGCCAAATTGAAAGATTTATGCTACTTCCTTCATTAGCAGTTGTTTCCAGGAAATTGTTTTGATTTTTTTAAAACTGTATTTTGTAGCCTCTTTAAAAGACTTACCAAAGTTTTATTTCCTTAATGTCAGACACCCACATCAATCTAGGACTAGCAGATGGTCATTAGTTCTCAAACCTGAGATTCATATGAGTTACATAGGGCGCTTATAAAAATTAAAATTTCTGGTCTTTCCTTCAGACATTTTGATTTATTTAATTTGGGGCTACATGTTCTCTGCCTGATTCTGAAGCATTGTTGAGCTTGAAAAAGGTTGTATTATACATCATATGATAAATATTTTAAGGGATGCTAAGCCAGTGATCCAGTGGAATGTGTAAGATTGACTAAAGTTTAGCTTCAGAATTTTAAATTGTTATAAACTCATTTGCATGATCTCATCAGAGGTTAAAATCTCTAGAATCAATCAGGATCTTTCAGATTTAACAGCTTATGATATCATGTGAGTAGCGGAATAGAAATTCTGAGAATGCCAAGTCAGCATCGCAATTGATTCATCTTAACTAGGTACCAACATATAAAAGTGAAAATAATACTCTAACCATTTCCCTGAACCATTGTAGGAAACTAGAAACTAAACTTCTTAGAAGAATACCTTCCTTTATTCATAGAATAGATTAGGATATTCTCTTTTTAATTGTTCTAAAACCATTTTGTGTCTCGGTATCTTATATAAAATGAAGATAATAATATCTAACCCATAACGTCATTACTTAAACGAGTGAATACAAAACATTTAGAACAGTGTTTGGCACCTACTAAGAACTCAATAAAAATCACTCTTATTATTTCGTTATCATGCCAGTGATCTTGCCTCTAGTAGGAAGTAAGACTAAACAAGCTGCCATTCCTTTGAAGGCACCCGTTCTGGCTTTGCCCACTGTGGGAGCCAGAATCTGGACCGCGGTTGTCAGGGGCAATATTTTCTGTAGGTATCTACTTAGAACAAAACTTAATGTAATCTTTTATGTTGGAATGCTATAAGAATTATAATTAATTGAAATTATTAGTTTTCTTGAGGGAAGAGTTTGTAGAGTTGACTGTAGAATGACACGCAATTGAGCATCTATACTTCTAAAATAATCTTTTAGTTAATGTCATTGAGTGCCTAATGTATTTCTCTTCTTGCATAATTCATATCCTACCATTTTTTTAAAACTCTGACCCAAGAACATACCCTTGATTTTAGAAAGAGGGGAAGGAAGCAGGAGAGGGAGAGAAATATCCATGTGAGAGGGAATGTTGATTGGTTGTCTCCCATACATACCCTGACTGGGATTGGACCCAGAACATAGGCATGTGCAGTGACTGGGAATTGAACCTGTGACCTTTCAATTTGTGGGGACGACACTCCAACCAACTGAACCACACTGGCCAGGGCATCATATCCTACCATTTTTTTCTATGTGAGGCATTCATCATGTTCTCAAATACCATGTACTCATGACAAATTTTGTTTGCTTATGTCAACTTTATTTTTCATATCATTGGTTATGTGAAGTATACTTAAATGCAAAAGACCACTTTTATCCTATGTTGCTACTTATGAACTTGCTCCAAGTTTATTGTCCAAATTTGTTCTTTATAATTGGGTCCTGTTGATCATGGGTTTACTTTTTACATTCCACTTATAGGTGAGATCATATGGTATTTTGCTTTCATTGACTGGCTGATTTCACTTAGCATAACAAACTCCAATTCAACCAGGAATTACCTTGCTTTATATTTGGAGCTTTTTGGAGGCATCCATGAAAATCATGTCAACATATTGTTGTCTTAAAAAGTGTATGTTGGTGTGTGTGAGAGTGTTTGTATGTTGGGGAAAATGTTAGTTGCTCCATATTTCAGTCAGTCTCTAAATAGCAGGAACACAAATACTATAAAACTTCATGTTTAATAACATAAAAGTTCTGTCTTGGATACATGCAGGCTATATCTGCACACATTGCTGATTTGTCGCTCTTTCCAATTTATAAGGAGGTAATATTTTAGGTTCTCAGATCTGTGTTTACCTATGTTATAGTTTATCTTGCGTAGTCTAAGCTCTTACATTTGTTTGTTTAAAATATTTACTTCACTACTGACTAAGGCAAATATGGGCATTGTTCTCATTGACCACTTAGTTTAGCCACAAAGACTCTAGTGTTGTGTTATCAAATGGGTTTGGCTGATTTTTGACATTGTTTGGATTTAACATGAGTGTAGTTCTAGAATAATTTGAAAATGTTTAATTAGCTATATAAGAATATGTTCTGTTCTGTTCTATAAATTCATTTTTAAGTTTCTAGTCAGAAGTTGAAGATTTATGCTATTTTCATTCAGATTTCTGGCTACCTGGTACTTTGCCTTCAGTAAGCTGTGTGTTATAGAGCATAGGGTCATTTTCATTGAATCCTGCTCTTCCGGGGAGAGCCTTCTCTTAAAAAAACATTTCTAACCTTATGTACTCTTTTCTCTTTTAAAGTGTGTTTACAGAATTAATTAAATGTAAACTTAGGTGATAGTAACCTACTCAAGGTTCAAACTGTATATTTGGTGAGAGCTCTGTTTTCACTCTTCTTTGAAAAAAGGCATATTTCTATATGCAAGTTAATGGGCTATCTTCATTCATTTGGAATGTTGTGGTTGAATACATTTTTAGGCATTTTACCTAATAAGGTAACCCACTCATATTAGATCATTTAAACTAAACTTAGAGACTCACCCCAAATTAGATTCATAGGGACAGAGTAAATCTCAAACCACAAGCAAAGACTTGTAATCATCAATAATATGTTATAAAACTAAGATGAAATGTGATCAGGATAAGTTTCTCACTCCATAAGAAAAATATGTAATACAGACTTCTGAAATTGCAATGTTGCATCAGAACTATCAACTGCCAAACACTATATAAACCATTTCAGTGAGAGGACAATGACTTAATTGCTCCTATGGTCAACTAATTATGGGTTTACAATAATATATATTCAAATGCATCTTGGGGGTTGAAGGTGAAATTTGAATAAAGTTATAAGAATAAGCTCTGAAGTTACCTTTTTCTCAGTAGAAAGTCCCATTCTCAGTGATATCTGTATTTTGACATTTTCTGGGACATACTACATTTTAACTATTAGTTCATTCAAAAATTCATTTTAATCATGGCATGGCTAAGTTATAGATTTCAGTGAATTATATCATTTAACTAGCTAGTCTTAAATTGTTGATAAAAGTATGTTGCAAGTTCCCATGACAAGATGTATAAAATATCTTGGATAGTTTTCTTTATATATAATTAACAGGATTTTCAAATAATACATTTTATCTTTATTGTTATTGTTTACATTATTACAGATGTATCCATTGCCCTTTGCCTCCCTCCCTCCCCCACTTTCACCCTCCTAACTTCTTGATATCACCACCCTGATGCCTGTGCCTGTAAGTTATGGGTATATGTTCTTTGACTTATGTCTTCACCTCTTCCATCCAACGCCCCCTCCCCTCTGACAGTTGCCAGTCTGTTCCACATTTCTATACTTCTGTTTCTATTTTGTTCATCAGTTTAGTTTGTTCGCTAGATTCCTTAGATAAGAGAGATCACATGGTATTTGTCTTTTCACCCACTGGCTTACTTCTCTTAGCATAATTATCTCCAGGTCCATCCATGCTGTGCTCTTAAAAGGTCAGAGTCCCTTCTTTTCTATGGCCACATAGTATTTCATTAGGTATATGTGCCACACAGAGCATTTTTTATCCATTCATCTACTGATGGGCACTGGGGCTATTTCCATCTCTTTGCTATTGTACCTAATGCCACTCTGAATATAAGGGTGCACATATTCTTTCAAATTGGTGTTTTGGGATTCTTAGTATATATTTGCAAAAGTGAGATCTCTGGGTCAAAGGCAGTTCCATTTTTAATATTTTGAGGCAAGTCCATACTATCTTCCATAGTGTCTGCATCAGTCTGCATTCCCACTGAAGTGCTCTAGGATTCCCTTTTCTCTACATCCTCACCAGCATTCATTTATTGATTAATTGATGATAGCCATTCTGGCAGGTATGAGATGATATCACATTGTGGTTTTAATTTGCGTATATGTCTATATATCCTCTTTGGGGAAGTGTTTATTCAGTCCTTTGCTCATTTTTAAATTGCATTGTCTTCCTGGTATTGAGTTGTATACATTCTTTATGTATTTTGGAAATTAATTCCTTATCAGATGTGCCATTGGCAAATATGTTCTCCCATACACTGGATGCCCTTTTAAGTTTGTTGATGGTTATTTTGCTGTGAAGAAACTTTTTAATTTGATGTAGTCCCATTTGTTTATTTTTTCTTTGTTTACTTTGCCCTGGGAAATATGGGCAAAAATATTACTATGAGAGCTGTCTGAGATATTAATGGTAGCATTTTATTTACCAATAATGAACTAACAAGAAGAGAAACTAAGCAAACAATTCCATTTACTATTGCAATGAGAAACGGTACCTAGGAATAAATTTAACCAAGGAGGTAAAAGACCTATACTTGGAAAACTATAGAACACTGAAGAAAAAAATTGAGGAAGACACAAATAGGTGGAAGTATATATCATGCTCATGGGTTGGAAGAATTAACATCATTAAAATGTCCATTGTACCCAAAGCAATCTATAAATTTAATGCAGTTCCCATTGAAATACCAGTGGCGTATTTCACAGATCTAGAAAAATATTTCAAAAATATATATGGAACAATGAAAGACCCTGCATAGCCTCAGCAATCTTGAGAAAGAAGAACAAAGCAGGAGAGATCACAATACCTGATATCAAACTATAATACTACAAGGCCATTGTAATCAAACCTCCTGGTACTGGTATAAAAATGAGCATATAGATCAAAGGAACAGGACGGAGAGCCCAGAAACAAACCCAGGTCTCTGTGGTCAATTACTATTTGACAAGGGAGTCACACAAGCATACAAATGGATAGAGACAGACTTTTCAATAAATGGTGCTGGGAAAATTGAACAGGTAAATACGAAAAAAAATGAAACAAGACCACCAATTTACATCACACACAAGAATAAAATCAAAATGGATAAAAGACTTAAATATAAGCCATAAAACCATAAAAATAAAATAATTCTTATAACTTAATATTTAAAAACATATGAGGCCAATTGTCATATGAATAGGAGGATATTATTTCTACAAAAAGGAAAATTTAAGGGAGAAAAGCTAAGGAAATTCTATCTAAAATAAAATTCCAGAAATAAATATTTTCAATAGATAAGTTAATGATGAGATTTTATTCAGTCACAAATATGCACACACTTGCACACACACTTGCACACCAAAACAGGATAGTAAATTATGCTAAGTGGGTATTTCTCCTGAAGTAGGGGACAGGTTTACTTTGAAAAGTAGAGATAGACTAACCCTGCCCTCTTTCAAGGTCCTTTCTCAAGGTATTTTATCCAAGTTCACACCTCTCTACTTGACCGTGTCCTCATAATCCATGATAGCATCTAGAGTATGATGTCCATTAAGGTTGGGACATGTTTATGTTGGATGAAAATCTTTTAATCAATAAAATACCCCTGAAAGACTATTTTTGTTTTGTTGGGAAGAAAATTCCCATTTTCTTTGTAATTTTGGGTCTGAATGAAATTTCCTTATCTTTCAGTCAACTTTTATGCCAGAGTCTGAAAGTTAGAATGTATTACTAAACTTGTGAGGTCACTTTGTATTTATGGACTAAAAGGTTCTTATGATAAATGATGTTTTCTAGATCCACTTTGATGTTGGTAGGATGTCCTTTATCTGTACATTGACTCGAGCAAGTTATCTTCATGCGGCTATTCAAATATGGAAATAAGTCTTTAATCTTTTTTATTGAAGTCACAGTTCTTTCCCATTTAATTCTCTTCTCTGATTGACCAGAAGCATGGGTTAATAATAGTCCATTGATAACATGAGACTTTACTGATAACGCTGTTTGACCAACTTCTGCAATTACTCTTTCAATTTCACATATATTGTTCAAAATTTTGGTTTAATTGCCCCTATTATATATGCTAACAGCTTTACTGAGATGTAATTCATATAGCATACAACTTACCTATTTAAAGTGTACCACACAATAATTATTAATGTATTCACAGACTTGTGCAACTATCACTCCGATCAATTTTGGAACAGTTCTATAATCCAAAAAGAAACCCTGTACCTATTAGCAGCCACTCATTTCTTTCTACCCAACTCTCTTCTCCATCTCTAGGCAACCACTTGTATACTTTCTATCTCTATGTGTTTGCCTATTCTGGACATTTTAATTCTTTTAGATCTAGAATTATGGGATGAGCAAAGTTTCTCGGCCGAGCTAAAATAGAAGTAGTGGACTATGAGTTTTTTCTTTTAAAGGATCCATTTATTTTCTTATGTAATTGTTGTTCTATTACAGTTGTACCAATTTTTTCCTCTGCTACTAACCCTAACCCCTGCCCCACCCACCACCCGCACTCCCAAAGTCAGTCCCCACTCTGATGTCCATGTCCATGGGTCATTCATACACATTCCTTGACTAGACCCTTCCCCTTCTTTCCTCTGTCACCCCCCTCCACCATCCCCTCTGGTCACTGTCAGTCTGTTCCTTGTTTCCATGCCTGTGGTTCTATTTTGCTCATTTGTTTGTTTTGTTCATTACATTCCACATATAGGTGAGATCATATGGCATTTTTCTTTCACTGACTGGCTTATTTCACTTAGCATAAAAATCTCCAGTTCCACCCATGTTGTTGCAAAGGGTAAGAATTAATTCTTCCTTTGTACTGCATACGATTCCATTGTGTAAATGTACCAGAGTTTTTTGATCCACTCATTTACTGATGGACACTTAGGCTGTTTCCAGCACTTGGCTATTGTAAATTGTGCTGCTATGAACATTGAGGTGCATAGGTTCTTTTGAATTGGTGTTTTAGGATTCTTTGAGTATAATCCTGCAGTGGGATCACTGGATCAAAAGGCATTTTCATTTTTAGTTTTTTGAGGAAATTCCACACTGTTTTCCACTGTGTCTGCAGCAGTCTGCATTCCCACCAACAGTGCACTAGGGTTCCCTTTTCTCCGCATCCCCACCAGCACTTGTTTGTTGATTTGTTAATGATGGCCATTCTGATTGGTGTGAAGTGGCATCTCACTGTGGTTTTAATTGGCATCTCTCTAATGGCCAGTGATGTTGAGCATCATTTTATATGTCTCTGGGCTCTCTGCATGCTCTCTGTGGAGAAGTGTCTTTTCGGGTCCTTTGCTCATTTTTTAATTGTATTGTTTGTCTTCCTGAAGTGGAGTCATGTGAGTTCTTTATATACTTTGGAGATTAAACCCTTGTCTGAGGTATCATTGGCAAATGTGTTTTCCCATACATTTGGTTCCCTTTTCATTTTGCTGATGTTTTCTTTTGCCATGTAGAAGCTTTATAATTTGATGTAGTCTCATTTGTTTAGTCTTTCCTTTATATACCTTGCGCTGGGAGATATATCAGTGAAAATATTGCTGCATGGGATATCTGAAATTTTACTGCCTATGTTTTCCTCTAAGACTTTTATGGTGTCACAACTTATATTTAAGTCTCTCATCCATGTTGAGTTTATTCAGGTGCATGGTATAAGTTAGTAGCCTAGTTTCATTTTTTTTGCATGTAGCTGTCCAGTTCTCCTAATGCCATTTTTTGAAGAGGCTATTTTTACTACATTTTATGCTGCTGCCCCCTTTGTCAAATATTAATTGACCATGGAGACATGGGTTTATTTCTGGTCTCTCAATTCTGTTCCATTGGTCTGTGTGTCTGTTTTTATGCCAGTACCAGACTGTTTTGATGACAGTGGCCTTGTAATACAGTTTGATATCAGGTATTGTGATCCCTCCTACTTTGTTCTTCTTTCTCAAATTACTGAAGGTATTTGGGGTTGTTTTTTGTTCCATACAAATTTTTGAAATATTCATTCTAAATCTGTGAAATATGACATTGGTATTTTAATAAGGATTACATTGTATCTATAGATTGTTTGGGGTAGTATGGACATTTTAATGATGTTAATGCTTCCAATCCGTGAACACAGTAAATGCTTCCATTTATTTGTGTCTCCCTTAATTTCTTTCTTCAGTGTTGTGTAGCTCTCTGAGTACAAGTCTTTACTTCTTTGGTTAAGTTTATCCTAGGTACTTTATTTTTCTTGTTGCTATCATAAATGAGATTTTTTTCCTAGTTTGTGTTTCTTATATTTCATTTCTGGTATACAAAAATGCTTTCAATTTCTGAATATTGACTGCATCCCGCTATTTTGCCAAATTCTCTTATTTGGTTGAGTAGTATTTTAGTGGAGCCTATTGGGTTTTCTATGTACACTATCATGTCATTTGCAAAAAATGACAATTTACTTCCTCCTTTCAAATTTGGATGACTTTTATATAAATTGAATCATATAATAAGTGGTTCTTATTGTCTGGCTTCTTTCATTTAGCATAATGTTTTCGAGATTCACCCATTTTTAGCATATATGAGTTGTTCATTTCTTTTTATTTCTGAATAGTTTTCTATTATATAGATAAACTTTATTTTATTTACTCATTCATACGTTGAACATTTGGGCTGTTTATATACTTTTTGTTTATTTTGAATAAAATTGTTAGCAACATTTTTGTGGAAGTTTTTGTGTGAACATGTTTTCATTTCTCTTGGCTGTATACCTAGAAGTGAAATTGCTGGGTCATATGACAACTTTGTGCTTAACATTTTTTTAAAGGTATAACTTATTTATTATGTGATTATATTCTCCCTATTTTCCCCTTTGTCCACCTCCACCCAGCACCACCAATTCCCTCATGCAATCACCACATCATTGTTCATATCCATGGATCATGCATATAAGTTCTTTGGCTACTCCCTTTCCTATACTGTACTATACATCCCCATGAATAATCTGTAACTACCTATTTGTCCTTCTTAATCCCCTCACCTTTTACTCATTCCCACACCACCCTCCTATCTGGCAATCATCAAACCGCTCTCTGTATTCATGATTCTGTCTCTGTTCTTATTTTTGCTTAGTTTGTTTTTTAGATTCAGTTGTTGATATTTATTTCCATTATGTTGTTCATAGTTTTGATCTTTTTGTTTTTCTTAAATAAGTCCCTTTACCACTTCATATAATAATGGTTTGGTAATGATGAATTCCTTTAGTGTTTTCTTCTCTGGGAAGCTCTTTATCTGATCTTTGATTCTAACTGATATCATTGCTGGATAGAACAATCTTGGCTATAGTTCCCCACTTTTCATGACTTTAAATATGTCTTACCAATTCCTTCTAGTTTGTAAAATTTCTTTTGAGAAATCAGCTGACAGTCTATGGAAAGTCCCTTGTAGGTAACTAACTGCTTTTCTCTTGATGCTTTTAAGATTCTCTTTTTATCTTTAACCTTTGGTATTTTAATTATGATGTGTCTTGTAGTGGGTCTCTTTGCATCCATCTTGTTTGGGACTTTCTGTGCTTCCTGGACTTGCATGTCTATTTCCTTCACCAAATTAGGGAAGTTTTCTCTCATTATTTTTTTCCAATACATTTCCAGTTTCTTGCTCTTTCTCTTCTCCTCCAGGCACCCCTATGGTGTGAATGTTTGACTTCGTGAAGTTGTCCCAGAGGTTACTTATACTATTCTCATTTTTTTAAAAATATTTTTCTTCTTGTTGTTTTGCATGATTGTTTTTTTCTTCCTTATGTTCCAAGCCATTGAATTGATATCAGCTTCATCCACTCTGTTGTTTCCCCGTAAATTGTTATTTATTTCAATTAGTGTATCCTTTGTTTCTGACTGGATCTTTTTTATACTGTTGAAGTTCTCACTAAGTTTTGGAGCATCCTTATAACCAGTGTTTTGGACTCTGTATCTAATAGATTGCTTATCTTCATTTTGTTTAGTTCTTTTTCTGGAGTTTTGATCTATTCTCTCATTTGGGTCATATTTCTTCATCTCCCCATTTTGGCAGCCTCCCTGTGTGTTTGTTTCTATGTATTAGGTAGAGCTCAAATGATTCCCTGTCTTGGTAGTACAGCCCAATATAGGATGTGTTCTGTAGGATGCAAGGGTATAGCCTCCCCTATCACTGAAGCTGGATACTTGAGGTGTGCCCTTTTTGTGGGCTGAGTAAACCTTCCTCTCATAGTTGAGTCTTGATTATTGTTGGTAGGTCAATATAAGGAATTTACCCAGGCCAGTCAGTTGCAAGGACTGGCTGTGACCATTGACCATCAATCTCTACCCTCTGTGGAGGATCAGCTGTTCAGGGTCAGGGTAGTGGTGCTCCAACATGATCTGTAGCTGTTCACTGGGTATGCAGGATGTGGGGTTTCCCAGGTGGTACAGGCCAAGGTCAGCTTCCACATGTGTTCTTCCTGGGGCCATCCTGCATGAGCTATAAAATAATCTTAGTTGACTGCTACTCATGATGGGCTTGGAGATTCCCAGGTGAAGCCAAGCTATGAATCTAGGGTGGATGCTGTTAGTAACACGTCTGGAGCCGCTTAGCAAGAGATATGGGGCCTGGGGACTTACTGAGGCTGACTGTTGCTTGTTTGATAAGATTTAGGAAGTTGTGAAGCATGAGCCAAGACCAGCCATTCATATGGAAAAGTCACAATTTACTGGTTGTGTTGGCTCATAAGTTAAGTGGGATATAGTCTCATGGGATATCCAGGGTTGGGAAAACAGTGTTAGTCAGGTTGATATAGTCTCAGATATAGCACCAACCTGCCAGCTTTGTGGCTCAGTTCAGGCTGGGTTCAGAAAAGAGACTGTGGCCCCTACCCACTTTTCTGTCTGGGAGAAAGCTGTCTCCAAATCTCACCTTGATGCCAGACACTTCGGTTTCACTGTGTATGCCACTAATGACTTACAGGCTGCAACCCTGGTGCTGTAATTCAGAGGGAGTGAGTCTGAGTAAGTGTGTGTGGGGGTTCCTTAAGAGGAACTCCTTGAGACTCCACAAATTTCTTCCACCTACTCAATTCCTGCTGGTTTTTGTAGCTAGAAGTTGTGGAGACTTATCTTCCTAGTGCTGGACCTCTGGGCTGGTGGATCTGGTATGGGGCTCGTGTTAGAAATACTCCTTATTTCTAAGATATTTTTCCCTAATTATTATCCATCACACATGGATGTGCAACCAGCTTGTTCCATGTCTCTGCCCCTCCTACCAGTCTGGATGGATGTGGTTCCTTTAATTCCTTAGTTGTCAGACTTCCATTCAACTTGGTTTCTGCTGGTTTTAAGTAATAGTTATTTGATATTTTAATTGTAATTTTGATGTTTTGTGTGAGGAGGCAAGCCATGTTTACCTATGCCACCATCTTGTCCAGAAGTCTTGTGCTTAACACTTTGAAAGGTAGCCATACTCTTTTCCAAAGTAGCTGTGTCATTTTGCATTGTTCACAGTAATTTATCAATATATCCCAATTTTCCATATTCTTATCAATACTTGTTATTATCTGTCTTTTTTATTATAGCTGTACCAGGGAATCTGAAGTGCTACATCATCATGTTGTTGATTTATATTTCCCTGATGGTAATGATGTTGATCATGCTTATTTGCTTATCAGTCATTTATTATCTTCTTTGGAGAAATATCTATCCAGATCTTTTGCTCATTTTAATAGGGTTATTTCTTTTATAATTACTGAGTTATAAGAGTTCTTTACATATGCTAGGTATGAGACCCTTATCAGGTATATAATCTGCAAAAAAGTTCTTCCATTTTATGTGTTGTTTTAGCCTGGAATAGGTAGCTATGTGGAACAGAGTGATAACTATATATCCATATCTATTGATAATTACACCAGTAAATCTACCACTATAACAATTTATTAAGTATGTTTTACAAATGTTTTGAGATAAGGGGACTATAAATAAAGGATAAAAGCTAAAATTAGATGATGGATATTTCTATAAGTCAAAATATGCCTATAAAGCTTTATGAAAGCAAATGAAAAGATAAGATTTGCTAGAAATCATGTTTATATCTGCATTGACATCACCAATATGATTCGCTTTAAATTGTGAATTTGTAAGGTTTTCACCCAGGTGATTTGGTGAGAATTCTTTGAAGTACAACCTGTATAACAAAATACCTTTTATTTATTGTAAACACAAGAACTAGCATTTGCCTTTTGGCAGAGAGATACTATAATATTCTGGGTAGACAGAGTGTTTACTGCATGCTTATGAACACACAAGGTTGCTAAAAACCTCCCTGTGAAACCCACATGCTGCCCAACACATTTGCAGCTCCTTCTCTTTTGAAATTCTGGGGGAGTCAGCAGCTAGACTTAAATAACACTTTTTAATAAGGCTATTCCTTAGTGGCTGAGGATTCAGACACACAGGTATTTCTTCAGTATGAATTTGACTTTAATTAAAGGGTTAGGCCTAACATATTTTGGTCACACATCATTTGATAAATAATATTTTTGTAAATGTTCAGAACACATTTTATAGAGGTTTATTAAATCCCTGAGGTAAATCCTCCACAACTCACCTCCACATGAAGAAGAGATGCTGTCCACTGAGAGTAACTGAGTAAGCCCTGCAATCTTCATAATCACACACTTAACCTTTTCTTTTAATGGGGTAAGAACATTCTCAGCCCCACTGCCTGTCAAAATATGGAACTTGGAATCACTGCTACCCAGGTATAACCTCAGCAAAAAAAAAAATGTTTTTCATATCCGATAATCTAAAGATATTGCTGGTTGTGTTTTCTTGTGATTATTTCTGAAGTGCTGCAAAAATAGAAAATTATAAACCTTGAATACCTTGAATCAATCTTGGATAAAATAAAAAGGCCATATATGACAATGGTATTTAACATAAAAACTTGAGAATAAAACTTCTTTATTAAAATACTATACCAGTTTTTAATGTGTAATGCGGAGGGAGAAAATTGGAAAATATTTTTTACTTCAGTGCCCATAAAAATATGAGCCAGCCAGAGCAAAAGTACTGCTTTTTTAAATTGACTTTTTGTTTTAAAGTTTTATATTTATAGAAATTGAAATGATAGTTCAGAGGGTTCCCATATACCCTTCAATCTTCCAGTTTCCCCTGTTATTAACATGTTACATTACTATGGTTCATTTGTCACAACTAAGGAGCCAACATTGGTACATTACTGTTAACTAAACTTCAAATTTTATTCAAATTTTACTAGTTTTTATGTCCCAGGCGCTAAGCCAGGATATTATATTTAGTCATCATGTCTCCTTAGCCTGCTCTGCTTTATGACAGATTCTTAGTCTTCACTTATTTTTAATAACTTTGACTAATTTGTTGAGTGCTTCTCAGGTCTTTTATTACTTAATTTGGGCTTGTCTGATGCTTTTTTCATGGTTAGACTGGAATTATGCATTTTGGGGAAGGTGACCACACAGATGAACTTCCATTCTCATCACATCATACTGGCGTGTGTTGGGGGTGCATGCCCTCAACATGACATCAGTGTGGTGAGCTTGACCTTCATCACCTGGCTCAGGCAATGTGTGCCAGGATACTCTGCTGCAAAGCCACAACGTCTCATTTTTTTCTGTTAAATCTATCCATTTTATGTGTAATAGATTTTGTCATTTTTTGGCTGCCCTATTCTTTGAACCCTTTTCTTATAATAAGAAATTTCTTACCTTGTAAGTCCTTGTTTTGTTGGAGCACGAGGCGAAAATGCCTTTGCAGACCCCTGTGGTAAGAGCAAGGAGCTCCTACTGCAGCAACCAGGGGTGTTCCCTCCCTGGACAGTGAGGCAGATGTTGTGTGGACTCCACTGCGGTGAACAGATGGCACAGACATCTAGCTTTCAAAGCAGCGTGATGTTAATTTGCTTATTTGTTTATTCAGTCTTTCTTTTTTCTTTTATTTTTTTCTTGTTTATTAGATTACAGTTGTCTCAATTCTCTTTGCCCTCCCCCATCCCGCCCGCCCCACCCTCACTTCCACAGTCCACCCCCACTCGGTTCTCTCCGTCCATGGGTCATGCATAAATGTTCTTTGACTACTCCCTTCCCCTTCTTTTTACCGTTCCTCCCCACCCACTTTCCTCTGGAAGCTGTCATTCTGTTCCCCGTTTCAAAAAGCCTTAGGATAATGCTTTTCGCTTTCTCTGCCAGACCAGGAAACTCATTGTAACGGATTTTTTTCTAACTTTTAGCTAAAAGAAGAGTTCTCCACAGTGCGCTACTACTGACTTCCTAACAATAGGAAAGTCCTGCAGCTGACAAATAATTTATATTAAAAGTAAATAGGAACAAAATCAAGATTGACCTAATGAGTATGTTGTTCTAAGGCCCTTGAATTCCGTTATCCTTCTTGAGTGGCAGAGAAACAGTTGCATCTGATACATACGGGAGTGTAGTGTGCATGTGAGCATTTTCTGATATGAATCAAATTAAAAAATGTTTTGAAATCACTAGCCTGTTATTAAACCTCTTTTATTTGTTTAAAACCTGGTCGTCATGAAGCTGAGCAAATAAAAGTTGATACTTTGGGACTGTAGCCTATTAGATCACCACCAAACCTCTACCAAATAATGCTTCAACTTTTATTCTTCTAGTGTTTATGAAAAGTTACTATAAAAATTAGACATATGATTTCCATTTTTGCATTTTCTATGTTGTGTATACTTTTTCATGATATAAATGCATAATTTTTAGCTATATAGTGAAGAATTAAGAATAATGAAATTTTTTCCCTGAATATTTGACATAATTTAGATCTTTTAACCAAAGAAAACTTAAAACTTTTTATTATGATGATTTTATAGAATTTATTAGGGTGATACTAGTTAATAAAGTTGTACAAGTTTCAGGTGCACAGTTCTGTTAACACATGATCTATACACTGCGTGTTCATCACCCCAAGTCAAGTCTCCATTGATCACCATTTATTTCCCTATACTCTCCTCTACCTCCCTCCACCCCATTTTAAAATAATTATAGATATACAGGAAATTGCAAATAAATTCACAGGAACATTTGTTACCACACTCTTTCCCTAGTGTCACCCAAAGTTAACATCTTGTATAACTCTAGTATGATCTGGATATTAAGAAATTGCCCTTGGTAAAATTTTGAGAACTGACTCAGATTTCTTTAGTTACAGAGGTTGTCATTTCTGTATGTGTTTATTGAAGTAAAAGTCTTAACTTTTAAAAATTTCTCTTTGCCTTTCTGAATTAGTTCTGGCAAGTAATGCTAGCTGTTGTGATAAAGTCCAAAATCTCATTGGCCTAGCACAGTAAGAGTTATTACTCACTCATGCTTTTGCATGGGTTTCTCTGTCTGTGGATCACCTTCCATGTAGCTATTTGAAGACCTAGGCTACTTCTAGCCTGCTGACCCACCCTCCCGTCAGTCCTAGAGTAGGTGCCATTCAGCTGACAGGTGGGGAAAGGCCAGGCAGGGAAGTCTTGCACAACTCTGTGGCCCACATGTTATTGGCCAGGACTCAGTCACATGACTTTTCTAGGTGCAAGGTTGAGTAGAAAATATATTCTAGCTACATGTCCAGGAGAAAAAGAAATTAAGTATTTGTTTCTCCTACACTTAAGGCTAAGAGCCAGGTTTTATGTTTTATCATGTCTTGTATAAAGTACTAATTACCATTTTTAGTATCATTTCCTCTTAATCTATTTTCAAATGTTCTTGGTCAATTTAGTTGTTAGATTCTATGTATTTGCTTACTGTATTATTTGGCAAAGGAATGGGAAATTAATAAAAGTAATAAGCTCTAAAGGAGTTAAGTAGTTTATGCAAAATTTCAATTGCAAAAGTTGATTTATTTTTCAAAATATTTCCTGTCATATTCTCCAATGGGCCAATAATTAATTATCAAAATTATACTGTGACTACATCACTAAACTATTTGAAATAAAAAAATAAGAAATTTTGGTAAATAATTCACATGTGAATTATTATAAAAGCCAAAATATAACATTTATTACTTTTTTCATAGATGGAGATTTTGTCAAAGTAGTTTATATTTGAAATATGAATCTTAATAAGAAAAAGTGTTCTATTAATTTTTAAAAGAGAATAATTTTGTTTACATAGGTTATCTGAAAGTTATTTTTCTAACCTTGCTCTTAAGGTAATATCGAAAATAGAATGTACTATTGTTTCTGCTAGTAGTTCAATAGCCTTATTTTATTGAACTCTGCTTTTGTGTGAGTTCAGTGAGTCTTGCTTTTGCCTGTAGACACATATACTCCGATGGGGATAATGTAATTTACCTTCCTTGCAGATCTGCAAAGGGAATTTTACAAGGCCCTCCTATGATGGCAGCATGCTATGGTGCAGGACCAAGTTTAATCATGAGAAAGAGCCCATTTTCCCAACTGCAATTTTCCCATGTAAATCTTATAGTAGCGGAAATAAGAACTTAATGTAAAAATCAGATTTGGCTTTGGGTGGTAGACTCACAATGCAATATACAGATCAAAAATTAAGGAAAAAAAATCATTGTTCCAAAAAGTCCTTAAGCGAACATAAAAGTCAGCTCTGTTCTCTAGCAATTTTTGACTCCAAAATCATTATTCTCACTTTAAAGTATTGTGCTCTTTGTTGTTTGCACTGTTATTAGAAAATGAAGGAGCAAGTTAAGTAGCTAGAAATCAATGAATAGATGGAAAAACATAGCATTTCTTTTAGAAGCATTTCCAACAGAAAATTTACATCATTTGTGTATTTGTCAAATGTACTGAAGGAATACTAAAAAGAAACCCTAAATTTAATTCTTCAGTCTTTCCACAACAGTGTGCGTATATGTAACTAAGGGGGAGATTGGTGATCTATCTTCGGTGTAGCTAACATCCTGAATGTGTGTGATGTACAACCCGAATCCCTGAAGCACATCAGGCTATCCTGTTCCTCGCCAGCCACAGACACTCCTTCTTTTCCTCCCTTTCATCCTTTTCTGGCATTACAACTATAGATGTGAATGAGGAAATCATCTATGGAGTTTTAAGGAACAAGCACTTCAAGCTGTTTTCCAGAGTAAAATTTTTCCCGTGCAATTTTTTATACTTTAATAGTTTTTCAAGTTCAAATGAATAACATTTATTAATATTCTCTAAATTTTTCTTGTTCATACCAGAAACTTGCTTCCAAGGATGCTTTAAAGAAAGCTTAAGCAATTTTCCTCCAGACATCTGACATGAATTTGCCATGAATTAATTTTTAATTAGTAGTTGACAAGGGGTACATTGTGCTATGAAACTTTCTTCTGGTTATTTGCCTATCTTCGGCTCTGGGATATACCAATATTGAACTATAATAGTCTTCATCCTGCCATTTAAGTGAAAGACCAAAATTGTAGAATGAAAAAACAGCACTAATCTTTCATGTGGACATTTTCAGTTTGTGAATTAATTGCGGTGAATATTACCTTCCTGCACAATGC
This sequence comes from Anoura caudifer, assembly GCA_004027475.1. Classification (NCBI taxonomy): domain Eukaryota; kingdom Metazoa; phylum Chordata; class Mammalia; order Chiroptera; family Phyllostomidae; genus Anoura; species Anoura caudifer. The sequence goes on from PVKU01000158.1 coordinate 182,613, forward strand.
TGCGCCAACTTCTGTTTCCCATGATAGCCAACATGTGTTCAGTGGTTCCACCCTGCTGTCTGTTTGAGCCTGAGGAATCAATAATTAGAAGAGAAGTCTTCTGCTTTAAAAAACATGTTCTAATAAAGCCAAATAATACTAAAGATATTTGGAATTTTTCCTTTTTTTGTCTTTTTTTGCACTGTTGTTCAATTATAGTGGTCTTCATTTCTCCCCATACTCTCCCCCTAGCATACCCAACCCCACCTCCCACATTTAATCCTCCCCTCATTGTCTTTGTCCATGGGTCTTTTATACACGTTCCTTAATGACCCTGTCCCTTCTTTCCCCTGTTATCCCCCTCCCCCACCCCTCTGGTTACTGTCAATTTGTTCTTTATTTCCACGTCTCTGGTTCTATTTTACTCACTTGTTTGTTTTTCAATATCTAGGACCATAACTAACCTTCATTTGGGCAGGTACTAAGTAGTTCATTAGTTCTGGTTCTTTATTGAATTCACTGCTTTGTCATGTCCAAAGAATAAAATATTGCCATACCCTTTTTGCAACTTACAAGTTGAGGTTGTTATACTCCCTCTAATAAAAATAGTGAATATAAAAAAAGATTCTCCTTCATAAAAGGATAAAGGAAGCATACAGGGTAGGGCAAAAGTGGATTTACAGTTGTTTGCGTGGAAAATAATATGATAATTAAAAAATAATAGTTCAAGAATAAACTCTGTGCTCCATGGACTCATAACTATAAACCTCCTTTTTCACTACCCTGTGTATTGAGGTCCTGGTTATATGCTTTACTTATGTGCAAGGACTAGAGATAGCATAAAAGAAAAGGTGGTTAACTGAATATGAGGAGTCAGGGTAGGCTTCTGAGAGAAAACCACATGGGAATTAGATTTTAATGGGAAATAGAATACTGTAGTTGGGAAAAGAGGAAGGGCCTTCCAAGAATAGGGACCACGTGCACAAAGGTATTTGGTAGCACAAAGCAGCAGGGTGTGGTCTGCAACTGTAATTGTATTATATTGTTGGGTAGGCTAATGAGGGTGGAGATTAATATATAAGCAAATGTTGGTCCCAGTTTTGTCAGAGTTGTACTGGTTCCTGCCTCTTTTCCTGACATAATTATTAACTATTGTGAGTTCTCTTTCACTTTAAAAATCATTCTGATTGGGATGGTAAATTATACCTCTTAAGGGTAGGGGACTTTTGTAAACTCTATAGTGATATTCCTTCTGCCCCTTGACACTAACTACACTGCCTCATCTTTTCTAAAAAGATTATACTTAGTCTCCCAGTCTCTGCGAAGAAGGAGAGTTTGGCAGAGCCCAGATCGTAAAGGGTTTTATGTATCTTGCTGAGAAGAATAAACTTGACAGTCTAAGTAAGGGGCCCAATGCAGGGTTTCAAGGAGAAAAAAATATATGTTCATAGTTTTATTTTGCAAAGAGCACCATGATGGTAATGTGCAAAACAATTTGGAGAAGAAAAATGGAAGTAAGCCCGTTTGACAGCCAGCACCAATGACCAGTCAAGTGAGAGAAGACACTGTAGGTCGTCTACCTCTGTAGCTGCCAGATGACTGCAGTGGACCGCAGATGCCTAGTGACCCAGTTTGATACAGAAGGACAACTGCCCAGCTGAGCACAGCCCATGTGGAAGAGCCCCAGCATCATGAGAAAATGAAATGCTGGTTGTTTTACGATACTAAGTTTTAAGTGGTTTGTTATACAGAAATAAATAACTGAGACATTAGTCTAATTCTTATTAGAAAATTTAATAAAGAATGTATCAAAAAGTTGCAAGAGAAAAACTACATGGTGTTATGAATAAAAAGCAAAAAATAAATTTACTTAATGAACTTGTGTATCCACTTGTGATTCAAAACTCTCAGAAAGTTTTAAATAGGAGAATACTTTTTTAACCTGTGAAAGAATTCTGTTTCAATTATCAACCAGTTTCATGCTTAATGATAAAACACTACAGAACTTTTCATTAAAATCAGGTGTAAGACAAATAAGCCTACTATCAAATATCATTATTTAATATTTTCCTGTAAGTTCTAGACAATGCAATAATATATTAATCAGAAATATAAAGTTTATATTAGAAGTGAGTAATTAAATTATCATTTTAGATCTGATTGACTATCCAGAATTTTAAAGTAATCTATGGGGAATAAGCAAAATTTAAAAAAATGTACAAGTCCAGAAAACTGGCTAAATGCAATATAAGTTGTAATAAAACATGTATTAAGCAAGAATATGTAAGAACATTTCATTGAAAATAAACTAAATGACCATCATAAGCAAAAATGAAACTGAAAATCATCAAAAGAAATCACCTATGAACAATAAAACTTAAATTAACATAAGAAAACTACAAAGTTTTCTTAGACACATTTTAAGGACGTTAGTGTATGGAGTTGCATATTATAGAACTTGATAGGGGGATCAACCATGATAAATACATTCTTTCTTCTCAACTTAAATCAAAGCTTATTTTATTATTATATTTGTGTTTAATACAGTATAGAAGGTATTAAAATGTGATTTTAAACAAAGGTGCTTGAAATGAAAACAAAGGAAGGGGATATGTTAACTCAGATACTAAAGGACAAAAAAGCTACAATAATTGCAAATATGAGAACATATAAAAGCACAGATAAACTGAAAAATAGAACAATAGATAACCACAAAACAACTATAGGTCACATATCGGTTAGTGTTTTAAACCAAGTATAAAGTAACAAATCATGAGTCAAATTTTTTTTTTTTTGTTAAAACAAGTCTTCACTTCATACATACATCAAAAAAACTGTACATGTATTAGAGGTAAATATTTAAAATTAAACCTAGTTAATATTTATTTAATTTAGCATGAAGAAGAAATTTCTGAGTAAATTCCAAGACTTTAAAAGGGAAGAGATAGCCATACTTGACTACAGTGAACACTTTAAAATTCTGTGTGCATTCAAAAACAAACAAATGAAGAAGTAGTTATGTTTCAGAGAAAAATTTAAAATATTTTATATATGCAGTTATAAAAAATAGTTTGAGCTCAAATTTTCAAAATTTTTATGTATTAAAAAGTATTAAATGTGGGGACTTATGACCAAGATGGAGGTGTAGGTAGATACACTTTGCCTCCTCACACAACCAAAAGAAGGATAGCAAATTTAAAAACAAACAATAACTAGAACTTCCAGAAAATTGAATTGTATGCAGGTCTGACAACCAAGGAGTGAAAGAAGAAACATTCATCCAAACTGGTAAGAGGGGTGGAGATGTGCTGCCATGATAGGTGAAAATACTATTTGATTATTGATTTTATTTGAATTCTTTGGCCATTAATATGATTGGCTGTTTGATTTCTTTCTTGTATACTGACATTCTTGTCCTGTTAATTTTTATGCTACATATTTGAACAGTTAGTGTATGAGTAGAAGAAAATAGGTTTAAATAATATTTCTTTCATTTACATGTCATACCAATTACTTTTTATGGTGGAAACTAGTGTTTTTTAGAACACAGTGTCCTGAATGGAAAACAAGAATGAAAGAACATACTTTGTGGCATTTTGGTAAAAAACAAATCACTGACTTTAAAAGATCATGCATTACAGCAGAAAGGGGTGGATATTGGCTAGTGTATTGGGGTCATAGTTGCATTTAGTGTCTCATGCATTGCTTCACTTTTCCTTCGGGCCCTGCCAGTATGGGACCACCCAAGCTCCTGAATGCAGCTCTTTCTGTAGGACCTTAAGTAAAGCCCAAATTGCAGGGTAGAAGGTCTTTACTTTGCTCTTTGAGGCATGAATAATCTCTCTGCCACTCAAGTTACCATGTGGAATGGCATTCTGGGCAGCTTGGAAATGGTTCTACACTTGTATCATAAAAAGACCCAGACATTTTTTTTGTGTACTCTGCGAAGGCAGAGAGAAAATAAGGAAAAGACACAGGGTTTGATATAGAAATCTCATCCAAGCTGGTTGAGGTTTGGGGTTTCCTGAGTTGTATGTCTGGGGGAACCTTGCAAATAGATTGGTAATGAGGCATTTTGATGGCTCTGAATTGGAAAATGGATCAAGTTCTCTCAGGTATATGGCATCCCACATGCTTTTGCACTCCATCTTGTATTTGAAAGATAAACTGGGTATTTTTTACTCATAATAAAAATATTGCACAAGGGATATAAAGGAAAGAATAAACAAATGGGACTACGTCAAATTAAAAAAACTTCTGCACGGTTAAAGAAAACAGCAAAATAAAAAGGGAACCAAACATGTGGGAAAACATATTTGCCAATGATACCTCGAACAAGGTTTTGGCCTTCAAAATACATAAAGAATTCATATGACTCAACACCAGGAAGATGAACAATCCAATTAAAAAATGGGCAAAGGACCTGAACAGACATATCTCCAAAGAGACATACAGAGAGCCCATAGACATATGAGAGGATGCTCAACATCACTAGCCGTCAGAAAGATGCAAATTAAAACCACGCTGAGATACCATTTCACACCAGTAAGAATGGCCATCATAAACAAATCCACAAACAACAAGTGCTAGTGAGGCTGTGGAGAAAAGGGAACCCTAGTGCACTGTTGGTGGGAATGCAGACTGGTGCAGCCACTGTGGAGAACAGTATGGAATTTCCTTGAAAAACTAAAAATGAAAATGCCTTTTGATCCAGTAATCCCACAGCTGGGATTATACTCTAAGAGTCCTGAAACACCAATTCAAAAGAACTTATGCACCCTAATGTTCGTAGCAGTGTTATTTACAACAGCCAAGTGCTGGAAACAGCCTAAGTGCCCATCAGTAAATGAGTGGGTGAAAAAACTGTGGTACATTTACACAATGGAATTCTATGCAGCAGAAAGAAAGAAGGAGCTCCTACACTTCCAGACACCGTGGATGGAATTGGAGAGCATTCCGCTAAGTGAAATAAGCCAGGCGGTGAAAGACAAATACCATATGATCTCACCTATAAGTGGAACCTAATCAATAAAACAAACAAGTGAGCAAAATAGAACCACAGACATGGAAATAAAGAACAAACTGAAAGTGACAGGAGGACAGCAGGGAGAGGCATAATGGGGAACAGAAAGGGAGGGTCTAATGATGGAAAATGTATAAAGGACCCACGGTAATAGACAACAGGGTGGGGATTGACTGTGGGAACAGGGGTATGTGGGCCAAGAGAGAGCAACAGGGGAATAACTGGCACAGATGTAATGGAATAATAATAAGAAACATTTGTAACTTTGTTTCTTAAAACATTTATAAGTTTTAACTATTCTTTTTTCCTTTTTAAAAATTTTTTATTTAAATTACTTTGTTGTTCAATTACACTCGTCTGTATTTTCTCTCCACCTCTCCCTGCCACTCCTTCCAAACCTCCCTCTCTCCCTTGCTTCCACCCTCCCCATTGGTTTTGTCCATATGCCCTTTATAGTAGTTCCTGAATTCTTTTTTTTTTAGTTCTTGAATTCTTAAGATAACAAAACTACTGACTTAAATTCAGTTAATGTTCAAAATAATCCATCATATTTTCCTAATGTAAAAAAATAAAGTTGAAAATAAAATATACCAATGTATATAACTCATTATAGGTATATGTATTTCTACATCTGTATCTATACATATGTACAGAAGTTGCATTGCCAAATACGGGACTAAATCTAAATAACGAGTATAAAAGCATATTTTTTAGCCTTGAAACTGTGGTCACAAAACACCCAATATTAGTGTTACTGTCCCATTCAGTGTTCCATTTGAAGGCATTGCTTTATGTTCTGATCTGGAACAGTTTGCTCAGATGCTAACTGAAGGATTAGGCTATAATTAAGTGGAAATAGTTATGTTTCAATTTTTTAAAGGTGTCAAATGGCTTTATAGTAGTTTTATAATTTGGCAGTTCTGTCTCAGTTTGTTTCATCTGTGCTTTTGCTTGTAGACATTGTTTCATGATATACTAATATGGAGACATCGAATATGAATTGTTTTCTTCTAGAATATCAAAGCTGATTCTTAAGCAAACTACTGTCCATATGTAACTGAGAAAATAGTACTTCGTGTATTTTTTCTCCATGATTTTTATGGTATTTTCCTTTATATCTATTCCTCTTATACCACTCCCCCCCCCCCCACATCACCATTCTGTTGTCGGAGTGCGTGAATCCTTCTTCCTTTTTGCTCAGTCCCTCCACCCCCTACTCCCCCCATAGAGGCCATCCTGCTCTCCATCTCTGAGTCTGTTTCAGAGGACAGACAGGCATTAAAATAAGCTAAAGGGAGATTAGTATTACGGATTTTATGAACTTAGAGTTGAGACCATCAGTGAGTTAAAATTAAAAAAAAAAAGCTAATGTACCCAGATGATGCCAAGTCATATGACTTGGTAAGATAGGCCAAAACAAAACCCAAAAAACAAACCAAAAAAACCCCCAATCAGTTCAGTAAATAAAGAGGTTTAACTATTTGATTGTATTTCAGTCAAAAGGAGATATCTTCAGTCCAAAGTACTGGTAGGCTTAGTTTTCTAATGTTTGCAATAGCTCTGAATGTTTACATGTGAGGATTTACCTTATAGAGAAAATGCATAATTGACTATTTCCTTAAATGTTTACATGTTCATTAAATTGCTTATTCTAGTTGAAATACCCTTCCTTTCCTAAATTCTGGCTGAAAATCATCAATTCTGCATTCTTCAAACTGCATCATGCTGACAAATGCATGTTTTGTTTGGTATGTATACATTAATTTATGCTGAAATATGAAGAATTTTTACTCAGATGTTTCCTCTAAACTCCAGATATATATTCAGATATGATCTAAGAGATTAAGAAAGAAAAAGGTAGAGGGGTGGCAGGAAAGACAGAAAACTGTACTTGAACAATAATAAAATTCAAACTATTTAATAAAATAAAACAATAACAAAAAGTGAATAAATAGCTGCAGCATATATTTTATACTATTTAAAAATGAAATTTTGTGTTAAAATCATAAAATAAAGGACATAAAATAGAAGAAAGAAAGAAAGAAAGAAAGAAAGAAAGAAAGAAAGAAAGAAAGAAAGAAATGAAGAAACAAAGAAAAAAGGACAAAACCCCAAAGTACATTTGCAGCTAAGCCCAGCCTCATAAAGAGCTTTTCCAGAATCCAGCAGCTTCTTACATCTTATTGGTCACATGAATCTGCAACTGAGGTTGGGAAATTCATATATATAACCGGGTACATCAGTGACCTTGACAGTATAGGAGAGAATGGAGAGTGGATGTTGGGTAAGCAATTAATAGACCCTAATAGAAAATGAAACAAACAAACAAATCCACAGGGATCCTACTTAAATAGTTTGAGGTCAATTCTAGCTCAACCTGTCCCAACTGCAGCTTCCTCTCCTCCTACATTCCCTCCTTTTGTTCTGGTTCCATCTCCAAGAATAGCACCATCCTGTCAGTCACCCAAACCAGAAATACCAGAAGCATTCCAGATTCCAATCTCTCCCGTAAACTCTCAGCTAATCTGTTTTAATGCAGCTTGAGTTTCTTTATTATCACTCATACCTGTCCCTCACAATTCCCACTGCCAGTATCCTAGAGAGATTTCTTGATGGTTGGATAGTAGTCATTTTTTATTGGTTCTCAGCTTTTGTATTTATCCCATCCCACCCCCACAATCCTTCACCCTTCTCCAGCCAATCCCTGGCCATTCCTTCCCTGTAATTCTCTGTTTTCATTTGAATTACAGAGAATTTGGCTCCAGCTTTGATTTTAAAGATGAAGCACATGACTTAGAAAATCAGCATTTTCATTTCCCTGAATGCAGAGACTGATTCAGAGATGGTCATAGAACCTCAGCTAGTAAAAGCATTGTAAATCTATGGACTTTCTCTGTGAATCCTGGAGCAATAGCACTCTTACCTACTTGATGCTAATGCAGAAGCCTGTAGACCTGACCGATGTTGGAGCCATTTGAGGATCATAAGGCGTATTTGCCTGTGATGAAGCCTGAACCAAGTAGAATGAAGAGACAGGACAAAGCCAGGTCCTTGGTGTCATTATTGGACTATTAGATAAATCCTCTACCTGGGCGAGCTCTATTTGGAACCTTTTAAAAATACAAAGTATTAAATTCCACTTAATTAATAAACCTGTTTGAATTGAATTTTGTTTCCTAGACAAAAGCTTCCTAAAAGCTTCCTGGCATTTCAGTCTGGCATTTTTTTTTTTGTTTGTTTAATTGAAAGAGGAGAGTGTGTGTTCAGAAGTCCCTAAAATACAGGGTGGGGCAAAAGTAGGTTTACAGTTATTTGTATGGAAAACAATACAATAATTAATAAATAATAATATAAGAATAAATTCTGTTATGTATACTTGTAAATGTAAACCTTCTTTTACTCAACCCTGTATTGCTATCTATTTGAGGATTTCAAAAATAAAGGTCAGGATTTTAAAATAATTGTTATACTGGAACATTTGGAAATAAAAGGAGCCCTGGCTGGTGTGGCTCAGTGCACTGAGTGCCAGCCTGAGAACCAAAGGGTCGCCAGTTCGATTCCCAGTCAGGGCACGCACATTCCTAGGTTCCAGGCCAGGTCCCTGGTAGGGGGTGCATGAGAAGAAACCATACTTTGATGTTTGTCTCTCTCTCTTTCTCCTTCCCTTCCCCTCTCTCTAAAAATAAATAAATAAAATCTTTTAAAAAAGAGGCATTGAAGTTTTTTAAAAATAAATAAAAATAGAAGGAATGTTATACTCTAGTGGCTTGTTTATCAAGGGACTGCCTCATAAGGAGAGTGCCTATCAGTCTTAGCTGAGCTGTGATAGTGCCCAGTTTATGCCTCTTGAAACAGCACAATTATTAATAGCTCCCCATTTCATAATCCACTGCCCCAGTTTTGATAATAAATTATATGATCACTGTACTAATAAGCTATGTAAAGCTTACATAATTGTTTAGCTTTGGTACTAATTATCTGATACATAACGATATTCATCTCTCAATGTCCAGATTGAAAATATCTTTATCCTAATGAAGTAGATACAAACCTCTGAGTGATGTTTCTGGATGCCTGAGCTGTCTCAATATTCAGCAGTCTTCACACCATTTACCCAGCTGACCATCTCAGTAAAATGAGGGAAGAACACAGATGATTTGGAAGTATCACCTCGTCCCCAGTAAGGTAGCTCAGTGGACTGGAAGTAACTTGTCATCTTCTTGCCAATAGACATTACTATAGTGGTTTTTAAGCATGCTAAAATTTTTACGTATTCTTATGCCTTAGAATGTTAGCTTCTGATATGATATTGGGCAATATGTAGATATTTAGAGTAAGGTAAAATGCCCATTATCATTATGCTTTTCTTATTTTTTTTATAAATTCTCTATTAAAGATCCAATAAAGCCTGGAATAAACTTGGAAGCCACAGTTTAAATTAAAATCTTTTTTAAAAAGTTATTTTGCCAAAGTGGAGTCCATGTGGTCTGGGTGACAAAGCACTGGCCCAGGAATTGGGAGACATATGTTTAGAAACATTTTCTACCTCGTTTATTGTCATATTTCCATTGTTTAGAAGAGTGACAGGCACAGGGTGGGAACCATGACTATTTGCTGAATGAATAAATAGTACCAGTGACATGATGCATAACACCTTAGTCCACAGCCGTATAGCCTGTCTAGTTTGAGTTTCCCCATCTGCACACAGGGCTAAAAATACCTACCTCATGTACCTAAAAAATTTGTTAGGAGGATCAATGAGATAATTGTGTGGAAAGCTAGCAAAGATATTAAATTATATATAAATGCAAATTTTAATTATATACAAAAAAGCAATAAAATCTTTCATCTTGTAGTCAAGGAATAAATACACATAAATTTAATTATCTTACACTACTGTGTTGCTTCCATGTGTATTTTTATAACTTCTTTACTCCTTCCAATTTTAAAACACATGAAAAAGATTAAATCATTCATTAGAAAAATGTATTTGGAAAATTTTTATCAAATAATACATTGAAAAACTTATTACTATAACTCAAATTAAAATTCTATGCATTTTCAAATATGGCAAAAATTAGCAGAGCTCTATTTAGGAATAGAAAATATTAATTTGTTACTAACTCTAGTATTTAATAAGATGTTAGAAAAGAACTTATAAAATCTTTTATGAAGTACACTTCAATGTTCAGGAAGCGCAAACAACATCCTGTCTGCTTGTGCTTTTGGATCAAAACCAAACATAATGTATTTCTAGTGATAGAGTATTTCACTTAAAATTCCTTTTTGGGGGCCCTAAATTTTGAAAGAAAAATTTGAAAATAACATAGTATATTTATAGAACAAGGACATATGTTATATTGAATAAGAAAATTATTGTTAGTAGTGTTAGTAGTCCAGCCCTGCCCGATTTTGTCAGCCTCATACACAAATGCCAACTTCTCACACAGTGCCTTACTTGTGGCTATCTTTTATCTATGTCTAACCATGCTCTTAGAGACATGTTGGAAGCTTTTGCTAGCAAATATCCCAGAGGAATTGGTGTAGCAACAGGCAAAGAATTTCTCTACAACCCCAGGTCCCAGACAAAGCAGAATAGGCAATTGGCCATTTTCCTCAGGCTTGGAAAACACATAACCCATAGGATTAAGCTGGGGAGGGGCTGTCCAGCAGCTGGGACACATGAAATTTTGGTGAATCAAAAAATGAGAATGAAGAGTCCTTCAGGGAATGAAACATCTAGGGCAGGACTGTGGAAAATGGGTCTCTGCTGCACCCCTGTCCCCATACCTTGGCCATTTTACAATAGAGAGAAAAGGAAAATAAAAGAAGGTGTGAAGTCAGAGAGCTTCAGTGATTGTCAGGGCTTGAACAAAAAGAGGTTGTAGAAAGATTGTGGTTGTAGAAAGATTAGTCATAATAGAAATGTAAAGATATTTTTATTAAGTGCTTGGGCTGAGGACTGGGCTAGACACCAACAACTAAATAATTAGAATTTTTATTGTTTTTTCATTAGTTTGGTTTAATGATCAATGCGCATAGTTTGGACAAAAATAATTTCAACTTGCCTTAAAATGGGAACAGTTTATTTCATGGGCCATTACAATGAAAGACAAGATTAAAGCTCCATAGAAATCCTCCAACTCTAAGAATGGCTTTGTTCATTCAGTCACTGGGCAGTGCAAGCCAGTGGCTATAGACTGAGACCAGACCCTGCACATTGGTAGTGGAACCTGCATTGCGGTTTAAATTTCCAGGGGATCATCAATACCACTTTCTGTAGCCAGAGAGACCACAGGTTTAACACCAGGAATACAACCCAGAGAAGAATTTATGGCTTCACACAGTGAGGCTTTGTAGCAAGAAGCAGAGAATAACCCACCCATCAGCAACAGGAAGGGAGATGAAGTGTGGTGTCCAATGGAGAGCACAGCTGGGCAGATCTCCGAGGACCTAGAGGAAGGACACCTGGAAGGAAGAACGGGGCAAGCAGCGAGGAGCACAGGAAATAATGAAATTAGAACTAGAACCAGAGACTTGGAAATAAAGAACAACCTGACAGTGACCAGAGGGGATGAGGGAGGGGGATAACAGGGGAAAGAAGGGGAAGAGGCAAGCCAAGGAACACAAATAAAGGACTCATGGGCTCAGAAAATAGGAAGGAGGTTTGACTTTGGGAGTCTGGGGGTACAGGGCAGAGCAGAGCAATGGGGAAAAGGCAAGACAACTGTAACTGAACAAATATAAAATTTTTTTTAAGAAATGGTTATGGAATTAGAGTATTTCTAATTTCAGCATTTAGCAGGGGAGCTGGCTATTGCAGGTTGGCTTTGTGGTTACTATAGATGTGGATTGGTGAGACCAGTGGGCCCTGGGTGACTCTGGTTCTTTTGTTGGTCAAGAAAATGTATTCTGTGAACAAACAATAGTTCCTGTATTATTTGAATTTAAAATGTAATTATTGATACCAGTATATAAATTCTGTAGATTTTTAATGACTAGTTTTCTATATCAACTTTCACCATGTTTTATGTGAGGAGATTATGCAATGTTATTGACATAAGTTTGGAGAGGAAACTAAGCAGGCTTAACCACTTTCTAAAAAAATGCAAAAGATCTGGAAAACCTAAAGGAATCTATTTCCCTTAATGTCCTACAAGTAAGGTTGTGACGGACTCTTAGACACTGATCAAAACCATCTGACAATTTTATTTTTAAAGATTTTATTTCTTTATTTTTAGACAGAGGGGAGGGGAAGAAGAAAGAGAGGGACAGAAACATCAATGTGTGCTTGCTTCTCAAGCTCCCCACACTGGTGGACCTGGCCCACAACCCAGGCACATGCCCTGATTGGGAATCGAACTGGTGACCCTTTGGTTTGCAGGCCAATGCTCAGTCCACTCAGCCACACCAGCCAGGGCCTGTCTGATAGTCTTAAATGGTTTGATTCTTAGCTTTCTTCCCCAATTCACTGTCTGTCTACACAGTGGAGAACAGTAGAGCATAAACCTATTAAAGGGCTCATTTTCAGTTTCTCTAAAGGCAATTACACACGCGCATCAATGGAAGAACAGTTAGGCCCTTAATATCATAAGGAGCTGTTCCACACAGAATCAACAACGTCGGCATTGTCTGTGATCTCTCCTGAGCAGTTATATCGAGCTGGATTTTCTTCCCCTTCTGCGAAGTACATTATTATACATCACTTGATATTTTAGTTATTCAGACTACGATTCATGGATTTTTCTGGTGTTTTATTTAGAAATACCAGATATTGGATATAAGCAATCAGGGAAGATTGTGGACTACTATTGAAGTGGGAAAGGCAGAATTATTTTTCCAGAGAAAGGAATAAGCTCATTCTCAATAAAATAAGATAATCAAAACCAGAAGGACTTTAAGGCCTTAGTGGAATGCAAATAACATCATGCAAGAGAAATTGTTTATTTGGTTAGCATATACAATTCCAAGTAAAAATAGGCAAACTGTAATCTTTCCACATCCAATTTACCCTTTTTGGTGAGAGCAAATGGTTCACCAGATGATTTCTGGCCAAGTAAAAATAGTAGATTTGTTTCACTTTAGATTTTTTTTTTTTCAGAAGAATATATCTGGAGGAAGGTAAACATGTATTATTTTAAATAACTTCTAACATTGAACTATGTAGGGATATAGCTTTTTTCTAGGTGCATATATATTTTCTTATACTCTTTGGATTCTCTCTGAGATGCACAATCATCCCATCACTTCCACTAGATAGATCTAAATAATGTCTTGAATCAGTAGTAAGCAGAATAATTATTGCCAGTGCGCAATATTTCAAATCACGTACTGCCAGCTACTTACAAGTCTTAAAATCCACAGGGAAATTCTGATTTAAGAGTGACTGCAGCATGTGCTACCTACCAGCCAGCGTCACTCTAGCAAACACACTCATTTTGATAAGCAGCATCTGAAGGAGGCAGATTAGTACAGTAACTAGAACCTTGACTTGAAGTCCAAGATGACTTGGAAAAGATCATTCAGGAATCTACCTTCAGTTCCTTACCAGCCATTCAATCTGGGCTAACTGCTCTTAGTTTCATATTCTTTTTTTTATGGATGTTCGAATACAGTTGTCTACAGTTTCATATTCTTAATCTGTAATGGGGATAATAGTTTTCTTTAACAAAAATAAAAATCAGACAAACAAAGAAACACTATTTGCTAACTGCCAAAGCAATGTTAGTTTTCCATTATCTTTCAGATCAGTACATTTAAATCCAATTGCAATAGGAATACAGGCATTAAAGGTAAAAAAATAAAAAATAAAAAAAAATAACCCAAGTATACCATTCTCTTACAGTGAGTTTGTGACTTTAACTCAGTTGTTTCAAATGTAGTATTAAATAAGTAGAGGCTAATATGAGAAATCAGATGACCTTTGCTGCTTAATACACTCTACATTTAAAACCTTAAACCTGGCCAGCATGGCAAAGAGAAGGTTAGGAGAGACTCCTTTAATTGTTAGAAGTCTTTCTAATTTTCTATTCCAACATTTTGTAACCACCTGTGTTTCAGAAATTTTGTGGAAATATTGCCTAAGATTTGAATTTTAGTATGTGTCAAAGGTATAATGTATTAATTTATATTAATCATAATATATAAAAAATATTTATGTCTATCAATATAGAGATTAATCATATGTTTACCTCTGTTAATTGATTAAGAAAATGACAGAGCAGGGTCACTAAATATGTTAAGCATTATTTGGGGACTAAGAGTGTCTGAGAGGTACAGGGTACCAAGAAAATAGGTGAAGTTCAATATTTTATTTTTTATTTTTATTTTTAACCTTTTAATTGTTCAATTACAGTTGTTCCAATTTTCCCCCATTACTCTCCCCCAACCCTACCCACCCCCACCTCCCAAATTCAATTCTCTGCCTCCATTTTCTTTGTCCATGGGTCCTTTATACAGGTTCCTTAATGACCCTTACCCTTCTTTCTCTGTTACCCGCTCCCCTCTCCCTTCTCGTGACTGTCAGTTTGTTCTTTATTTCCACATCTCTGGTTCTATTTTGTTCATTTGTTTGTTTTGCTGATTAGGTTCCATTTATTAGCGAGATCATATGGTATTTGTCTTTCATTGCCTGGCTTATTTCACTTAGTATAATGCTCTCCAGTTCATCCATTCTGTCCCAAAGGATAGGAGCTCCTTCTTCCTTTCTGGTGCATAGTAGTCCATTGTGTAAATGTACCACAGCTTTTTGATCTGCTCATTTACTGATGGGCACTTAGGCTGTTTCCAGCACTTGGCTATTGTAAATTGTGCTGCTATGAACATTAGGGTACACGGGTTCTTTTGAATTGGTGTTTCGGATTCTTAGGGTATGATCCCAGCAGTGGAATTGCTGATCAAAAGGCAATTCCATTTTTTAGCTTTTTGAGGAAATTCCATACTGTTTTCCACAGTGGCTGCACCAGTCTGCATTCCCACCAACAGTGCACTAGGGTCCCCTTTTCTCCACAGCCTCACTAGCACTTGTTTGTTGATTTATCAATGATAGCCATTCTTACTGGTGTGAAATGGTATCTCATTGTGGTTTTAATTTGCATCTCTCTGATGGCCAGTGGTGCTGAGCATTTTTTCATATGTCCATGGGCCCTCTGTATGTCCTGCTTCGAGAACTGTCTGTTCAGGTCCTTTGCCCATTTTTTAATTGGATTGTTTGTCTTTCTGGTGTTAAGTCATATGAATTCTTCATATATTTTGGAGATCAAACCCTTGTCTGAAGTATCATTGACAAATACATTTCCCTACATGGTTGATTCTTTTTCATTTTGCTCATGTTTTCTTTAGCCATGCAGAAGCTTCAAAATTTGATGAAGTCCCATTTATTTATTCTTTCCTTTATGTCTTTGCTCCAGGGGACATATTGGTAAAAATATTGTTGTGTGGAATAGCTGAGATTTTCCTGCCTGTGTTCTCCTCTAAGACTTTTATGGTGTCATGACTTATATTTAAGTCTTTTATCCAACTTGAGTGTATTTTTGTTTGTGGTGTAAGTTGGTGGTCTAGTTTCATTTTTTTTTTTTTTTTTTTGCATGTAGCTGTCTAGATCTCCCCACACCAATTGTTGAAAAGGCTATTCTTACTTTCTTTTATGTTCCTGACCCCTTTGTCAAATATTAATTGACTGTAGAGACATAGGTTTATTTCTGGGCTCTCTGTTCTGTTCCATTGATCTGTGTGTCTGTTCTCATGCCAGTACCAGACTATTTTCATTACAGTAGCCTTGTAATATTATTTCAATATTTTAAATTCTACCACTTACATATGTTGAACTATACCAAATGAGGAGACACAAGCCATCTCAAGGCAGAGTTGTCTCATGGATTATTCTCATGAAGCTCTTCTCCAAGACACGTGCCCACTAATCTGTTCATCTTTCTCAGAATCCAGGAAAATAATTTGTATTTAAACAATCAAACATGGAGGACTTTCTTTTTCCACCCCCAAAACAATATAAGTGCAAGATCAAAGTGGAAAATGCATTCTGACCCACTCCTTGTCTCCTTCTCTGTGTCTCCAGGCAAATGATGTTGGGGAATAAATAGTCTTTCAACTAACTGAAGCACCTGTGCTGTTTATTTTTTGTTTGTTTTGTTTTTCTGATAACTGTGCCTTTTTCCTTGTGTTCCAAATATCCTTGTAGGAGCTTTACATGCTATCTCATTGATCATCTCAGCAAGCCAGTCCAAGGTGGCTCTTTTACCATGACCATTTTACGGATGAATAAATTAAAGCCTAAGGTAAGGTGATTTAGTGACGGCAACACAGCCTGCACTAAATTACCTTAACTTGTAGTATTGGAGTTTCAGCCTAGGTTCTCTGGTTACAGGGCCATGCTTCTAACCTTTAAGTAAATGATCAGGTATCCAAATTAGAGTTTTTTTATAAAAAAAGATAGTGTGTCCTCCTGCTCTCAAACAAATTCATGGCCTTGTTCTTCAGGTACACCAGATGTAAATATGACTCAGGACCAATCAATTCCTCTATAGAGAAGTTCAGTTCAGTTCATTTTTCTTGAACTGCATAATTTGATCCTACGTTTGGCAGAACACTGGCCTCCCAAACATGGCCAACTGATAATTCCTGGAACCTGTGACCGTGTTAGGCTACATGAAAAAAGGGGATGAAAGTTGCAGATGAAATTAAGGGTGCTAATCAGCTTACATTAATATAGGGTGATTATTTTGGATTATACATGTGGGCACAAAATAATCATGAGTCCTTAGAAGTAGGAAAGGGAGGGAAAGGAGGAGGTCAGATTGGTGTGATGTGGGAACTTCACCCTCTATTGCTGGCTTTGAAGAAAGAAGGAAGTGGTGACAAACCAAGGAATGCAAGCAGCCTCTGGAAACTAGAAAACAACAACAACAACAACAAAATTGGATTTCCGCTGCAGCCAAAAGAAGAAACGCAGCCTTATCAAAACTTTGATTTTAGCCCAATGAGACCCATCTCAGACTTCTGACCTCAAGAACTGTAAGAAAATAAAGTTTTGTTGTTTTAAGCCACTAAAATTATAACAATTTATTGCACCCACAATTGAAAACCAATGCATTTTAAAAACAAACAGAAAGCAAACCTTAAAGTATTTTCATTAATGGGGTTTGTCTGAAAGAAACTACCCAGTTTCAGTTTCTGAAGGTTTCTGAAAACTAAAGGGAAAGCATTCCCTTTCAGAAACACCATTCAAACTCCAATCTTAGGGTGTCTTATCTCAATTTTGGCCTCACAGCTCTCTCCTGAACCTTAACGTACCTTTTTTAAAATTTTTATTTTCAATTATGTTATTGTTGTTCAATTATAGTTGTCTGCATTCCCCCCCACCACTCCCCCTCACCCCAGCCAAACCCACCTCCCTCCCTTGCTTCCACCCTCCCTTTGGTTTTGTCCATGTATACTTTATAGTAGTTCCTGAAAACCCTACTCCCATTGTCCCCCTCTCCTCCCCTCTGGTTATCATTAGATTGTTCTTAATTTCAATGTCTCTGGTTATATTTTGTTTGCTTTTTTCTTTTTAACATAGCTTTTAATCAAACAGAAAGTACATGTTTGGATTGATAACCTGTGATCTCATATACACTTAACCTAATCTTTGTCTTTTCTCCTTATCAATTAGCAGAAGGTGTCTCTTAACAATGGGCCTCTTCTAGCCAAGACTCTTTCTCTGGGGAATAAGGATTAGTTGGATATAATAATTAAGAAAAATTGGCTATCCTCATTATTGAAATTATTCCATTGGAAATTTACCATACATATAATATGAATAAAGCTTGTTTCTCAAAAACTTAAATATTACTATTATAAAACTTAAAATATCATGTAAATATCACTATCATTGGAGAAGATTAAACTAAGTAAATCATAGTTAATATCACAAAAATAAGAAGGCAACACCTGAGTTTTAAAGTTCTGATTGCCATAAAAAAGTACTAGGCATTTGTCTGTTGTAACTATAAGCCCTTAATATCATTTAAATAAATAGAGACAGAAGATTTCTTATATAAAAGTACACAGGACAAATAAATTAGCAAACAGAAAAGAAAAAGATGTATCAATCCAAAATATGGTTATTTTAGGAAAAAACTACCAATGAGATAGAAAAACTAATGGAAGGTATAATACAATTAATAAAAATAGAAAATCAAAGAAACAAAAACACCAGAGTAGAAAGGAGAATGTGGAGGTGTCAACAGTTAAAGAGATTTGTTAAGTTTAAGGAAAAACATTTAATGGTTTTTGCTCATTAATTTAAATAGAAGTGTGAAATAGACTCATTATAAATTAAAAATACTAAAAATTAGTTAACATATATTAAAATCATAAAAAAGGAAATAGAAGATAGAGAAATAATCTTGTAAGTAATTGAAGTTTTCAAAGAATTGCATATAAAAATAGCTCATGGTGCACCATAGAGCATGTTTTCCAATTTAAATATAATAATATTTTTCCAAAATAATAAAAACAACGTACCACCATTGATCAATTTGCTTGGCTCATCACTGCTATGATAGCACAAAAAAAGAGAAAATTATAGAAGAAACATACTTGTGTGATACAATTCTAGATAAATACTTAATTAGCATATTTGTATAGTTTTTAGAAAGAACTATTCACTGAAGTAGAATTTATTCCAGAAGTTAAGAATGGTATAATATTACAAAAGTTATTAGTATAATACATTGTTACAAATAAATTAGAGAATAGATACATGGTAATCTCTATAGATTTTATACCATTTTGTGAGTAAATTTAATGCTGCTTCAATATTTTTTAGTAAAGATAAAAAACTCCTAAAGTAAAAATAAAAAGTTCTATACTTAGAGTAATAAAATTTATCTTAAGCTAATAGATTGACACTTGAAGTGGAGCTAAACTGTTTTTTAAATAGTTCTTTTATATACTAGCCTTGCATAATTAATTCCTTTCCTTGGTGATAGACTATTTAAAAGAATCCAAGAAGTTCACCAGCAAACAAATTGGAATATCTTGTCTAAACCAGAATTTTTCAAACTTAATGAACCATGGAATTCATTTTCCTCAACCACTTATTAGGATTCCATTGATTACATTCCACAGAACATGCTTTGGGAAATACTACATTATAATACTCTATTTATATACAATAGAGTATTATTGTACATCAGTGAAGAACAAAGCTCTAGTTTGTTTAAGTCTCTCTATGGCTATTGGGTATAGCGGTTGACCCCACTATAACACACTGATTGCTGGGAAGAGCTGTGAGCCCTGCTACCTCTACATGTATCCCAGACCTCCGCAGTGTTCTCCATTTCCTGCTACCACCTCGGTCCCGTCTCCATGAGCCCTTACCCACCTACTGCAGACACCTTCTGACTGTCTCCTTGCTTCCACTCCTGTGTTCCTGCACTCTCTTCTCCACAGAGCAGTGAAAGAAGTGTTTTACTAAACATTTGAAATCAGATTATATCTTCTGGGGGCTGAATGGTGTCCTCTCAGATTCATACGTTGCAGTCTTAGCCCCTAGTTCCTCACAGTGTTACTGTATTTGGAGCTAGAACCTTTAAAGAAATCACTTTAAATAAAATCAGTTCCTATAGGTGGACACTAGTCCAATGACTGGTGTCTTTATAAGAAGAGATAAGGACACAGACTGGCACATAGGGAAGACCATTCACACGCGAAAAAGCCATCTACGGGACAAGGGGAGAGGCCCTGAGAAGAAACCAGCCCAGCCAATACCTTGATTTCAACTTCTACCCTCCACAACGGTAAAGGAAACAAATATCTGTTGTTTAAGCCCCCCAGGCTATGGTGCTTTGTCGTGGCAACCTAAACAGACTAATACAATGTCCCTGTCCTGTTTAAAACCTCTTTAATAACTAAATGCAGTCGAAATCCGGCATAGAAGCCACTGCATTATCTGGCCCTCTCTCATTTCGCTCTTCCTATCTCCTCCTACTGTTCATCTTGTTTGCCCTCAGACTTTTGAATATTGTGAATATAATTAATTCTTTTGGTCCTTACTGAGTACCTTTGATCTTGTGTGTTCACTCATATTTTTCCTTAAATTTATATTTGTTATGTTAATTCAATTCAGTAGTATGGCTGACAAGAAAAACAACTCTGATGTACTCTAAGACTTATTTTTAAATAAATCATGTTTTAAAATGTTGAAAAATTCTTAATGATAAATTAAAAATCTTACAGAACTCCATAAAGCCCAAATTTATTCAGCATATATTTTGAGATATTGGCACTTATAATATCAACTATTGAAATGCATATAGATGTATAATACATGTCAAATATAACAAAATCTTACCATGGTCATCCTTTGGTGTTGGAGTTCATAGAAGATATTTATTTCTTCTTCATAATTTTCTTTATTTTTAGAAACTTGCTGTATTTCTGCATTGTACATGCATCTTCAAAAATGTTATTTGAAAACTAATTGGGAGGAATTATGGTGCCATCATGGGGCTTCCCTGTGTCAGGCACTGTTGCAGGGGAATTTTCATTGTTATGATTAATAATGACCATGCGTGCCCTGGCTGGTGTAGCTCAGTGGATTGAGCGCGGGCCAGTGAACCAAAAAATCGCGGTTCGATTCCCAGTCAGGGCACATGCCTGGGTTGCAGGCCAGTTCCCTGCAGGGGACACATGAGAGGCAACCACACATTGATACTTCTCTCCCTCTCTCCTTCCCTTCCCCTCTAAAGATAAAATAAATAAAATCTTTAAAATAAAAAAATAATAATGACCAAGCGTAGTAGATGTTTTAAACCTAGTTGATGTTTTAAACATGAGAAATAATTGATTTTCTTAAGATCACAGGATATGAACAGTTTAATGGAACTAAAAGCCAAGTACTCTAAAACCTATGTTCTTTCCATTAAACCATAATGCTTAATAAATTAATGAGATTAGTGCTACAAATGATTCTCTGTTACTATTTTAATTGTACAGGTTGATTTTCTTCATTTTACATGCCTATGCCATACCATAAATGTCACATTATGTAAGTCTTGCTGACTGTGTTGATAAACTGCCTGGATGTTAATTTATGTACATCTTACAGGATGATAAATTATATGGTTACCAAATTTTTAGAAGTGAGTCCTATTGTTTAGGAAGCCATTAGTCCTTCAGCTTCCCCTGACCTTCTTTGTATTACTGAAGTGTACCTGGGTGCAGTTTCTACCTAAGGGGCATGGTGACCCAAATGCTTTTGCTTTTAAGGCAAAAAATGGGACACATGGAGGTATTGTCATAGGTAAAATGTTTAACCTGGGTGGGTTTTTTTTTTGGATGAATGCATTGAAAAATGCCACATTTCCTTAACATTCTGAAAAAAAAAAATCCCCCTTTAAAATGCTGAATTACATTTATAAACCAGAAGACAGAGAGTGCTGGGTTCAACAGCCAAACCTCTTGGCGACCCGTGGCTAGCTCTGGACCAGGGCTGCACATTTAACACAGGGAAGAAATTCTTCCTTGGACATCTCACTTGTCCGCATGGAATGTTCCTGACAATCACCTGCCAGATGTGTTGAATAACAATTACACAGGAACATGGTTGAGAAGAATATTATGAAACTTTCTGAACTTTTTCTCAGAGGGAAAAAATGCTAAAATTATTGTAAATAAATATTTTTGAAGCATCTTATAGTTATATTAGAAATTAATAGCCTCGTTAAGTTCACAGTTGGATAATAGGTACAAATTCACTGGGGCCATGGGCCTACCTCTGGCCAATTGAATACGTTCGGCACTGCAGCCGCCCTCTACAAGTGGCCCGGGACTCTGGTCAGGCCAACTTCCCTCCTCACCTCTTGGCCAGGCTCAGAGGAGTATTTGAAGCAGCCACGGTGCAGATGCAAGGAGCCTGGGTCCCTGAACCACGTGATTAGCCTCCTGCCAAACAACTAATTGACGTGAATGAGAAACGAACTTGATTGTGTTAATAAATAAGTATATATAGCATAATATTAAAAACCTATATTATTTATAATACAATACAGAACTCTACAGATGTTGTAAGAAGTGTCCTGTGGTCTTGAATAAATGAGAAAACCCTCCGTCAGTGGCTATAACCCAGGAGAGGCACTCTCTTCTAGGAAGCATCATCTGATGACTCAGACCGCGTGTCAGCCTCTCACCTGACCCTGTGGGAAGCCCGCAGAGCTGCCTAGCCCGAGCCCCATCTGTACCGTCAGCTCCTCAAAGCAGGGCTTTCTCTGATCTACCTTTGAATTCCTATTACTTGCTTAGGGCCAGGGACTTAAAAGTCTTTCAGTAAATGTCGCTTTAAGAAGTAACATGAAAATGAGAAGCACTTCAAGGTTAGAGAAAACAGTAGAAATGAAACTTTTTGGGTAATAGAATTTTGATGGGTGAAGACTGTGCCAAAGAGAACGTTCCAAGCAGAGGAAACGGCGCGAGCCAAGGACGTAGAACTGGGTAAGCGATGCTGTGTGACAGGGCAGCCTGTGGTGTCTGTAGATGTAACGGGAAGGGGGTCTTTGTGGTTTCATTATGATCTAAAAATTTGCACTCTCTCATGATTACCCGTAGGATGAGAACAAGTCTTGGTCTTCTGCCTTTGCCTCCATCGTTAACGAGTATATGGCTGTGTGCATATGTGCATTTACATGGTAAGCACAGAGAACATGGAAACCATCTAGAATATAAAACCATGTAAAAGTACAGTTTCAAAACAACAATGGTGTTTGTAGAAAAAAAGTTGGCGAACATAAAGCATCATAATGATATTGTAGGTATCAAAATAACTTACCAATAAGATTAGCATTTTGTTAAATTAAGTAGCTTGCTTTTTAGACTAATAAATCATGTCAAATCTCTTATTCATTCAAAGTACATTCACTTATTAAGTATATATTATGAGTTAAGCACCGTTCTCACTGCTATGTATACGTAGGGAATAAAACAAACGTTGCCCCTGCCCTCTTCTGAGATTAGAGTATGTAAATCAATAAACAAGGGGTGTAAAATGGCAGATCGTCACAAGCACTATGAGAAAAAGCTGCAGAATACAGAGATACAAAAATAATTCTGGGACCCACTTGGATAGAATCAGTAGTAACTCCTTTCTAACTGGGTGACATTTAATGTATGACAGGTGAAGCCAGAGCCAGGTGTGCAGAACGGACAGGTGTTTTCTGAGCACACTCGCTCACAGATGTCATTTATTCCAGATATCAATGAGAGAGTGTCTGTCCTCTCCTCCTTCCCCAAATTTAGGGTGTGGCTATACTATGCAAAGCAATATGTTTAGTGTTTAAAATGATAGAAAAGTGGGCCAGACATACTTTAATCTTCAATGGAGGGATTATAAATTTGAAGGTATCACTGACAAGGTACATTGGAGCCAGCTCTTACCGACATGTCAGGGCTACTTGTTAAATATTCAGAAATTTTGCACACTGGAAATCAGCCACGGCCAGAGTCTTCACACTACAATAACTGGCAATTACTGCAAGTCAGAGTGCTTTTCCCCCCAGAGAGTCGGTGGTTAAATGTTTACTAGCACTACGCTGGTTAGGAGCAAAACTGATTCAGAAGAGGAAAGGAGGCTGCTCCTTGACTTTAGGCCCTGTTGTATTCTACTATCAGCTCTCTAAACAGGGTGTAATTTTGCAAGAATAAAGAAAGAATTCAGTTATATTTCTATCTCAATCTTGATAATGCAAAGTGCTTTCAATAACATTTAGGGTTAGAAAATTTAAACTGTACACTTGATAAGATCACAGACAATATGACTTATTCCCCACTCCACTCTCAAACACCCACCACACCTGTGACCTTCACTCCCCTGTGTCTGTTCTCCCTGGAACGCTTTCTTCATCACAACCTCCATTTGTTCAATCGGCTGTCCATCTTACAAGGAGGGCATACCCTCTCCCATCTTAGGAGGACAATCCTCCCTTTACAGCACATGACCACCTTCAATAGCCCTACTTCTCACTTATTCACCTGCCAGCACTTTGCTCTCTGTCCCAAAGTTCTTATTTCCTACCCTTTTCTGAATCAGCTATAGGCAGCTTTTGTCTTCCCTACTCCAATAAAGTGTTCTGTGAAGGGCACGAACTACAACAGGTGATTTTCAGTCCTCATCTTCCTCAGTCTTGCAGGGGCATTTGACACAAACGTCAACGCATCCTTCTTCAAAAACTTGCTTGGGGGAGGGGCACATTCTCCCCATTCTCCTCCTACCTCACCAGCCGCTCCTGAGTCTCCCTGGCTGTACAGTCATCCAGACACCAGATTTAAATTTCAAGAGTTCCCCAGGGTTCGGTCATTGAAAATCATTCTTCTCTATGTAGTTTCACTGGTATCTATGGGTTGATGAGTCTAAAATAAACCTATCTCCAGACTGACCTGTTCTCCGAGTCCCCAGTCCCTAACCTGGCAGAGGAAACTCTCCCACAATCTGGCCTCGGCCTCGTTCTCCAAAATCATCTCCTTTGCTCCTTTCCTGACTCTCCACGCCCAATCACACAGGACTTTTTTTTTTTTTTTAATTAAAGCTCAGTTTTCCACAGGAACTTTCATTTGACGTTCATCTGCTTGAAATACTCTACCCTTTTTGTTGTTTCATGATTTACTGTCGCACTTCATTCCAAGTTCTGCTCAAATGTCACCTTCCTGACCACCTTTTCTCAGAGGGCAACACCATGGCCTTATAGTGATTTATTTTGTCTTCGTGCTGCTTATTGTAATATTACATGTCACTCTTTAATATAGTATGAGTTAATATATTTTCTAAGATACAAATCAACACAGCATTATCTAATACACTACATACTACATAGCATAGTTTATAGTAATATAATATAATTAATATAATATAATATAATATAATATAATATAATATAATATAATATAATATAAATCACTAGAATGGAAGCTCCCTGAGGACAGAAAACTTTTTTCTCTAGTTGCAGCACTTATAAATAGTGTCTGACAAATAGAACTTAAAATATGTTTTTTGAATGACTGAAAAAAAATTGCCTACCATCAATGATCTGTTCTTCTTATGTAGTTTTTTCATTATTTTTTACTTCAAACCCATTTTTCTATTATTGTGCCACTTCTAATATTTTTAAATAGACATTCATTCATTTATACTATAGTTTCCCATTGTCTATTTCTAGCCATAAAATTTATTTATAAGGAAGATCTATTGAATATCTACTATGAGTTAGCTTTTCTATTGGTGCTTGAGATCCAAAGACAAATAAAACACTGCTTCTGCATTCAGGGAACTGTCTGTCTCACATGAGTAAGCTTGCACAAAAATTGCAATAACTTCTGGAAAAATTGTACAGAATTTCCATAGCAAAAGCTTCAACTTTAAAAATTCTGTTTGCAGGATGAATTTCTCCACACACACATGCATACTTCATAACAACTTTAAATATGAATCCTTGCTATTAATTTTTCTAACTTTGTGTAAACTTCAGGGCCAAACATAACCACAGAAACACCTGATCTCAGCAAGAAAATGATCTCTTCTTCTTATTTGACAAAACTTGAGCCTCAAAATCAGATGCTAGACTTGGAAACAGCAGCTTCAATTGAAGGTATCTCTACCCAGATCTTGCCTTCAAAAGAGAGTCAATGGAAATGCAAGGCAAAAGCATTTTTAGTTATTCATTTTTTCCAATTTGGAAAAATTTTTAATACTTGTTCTTCACTCTGGATGTCAGCCATTCCTTTCCCTGACTTGCATTATCTTTCCAAATACACATTTTTTCCAGGATCCTATTTGGCCTGTGAATGACCTCACAGGTAATCTATTTTGCAAGCAGTTTCATGTTTGATCTATGTGGCATGACAAATAGTTTTCATATTATTTAGCTGACTAAGATGGGAGTTTGAAAAGGAAATTCTGTTCGACAGTTCCTGTCTGTGAGCTGCTAGTGTGTTTAACGCGTTGGAGTGCTAAGGGCAGAAACTG
The DNA here is from genome assembly GCA_004027475.1 of Anoura caudifer. NCBI lineage: Eukaryota > Metazoa > Chordata > Mammalia > Chiroptera > Phyllostomidae > Anoura > Anoura caudifer. The sequence goes on from PVKU01000158.1 coordinate 208,628, forward strand.
TCTGCGTAAGCAACACCGCTGGCATCCGCGGCTTTGCCAAGGCTAGGAAATTCTTTCATTCTCTTTGGATGCTAACTGTATCTTAATAAGCTGGCCTTGGCAAGTCTGTCTTTAAATATATTAAAGTGTGTGTAAGTGTTGATTAAATAATGTCAAACATTCAGCATTGCTCTTTGTAAGAATTTACCTCAAAGGAAGTATGGACTTGAAATTAATTGTCTTCAGCCAAAGAGCAATAAAAGCTTTTATTATAAAATTTAATATCTAGCCTCTAGAGTCTATGATATAGATTTTTTTTGTTAGCATATTGAAAAAAAGAAGCACATTGAAGATTGAAGTTTCAAGGTACTCTTTTCATACAAAAATGTAGGAATAATACCAAAATATGCTAAGTAAAATAGGCCAGTCAGAGAAAGACGAATACCATATGATTTCACTTATTTGTGGAATCTAATGAACAAAATAAACTGATGAACAAGATAGAAACAGGCAGGGATTCATGGAACAGACTGGCAGCCATCAGAGGGAAATGGGGTTGGGAGGCTAGATGAAAGAAGGTGAAGGGATTATGTAAAATGTATATATGTATATATAAAATATATATTTCTGTATATATAATATATATATGTCTATCTATACATAGACACAGACAGCAGTGCGGTGTCAGCCAGAGGGAAAGGGGAGTGGGAGGTTGGTGGAGGTGAGCAGAGGCAGGGGATGGAGACAGAAAGTCTTTGCTTGGGGCAATGGACACACAATGCAGTGTACAGATGATGTTTTGTGGAGTTTTGTGTTACTGCACACCTGTATGATTTTATGAACGAATGCCAACCCAGTGAATTCAATAAAAAATAGTAATGATTATAATAATAGGTAACATATTTATAGTATCAGGTATCCTTTTGCAACTCAGAGAAACTTTAAGAAATCCTTTGACTTGTGTGCACACGGTGCAATACACAGATCTTGAATCATAGAAATGCACACTTGAACCGTACAGCATCCCATTAACCAATGTCACCCCAATGCATTTAACAAAAAATTTAAGAAAAGAAATACCTTGATCAGAGTTATAAGAAGTAATACAAAATTTAACATAAGTAACCAAAACTTTGCAATGATCTGGGGGATCTGGAAGCGTGTCTCATGGCTACGCTGTGCAGTAGAGTCCTTGGCCACTGGTTGCCACCCACACTTTCCTGCTTGCTGTGGTGGAATCCCCTGTCACTGCTGAGGCCAAAGGAACAAGTCTGCTGTCAACTCTCATGTCTGCAGAAAAAGAGAGAACCGTACCTCTAGTTACACACAAAAAAACTGATAACATATCAAGGTTGTTTACGGTATGAACTCTCAAAATCTATAGACATTCTACTCAGAACTTCCATTTTTTCTGCCCTTTTTTTGCAGTGTAAATTGAGCACAAAAAGTGTACCATCCTTAGAACAAAGCACCTCCTCCAACTCCCAACCCCCATGAAACAAACATGCCCTTAAAATTAACAAGGGTGAAGGCCATACCAACATTGACATCTTAGTTTTCTAAGAAAGAATTAAATCAAGATGTTTATGTGCAATATACTGACTTTTAAGTCCCAATAGCTAATTTATACTTAATGAATAATGTTTTTACTATGATGTAGAAAAATACCTGAGTATTGTGATTTATAATAAATCACAAGAAATATCTATAATATTGATTTATATATATACATGTGATTTATATGTGTCTTGGACTTTGTCCATGACTCCTGGCGTAGAGCACTTACATCCCTTGTAATTCCTTAAGTGCTAAAAGCCACAGAGCCACCTTTTGTTATAATATCCAGTCTTTGTTCCCAGTTGCTGAAATAGCTCTAGAGTGATAAAAGTGAAATAGGCGTCTCTTATTATTCAAAATAAGCCCCTCTTAACCACACCTGAGTCTACATTAGTTGAGTGATTTTTGGAAAGCTTCTAGATAACTACAGAATGGGGGTATCGACAGGTTGCCAGCGGAACCGATTATGCAATTAGAGGGTTAGAACTTTCAACCCCATGACCTGACCTCTGAGAAGGGAAGAGAAGCTGGAGACTGGATCAATACCTAATGGCCAATGATGTGATCAGTCATGCCTATATGATGAAGGATCCGTAAAAATCCTACACAATGGAGTTTGGAGAGCTTCCGGGTTGGTGGGCGCAGGGAGGGACTAGGAAGATGGCACCTAGGGAGAGTGCAGAAGCTCCGGGCCCCTTCCCACACACCTTGCTCTATGCATATCTTCTATCTGGCTGTTTCTGAGTAATATCTTTTTATAATAAACTGGTAATCCAGTAAGTAAGCTGTTTTCCTGGGCTCTGTGAGATCCCCTAGCAAATTAATAAAACACAAGGAGATGGTGGGAATCTCTGATTTATAGCTGGTGGGTCTTAATACCCTGGACTTTTGGTTGTCATACAAAGTGAGGGAAGGGGCATTCTCATGATGTAACTCCAGGTAGATAGTGTCAGAAATGAATTAAGTTGTAAGACACCCAATGGTGTCACAGAATTACATGGTATGGGGGAAAAAACACAATCCACACATTTGGTGACCATAATTCTATGAGTGGAATGTTGTAATAGAGTCAAATGAAAAGCAAAACACAAAAAAAGGCATCTTTCTTTAAAATACCTTATTATTATGTATTCGTGGTGGGAAGGAGAGATAATAGGTCTATAGAGAAGTCTACTTTTAGACTATTTTTGTTCCAGAATATTATTATTAGTTGGGAAAATCTAGACAAAATGTTGCAATAAAAACATATCAAATCCACAATATTATTGAGCTGGTCTACATGCTGAAATACCCCTTTCACATTGTCAGTCAGTTAATATTCCTGAATAGTACTGTTGTGTGTTTCGCTCTTGATAGGATAGCTGATGTGTACTTCGTCAGTAGAGACAAGCTTCCAGAAAAACTCCTCTATGGGGTAGAATTTCCCCCTACATCCCCTTGTTTTGCCTCAAAGTAAAGCAAGAAGTTCTGCCATGTACAAAAAATAAGCAGCATGCAGAAAAATGTCAACCCTTCCCATGCGGTGTGGCATAAATAATGTGGTACATATGTTAGAAGACTGTAGGTGGCATAAAGAGATGGACAGGGCAATGGTGACAAGAGGTGCATTGGGGGGTCGTAGATACCCCATGATGTCCATCTGCCCCACCAAGCCACTTCAAGGAGATGTGCCGATGAAAATGAGTTCATTTGCTATGCAAATGTAGCTTTAAGACAAATCCACTATTTGATGCTTCAAAAAAATTAAAAAATTTGCTGCCCCAAAAGTCCTTTGTGAGTACTTCCAAACACTACTGGGAGGGGTAGGCAAAACAATACATGTAAAACAATAAAACAACAATGATAATCTAGTAATAATTAATAAAAATTTTCTCCTTTTGGTTTATTATGACCAGTACATCTGCCCAAAGGAAAGTTAGCCATTCCAGGCCTCTGAAGGTGACATGAAGGTAACATTAAAGGAAATAAACGAAACTTTAGGAGCATTATGTAAAGCTGGAAAACAAAAAAGAGATTTTATAATAAAGCAATTTAAGTTTCAAAGTGAGCAATTCAGTTTATGGCTAATCACAGGAAATTTTTTGTGTGTGAGAATAGCTTTCTGGCAAAAACACTCACCAATGCAGAACTTGGTCAGGTTCCACTTTAGGGTGGAGAAGCCAAGTTTTCCTGAAATACAGAACTTGAAGGTGCAACAGCATAGCTCCCGTTCCATGAAGCTTAGATGTGAGCAGGAGGCACCAATTTAATAAAATTGTTCATTTAAGTTGGTTAATGCTGAATTATATCCATTGTGTTCTTTAATTTTACCTAGTTCTTTTAGACTGCATGCCGGTATATATAATTGATTGCATTTTGTCTGATTGAACTTTATTCCTCCACAGTTTGAGCAGAATTCAGCGTGATCACATCAAATTATGATTGATAGCACAAAAACTCCCTGCAGGAATGGAAAATATACTGATTATCAAAAGATAGAATCAAATTATTACAAAGCTTTGTACAAAACTCAGAAAGATTAATATCACTTTATTAACTGCACTACATCATTCAAATAGCTCAGGTTTCCATGTTTGTAAGTAAGTGGGCTCTACCCATTTTAGAATCAGTCAGAAAAGGTTCAGATCCCCAAGATCCCCTCACTGGAAAATGTATGTGGCATGGCGGTAGTGGATTTCATTTTGTTCTAAAATGCAATGTAAATTGATCTTCTGAATCCCAGATTTTCCTGATACACCCTAACGTATGATTTGAACATCTAATTCCATTTGCAATTCAGTCAATAAAATTGATTAACAGTTATAAAATGGTAAATGCCATCACACACAAAGGATGGCTTGTGAATGAAGTGCTTTGAAGTTCTTGAGGTTTGCCTACCAAACCAGACATTTGGGAATCACCTGTGGAAATCAATGTATAGCACTGTTAACTCTGAATATAATTCATTTAGAGGCTGTGAGGCATATACTTATATTGTAATTTTATTTTCCTGAAATTAATCTATTTGTCACTTTACCCAGGGTTGGGCAAATGATACCAATGGCCAGATCTGATGTACATCCCATTTTTATAAATAAGGTTTTATTGGCACACGGCCATACTCATTCATTATTTTGTTTTCTATGGCTACTGTTGTGCTACAACAACCAAATTGAGGTAGTTAAGGCAGAATCTGTTCGATCTGAAAAACCTAAAATATATACTATCTCGCCCTTTATACAGAAAAAAGTTTGTCAATCCCAGTTTTGTCTTTATTATTTCTCATGTAAACAGTTTTAACATTTCTCATGGTGAGAGTCACCTAACATTTATTACCTGCCAGGCACTGTGTAACACCCTTCCTATATTTCCTTTATCTCACTACCATCTTATGAAGTATTGCTTCTCTTAAATGTATGAGAAAGGAGAGGCTTTGGAAGTTTAAGGGACTTGACCATGTAAACAGTGGAGCCAAGATTCAGCCTCAAGTCTGATGAAAAATCCATGTTATTCACTTTAATCTGTTTCTTCTTAGAATGGACCAGGGTCTTTCTCTGCAAGGCAATCTGCATAATTTAAACCCATGAGAAATAGTGCCAATAAGTTTAAGTTAAGCCTCTTAGCCAATTGATGTGACGTTAAGTCTAATACAGAGCAGAAGGGGAAAGTAGCTTCAAGTTTCCTTGGAGTATAAAACCTTCGGTCTAAGTACTCCCACTGGTCTTGCCACGTTCTGTGTTAAAGCTTTGAAACCATTCTGTGTCTGGGAGTGACAATGAAGTCATTAATTAGTAAGCATCTTTGGAAAACCATTTATGTGATTTTTCTGAGCTTCCGCTGCTTCTTCACACTTTAAGAAGGAAAGAGCTACAAGGAGCAGGGTTATCAGTAGTGCGCTTTCTGCGTGCTCTGTGCGTGCCCAGTGGCTGATGTCCCCGAGTGAGTGAGATGCATACCCAGATGTGAAGGCCCAGGTTTTTTATCTGGTGGTGGCACTTTTCATTTGACTGCAACTTCTGGCCATGTTGACCCCCTGTCTATGTGCTCGAAGAAAGAATGTGTTTGCTAAAGGCAGACAAGCAAAGCAGGGTCAGCTGTGGCTTTTGGTACACACTTTTTTCTAGTTTCCAAACTCTACTGCAAAATAACCCCAAAAGACTGGTCACAGATGACCTACCCTTTGTGCCACCTGCAAGGCTGCCCACCGTGGGCTGTTTATTGTTTTCTCCTGAAACAGGTGTTCCTCATCGGCTCTTCAAGTAATTGCTCATACCTCATGGGGATTGTAAGTAAAGTATCTAGACCTGACCTGTCAGGGACTATTATCTGCTAGTCAGGGATTACAGCTTCAACCCAGGCTTTTGATCCCCATAGCAAACTGGCAAATTAGGTGTCCTGTTTTTTTCTTTTAATTCCACATTTAACCGTGAAGAATTTGAAGTAGCTATTTGAATATAGTTGAGCGTTTACAGTCTGTCTTATCTAAGGACAGCAACTTCAGTCTGTTCCAGAAACTTCTAGGGGCTGGATATTCCACACAAAAGGATACATCCTGAGGTATGGAAGAGGAGGGAAGGAGGAAAGGTAAGGAGTTTCATTATAGTTTCATGAAACTGCAGCATTTTGAAGGGAAAATAATCTTTGAAGACATCTTGTTCAACTCCTTAGTTTTGTGGATGAGCGAATGGAGTATCTCCTCCTAAAACAGGATGTAAAGCCGGATGCTCCTGACGTTCCCTTCATATGGAGAACGATGCACGGATGCTCCTTGGAAGGAATCAGGGTAGCCTGTAGGTCTGCTAGTCATTCCAGGATTTGCCCTGTAGGGTTTTGACATTATTAAAGTTAAAAAATATTTCCAGTTTAGAAAGGATTAAATACGAGTGTCAATAATAAAATTACTTTCAACAGTTAATACTGTATTACCTGAAGTTATTTGTTAGAATCCATTCCTTCCTTCTCTTCCAAATATCATCTTAGTAGTTTAAAAAAGGGGAATTAAATTGTGGGATTTGATATGATCTCAAAATCATTTTTCTCCAGCCATAACGTCAACCTCAACATATAGTAAAAAATAAAGTAAAATAAAATAAAAATCACTTCCTAGTGAAAAGCCTAGTGCAAACAAGGCCTGTTTATGGAAACTCCTGTTTCCTTCATCTTTCTTCACCCCTCCCTCCATCCCCTACCCTTGCTGTCCCTCCCTGTTCCTGGTCCCCTTTGTGTCTCCACTGAAGAGGGGATGTTTCTGAAGCATGAGATCAAGGGATTTCTGGCATTATTGAGCTCCCATGCTTGCGGATTCTTACCACAGTGGCAAAAGTTCAAATACTAAATGATACATTTAAAGTTACATTGACAGAACTTAAGGAACATATTTTCACTAAATGAAAAGCACAGATCGCTTAAGTATCTATTTCCTCATCTGGTTCCATCCCTTAGGCTAAGTTCGTATTATTTTTTTCAGTGTCTAAATGTACACAGAGCTGCTAGCCAGACTGTGATACCACATTTGTATGTTTCTTCCACAAATTAAGCCATTAAGGACATTTTTATGATCATATTCATCATTTGCATGTCCTCATGGTATTGCATTTGATAGTGGAAAATATTATCAGCATATTATTCTGGTTTCTTTAGCAAAGAGAATTCTCCTTAATAGTGTTCTATTACATACATGATGTGAGACCCAGAGACTTGCAAACTTTTTCCCCTGTTCTCCCTGAGTCATCTTGTCTGGCATTTCACAATACATTCCAAAAGGGAAGAGAAGGAGTGTAACCACAACAGTAGCAGAGGCCATTCTTTGGGAGGGAACGCCTTACTTCAGGGACAGGGAGAGAAAGGCAGAAAAAAGGAGAAGAAGGCAGAGGGAGGGGCAGTCAGCACTGTCAGGGAGGAAGACAATATGTAATACTTACTTTTTCGTAGGACTGTTGTGACAACTCAATAAGTAAAGCACAGGAAGAAGAATAAAGAGATTTAAGGAAAAGAAATTACAAGCAACCATTAGGTCTTGATCTTGGGATTGGTCTCTTTTCTGTCCTCTTATCCTGGAGTCCAATTACAGGACAGGCCAAAACGATTTAGGACACTTACCAGATCAGTTCACTGAGTGTGTGCGTGTGCATGAACTTCCAAGTTTAGGTTTCAGTCTTTGATATTGTGATAATATTCAGCCTGAGGATTTTCCTACTATTTTTAAGGGCATTATATACAAATCACATTTGATTTTCCAAAACAATCTCCAAATAAGGATGGCAGCCACAATTTTTTTTTGTCCTTAAAGTAGGAGATATAAAAACTTAACCTAGTTTTTAAGGGAAAATCAGCAATGACTTTTTTCTCACGAATGAAGTAAAACTATCATTTCTTAAATAAAGAAAGTCTAACCAAAAAGCTATGATGAGAGAAACAAATATACAAGGTTTGCAAATATACTTAAGCTAATTTCTGAATTATTTATAATGGTACATGGCTGTATGATAGGTGGGCGGGAAAGGCAAAGGCTGGTCTAGGGGTCATGGAGCAGATGTATATTCTCAGTATATCCCATGGTCCCCAAAATATGTCCAAGAATTGTACATACTGGACAAAATATTTTAAGAATATTATTCTGACAACTTTCTGACTTTATACATTTTGTGTTTCACAAAGACAGCATAGCTAGAATTTCACCTACTTTAGATTAGATAAGCTTTGTATAAAAATAATCTTACTTTGTGGCAAAGCAGACAACATCCTGGAACCAGGGCAACTGCGTAAATGGTTCGTTGCTTGGAACACTTGGGCACAGGATCAGGGAGGTGAGGTAACTTCATCCACCGCTTCATCGCCTCCCATAGCTGAGCATTCCGTGATTGCGGCTTTACTGCACCTGGCTGTGATAAAATAATTTAGTTACCCTCTAGTAATTTTCCAGAAACATGGTGCCTATGGGCAATAGGAAACGGTAGCAATTAGATGCACTCACATGAATGGGGGCCAGAAATGCAGACAGTGCTCCCATACTTTCTAGTTCATTCACTTGCTCGTGTCCCAGAGTGTGGGGCTAAAAGAGAAGCCTCTCAATGAAGCACCAACAGGAGGAATAGGCCCTGCTGTGTCTTTCTACTAAAAGAAACGTGTCCACACATTTACGCTGAGCTTTTAAGTCTAACATGCAATCTACATAGAATTGGGGAGAGGCCAATATATGGTCTGCTAATGACCATTAGGCTGAGTTAATTCTCCCAGCCAGCCCTAAGGGGAGACGGGGGAGGGGTAGCAGAAAGGGGAGACTTGCATTCTCAAAGAGCCACAATATGAGGCTGGGGGCCCCAGAAATATGCTCCACTCTTTTGAAGTCCTGCTTCCTTCTATGGCAGAGCAGAGTTAAGAGTTTTTAATAGAAAAGTTGTAATTAATTCAGCAGGAGACAGAAATAGCTTCAGCAGCAAACTACTGGCAGTTGATAAAATGCTCAACTGTGACCGAGTTTATCAGTTACTTATAACCAGACAGTGTTGGATTACAAAACTGCTCAAAACTCAGTGGCTTAAAATAATAAACATTTAGTTAGCTACAGGTATGTAGGTTAGCAATTTAGATCGGACTGAGCCGGGGCATCTTGGGTGACCCAGCTCTCCCCAACGCCTTTCGCCCTTCAGCAATCTAGCCCATGTATATTCTTAGAGTGGGGGCAGAAGCCTGAGAACGAAAAACTAACAAATACATGCTTTTAAACCCTCTTCTGGTATCACACCCGCTAACATCCCATCAGCCAAAGGCAGTTGCATAGCCGAGCCACGGTGAAGGGCATAGGTACAAAGTGGGTGAGGGTTTGGGGTAATCGGTGCAGCCTTCCCTTCGAGGCGAACACCTTTAGGCCGTCAGCCGGCCCTCAGCTGACCCAGTGATAAGACCCTGGCAGGAGAGAGAGAGCAATGCGAGATGAAGAGTTTGGGAAGGAATGAAATGCTTTTACTAGACTTGGAGGAGCTCTTGGCCATGGCGGAGCAAACCATGACAACCCGTGTGGATGACCAGGTATTCGCTTGGCAGGGCACCAGCCCTCAGCTACCTCTTTCCGGAAGGAAGAAAACACGTATATGTTTTCTTTGCGCTAAACATGAGTGTGTCTGTGTATATTTACATTCTTTATTTATATTAATATACACCTACAGCCATGTTAGGCTATTATTATTTGTCATTCAGTTAATCCTTGTAACATTTCTAACGTTTCAGCATAATTGTCTCCATTTTATAAATGAAGAAATATGGTTATTTTATGGCATTGGTGCAAAAAAAATGGAACAGTTGCCTTTTTCTGACTTCAGAACTCATCATCTCTATTTCACCTTGTATCCTTTGATCCTGCCGCATTCTTTATTTAATTGAATCTTTACTGTATTTTTTCTGTTACCATTTAGTCCCCTTATCCCCCTCTCCCCACAGGGCCTCATACTTTAAGGAATGTATTCATTTTCTCAGTATTCTTTCATTTTAAACATTGACATATTTGGGAGAGGCATCTGTACATGTCACTCCACTTGCTTATTTCTCCCTGCTCAGAAGACGGTGCAGCGTGGCAGGTAAGATAGGCTCTGAGCGCAGTGGCCCAGTCAAATCCCGGTTCTGCTACTTTTCCTCATCTGCCTGAGGTTCCTAAATCACTGTCTTCTCTGTGCTCCATTTTTCTCATCAGAAAATGTAGACGATGATGATGGTCGCACTCCCCTTACAGGGCAGTTGTAAGGATTTAAATGCATTTGTACCCAAAGAGGACGCAGAAAAGCACCCAGCACTCAATAAATATGCAAAACAGCATTAACTAGTACTAAAATTTTGCTGTTTTTAAACCAAGTGGAATCTAGCTTTTGTACTTGTCAATCTGTTACAGGAGAAACTCCTAGTCACTCTGTTCTTCTTGCCAGTGCAGTAAAGAATTACACATCGGCGAGCCTATTAGTGTGCATGCAAAGTTTATTGGTGATCTGTTCATATGGAAAAGAATAACGTCCTTGCCTTTTGTCAGGAGATAATCTTTCCCAGAAACCCACCAAGGATTGAATTTATGTCTAATTAACCAGGACTGGATCGCATTATTGTAAGTGCCTGTTTATCTGTATCTCCCAACCATTGTATCTTAACACCTAGCACAGATTGTGACCCATAGTTTGTATTCAATACATATTTGAATAAATGCTTATTAATGGCTTTTGTTCTCTTTATAAAATAAAACACAAATTTGAGGGGTGGCAGTTTTATAGTAATAACATAATTCTGAGAAAAGAACTGCTGACTAGAAATCAGTAAAAGAACTGCTAAATCATCTGTGACCTCAAAAATGTTAGAAAATAACAAAATAATAAAGAATTGTAATTTAGAATTTTCAAATAAAAGTGTGTAAATCTCCAAAGTGTTGACATTAAGTTTGCATTACCTAAAACCATGCCATTTAAACATGCTTTGAATGTATCCTCCACCCTGGTCTTACTTCATTGATAATGGTCTTTTAAAAATCTTTCTCAGCTCTACTGAACTATATCTGAAACTCACCGGTCAATTGCAGACCAGGAGCTCTGAGATACGGGACAAGCAAAAACACAAAATAACACCCAGGGAGAGAACTCCGGAGAGCCAGTTATTGATGGTGCTGCATATAATTCATTTTTTATAATTTTTTATTGTTATTCTATTACAGTTGTCCCAGTTTTTCCCCTTTTGCCCTCCTCTGCCCATCCAAGGCCTGCTTGTTCCATTGACCCATGTCCATGGGTCATTCATACATGTTCTTTGACTAGTCCCTTCCCCTTCTTTCCACCACTATCCCCCTCTCCCTCTCCTCTGGTCACTGTCAGTCTGTTCCTTATTTCCATGCCTGAGGTTCTATTTTGTTCATTAGTTTATTTTGTTCACTAGATTCCTCTTATATGTGAGATCATGTGGTATTTATCTTTCACTGCCTGGCTTATCTCACTTAGCATAATATTCTCCAGTGCCATCCATGCTGTTGTGAAAGGTAGGCATTCCTTCTTTCTTTTTGCTGCATAGTATTGCACTGTGTAAATGTACCAGAGTTTTTTGATCCACTCATTTACTGATGGGCACTTAGGCTGTTTCCAGCACTTGGCTATTGTAAATTGTGTTGCTGTGAACATTGAGGTGCATAGGTTCTTTTGGACTGGTGTTTCAGGATTCTTTGAGTATAATCCTGGCAGTGGGATCACTGGATCAAAAGGCATTTTCATTTTTAGTTTTTTGAGGAAATTCCACACTGTTTTCCACTGTGTCTGCACCAATCTGTATTCCCACCAACAATGCTCTAGAGCTCCCTTTTCTCCACATTCTTTCCAACACTGTTGTTTGTTAATTTATTAATGATGGTCATTCTGACAGGTGTGAGGTGATATCTCATTATTGTTTTAATTTGCATCTCCAATGACTAATGATGTTGAGCATCTTTCATATGTCTATGGGCCATGTATATGTCCTCCTTGGAGATGTGTGTGTGTTCAGGTCCTTTGCCCATTTTTTTAATTGGATTTTTTGTCTTTCTGGTGTTGAGTCATATGAGTACTTTATATATTTTGGAGATCAAATCCTTGCCTAAGGTATCATTGGCAAATGTGTTT